>JAWMAG010000004.1:18015000-18467500 GCA_037013455.1 Ceratitis rosa
TAAAATAAAATAAAATAAAATAAAATAAAATAAAATAAAATAAAATAAAATAAAATAAAATAAAATAAAATAAAATAAAATAAAATAAAATAAAATAAAATAAAATAAAATAAAATAAAATAAAATAAAATAAAATAAAATAAAATAAAATAAAATAAAATAAAATAAAATAAAATAAAATAAAATAAAATAAAATAAAATAAAATAAAATAAAATAAAATAAAATAAAATAAAATAAAATAAAATAAAATAAAATAAAATAAAATAAAATAAAATAAAATAAAATAAAATAAAATAAAATAAAATAAAATAAAATAAAATAAAATAAAATAAAATAAAATAAAATAAAATAAAATAAAATAAAATAAAATAAAATAAAATAAAATAAAATAAAATAAAATAAAATAAAATAAAATAAAATAAAATAAAATAAAATAAAATAAAATAAAATAAAATAAAATAAAATAAAATAAAATAAAATAAAATAAAATAAAATAAAATAAAATAAAATAAAATAAAATAAAATAAAATAAAATAAAATAAAATAAAATAAAATAAAATAAAATAAAATAAAATAAAATAAAATAAAATAAAATAAAATAAAATAAAATAAAATAAAATAAAATAAAATAAAATAAAATAAAATAAAATGAAATGAAATGAAATGAAATGAAATGAAATGTAATGAAATGAAATGAAATGAAATGAAATGAAATGAAATGAAATGAAATGAAATGAAATGAAATGAAATGAAATGAAATGAAATGAAATGAAATGAAATGAAATGAAATGAAATGAAATGAAATAAAATAAAATAAAACAAATTAAACAAAATAAAATATAATAAAATAAAATAAAATAAAAAATAAAATAAAATAAGATAAAATAAAATAAATTAAAATAAAATTAAATAAAATGAAATAAAGTAAATTTAAATAAAACAAAATAATAGAAAATAAAATAAAATAGTATAAAATAAAGTGATATGAAGTGAAGTGAAATGGAAGTTAAATTAAATTTAAATTAATGAAACTCAATAAATTAAACATCACAAAATATAATAAAATATACTTTGTCTCTGTACTGCTTTACTTGTAACGGTGTCTAGCCTTTTCTTATCCAATTTCGTGAAACAGAGTTTTATGCTTAAGGTATTTATTAAATCACATTTACAATGAAACACTGTCAAGCTCTTATTGCGAAGCAAATTACAGTTTAGACAATTTTTTTTATATGTTTTTGTATGCTCTTCTTATGAAACTATTATGTTGTCAGTCAGCTTAGTAAGCTATTGTGTCTTCTAAAAAAAAAATAGTATACACGAAGCAAGTTATAATGATAAACGAAGTAGGAAATTTAATAGCCTAAAAGGAGTTAATAATAGTGCAGTCTTTCTGCACTAATCGTAGGAAAACCGTTAGTTGATTGATTGACAAGAGTGCTGATAGAGTGTACAAACAATAGAAAGTAGCGACTATAAGGCCAGAAGGAAAGGTGTAAAAAAAGGCCAAAGAAAGCAAAAAATGTTGTGTTTTCTCTGCAGGAACCAAGCAGCTGAGAGAGCATGTATCTTCTCTTTAAACTGGCTTTATAAATGTTTTTTTTGCGTTGATTTCTCGTTCTTTAGATTTAACTCTCTTGGACTACAACTCAATAGAATTGACCACCCTAATATTGTCTGTAAAGTATTAGCAGCTTCCTTATGAAACTGTTGAGAATTAGATTTCCAGAAAGCACCGTACTTTAAGACCAAGAAGTTTAACCTGTAATTCAATAGTTTTCACAAACTTTCACACACTCTCAGTGAAAATTTGTTAACCAAGTAAAAAGTTGTAATTTTTTTTCATGTGGAACCTACTTGAATTTTTGGTTTACATAAACAGCTGCTTAAGGACATACATATACGAGCATATAAACAAGTGCTCATACTGTGGCATATGATCTTCCTGGCGAAAAGTATGCAACAAAAGTGAAAGCAAAAGCGGTGCTGGAAGTGTGTGGAAGGAGAAGATATGAGACTCCCAGTTGTACATATAACTTGGTTGTCTTTCGCAAATAACAAGTGTGTCAACAAGGAAAACAAACAATAAAAATGTCGCATTCCAAAAAAAAAAAAAGAAAAAATTGAAAAATTGTTCAAATAGCAATTATAGTAAACTTTTTGTAAAGAAATTTGTTCAATAACAGCCGGAAGTGGGTGATAAACTAGATGCAAACAGGAAAACAATAATCACAACAACAAGAAGACTTTTGAAAGTAACAAAAATATAAAAAAAATGAATAAAAAAGGGGTTTGTGTGCAAGTGTGACTGAGCGAAAATATTACGCAAAACACGAATAAATATTGTAATAGAACGATAATATAAAAATTATAAAAACACCAAAAACAGAATTTGAGATACTTAAATAGGCGATATAGAAAGCATTGAAAGACAGGAAATACAATAAATAGTAGTAAGAGTGTGTGTGTGCGCCACGCAGATAAGCAGAATAAGTGGTTAAAAAAGTGAAGATCAATGCTAACAAACAGTGTGCGACAATAAAAAAATAAAAACTGTCAATAGCAATGAGAACATAAAATATAAAAGCCAAACACTCGAAAGTGTCAAAGGAATAAATTCGAATGTACATACAATGCATACACATGTGTACTTAAATTTCAACTCGTGCCCACACACACCCACACACACGTACCTAACACGCCTAAATCAAACAAAGTTCCCAACAAATGCTGCCAAACCAACCAAAACAGTTTTGCTTCCTTTCGATGTCTCAGTTTCTACAGTTTTTATTTGTTTCATTTCCACTTCCTTCATCGTCTTTTTGCCTTTCCTTCCTTTGTACTATATACTTTTCGTTTTTTACTCCATTTTCCACTGAGGCATATCTATTTGGCAGTTGTCCCTGAAATTTGCTGAAAAACTGCAATAAATCTTTTCGAAAATGGCAACAAATAATATTCAAGCTCGTCGAATGTTGTTTTGCTTACGCTTTGGGAACTGATTGTCCTCCTTCTTGCCGCACTGCGCCATAGAGTTAGCTCTCTGTTTGATTTATTTTTTTTTTTTTGTATTTTCTTTAGACATTTTTTCCTTGTCCAAAAAGTTTTCGACTTTCGCAAACAAAGAAGAAGAATTGGTTTGCAATTATTTTCGAATTGCAAAATAAAAGTGTTAGAGCGGACATTTAGCTGAAAAAGCATTAGCTTTTGCTACTAATTCGCAAAGGAGAAAGTAAAAAACATAAAAAAACAAATGCTTGTAAAGAAGATTACCTCCAAATGAAGAAATTTACAAATAAATCAAAAACGAAACAACAAATAAAAACCAATAAAATCACGAAATAGCCTGTACATAAGCAAAAACCGTAAAATAAAGGGTTATACTTTTTGTGGTTTGAAAAGTACAGGACTGTATTTTTATGTTTCTCAAACTTAACTGTTAAATCAAACATGTTTTGTTTTTGTTAAAAGTCAGGCACTTATGTAAATGGGTCGCTTAAAAACCTCAAACACGTTAAAATTCTTAGAACTTACTTTAAATATGGTAATTAAAATGTGGTCTCGTTTCGCGCTTTAAGAGGAGAGATTATGGTGCACATAATCGTACAACTACTCAAGCAATCCGTAGAATTTTAAAGAAACTTGAAGAGACTGTGAAGCCTGCGCACCATCCTTTTGCTCATTCCACCTCAAATATCGCTACTGTAAGTGAAAGAGTAACCGAAGACCCGAATGATGACTTAGACTGATCTAGCCTGCTCCTAAGCGGGGTTGGTAAGCCGGTATTGTGTCTATTTTTCGACGTTGTTAAGAGCCGCGAATTTCTGAGGGCAGATTTTTAGCGTATGTTGCACTTCAACTTACACCTTCGCCTGTTTAAAGACCAGTTCATATAACAATTGAAGCCAACAAACCGTTCACAGCGGCGTTCATACGTTGATTGGGTGCTTGAACAACAAGTAGTGGAGGGCGATTATTCGAATTTACTTTTCTTCAGCGACGAGTCACATTTCTCACTCGAGAGTTACGTAAATAACCAAAATTGAGAATCCTCAAGGAATTACAGATAGGTCAACATACCACCAAAAAAAAAAAAAAAAAACATTTACCAGATATTTTAACACGAACGCATATATGGCTCTATTGCGGCCGCGTAATCTCTCGTCTTACGATGTCAATTGGCCACCGAGATCGTGCGATGTGATATCGTTAGACTTATTTTGCGAGGCTACGTCAAAGACTGTGTTTATGCCGATAAAGCTTAGCTGTTGAGTACTTGAATACCAATATTCGTGAAGTTATGGCTGAGAATGTAACCTTACCTTGGAGAAATCGCAGTACGGGACACTCTCCAAATACAGAAATCTATACCATTGACGAGAGTTGTGCCCTGCACTGCCTCAGTAATTTATAAAAAGGCCTGAAAGACACGAAAATATAGCAGTTTGGTATCAAAGATCCACAAACAAAACTCGCAGAGTGTGCTGCGTAGTCTATGAAACTATAATATGAATAGATCATCAATGTTAGCAAACCACAATTTTCTTCGATCGTATAGTTGCTAAGTTCGCTCTTCACCAGTAGGGTTCTTTCAAGTACGCCTGAGTTTTGGATAAATTCGAGGCAGGACGTGAGGGTGGTAATACCATCGATATCACCTTGTGGATGTTTGCGATCTCCAAATACTATGTCACCATAATTGACGATTTCATTAAGAACATTATGACTGGTGCTTCTCAGGCTAATTGCGCTCTGTTGATTGTCGTCTCTGTTACTGGCAGATTCGAAGCCGGTTTCACAAACTCAGACTCGTGACCAAGTTTCGCTTGCTTTTACTCTGGGTTGGTGTCAAAAACGTGGTTTCTTCCTACATTAAGAAGATTGGTTACAAACTAGCTTGTTTTGGTGTCAATCTCTGGCTGGCAGGGTGATAACATATTGAAAGCATACTAACATTCTGTGGTTCAAGTTATGGAAGGTTGAACGCAAGAAAGGTAACGTTTAAGGCAAGATCCTTATCGAGGCTCTCGATGCCATCACTCCCCCAAATCGCCCAACAGACAAGGCTCTCCGTTCGCCCTCGCAAGATGTGTATATACTTGGCGGAATTGGTTAAGTACCACTCGGTCGTGTTTAAACTGGTGTGTTGAAACCCATCATAGTCGTCGTTGTCACCCCACTGATGTCAAGTCTCTGCCGTATCCATGGACAACGTTGGTTTCAAAGTAAAGTACGTTTCCATTAAAGAATTGCATCGAGCATCGTTACCTCGATGGTGACATAAAGGCTAGCGCAGCCAAGAGAACTGCCGATTTCACCGCCAAGGTTATTGTGCTGAGCGACGTTTTATAAATTGCCAACAGTTCTACTCTAGTGCTGGATTACTACGCGCTCACATTGCCCGTAAATTTGCTGAAATCAAGGGAAGGTTTACCTTCGTTCCGTTAAGACCACCGAAGAGAACCCCAAATTATGGTGATGCTGATATCATTAACTTGGTACCTGCCAACCCACTGTGCGGAATCATTCCCAGAATTCGCCCATTGGATCATTTCATGGTGACTGAATCATTAAGGGTGTAAACTTCTAGGATGCCCCTGGTGGTAAGGTTACTAAAGCCACCAACGGCAAGTTTCATTCTTACTTTTAATGTATAAATATTTGTTGCAATTCATTCCATATCTTATTTGCAGCTT
The DNA here is from genome assembly GCA_037013455.1 of Ceratitis rosa. NCBI lineage: Eukaryota > Metazoa > Arthropoda > Insecta > Diptera > Tephritidae > Ceratitis > Ceratitis rosa. The sequence goes on from JAWMAG010000004.1 coordinate 18,020,698, forward strand.
TTAAACCACAAAAATATACGAACACTCAGAAACAAAATATAAAAAGAACCACCAATTAAAAATTGGGCATGGTCTAACGGGACTCGTCACCATAAATAAAGAAGAGTTGGTAGTTTAATTTTACTGCCACTGCTTAGCTCTCAGTGCGACCCAACATTGCTTCCACGGAAATTCCTACTTTCTGTACTTTACCGAATTAGTTTTCTTCTGCCAACTTCTGCTATCAAATAATATAAATAAGTTTTATAATGTTTAATAATTCATTTCTTTTCATTCATTCATAGAAAATTTCATCCATTTTCATTTGCATCCATAATAAATAACTTCCTTACAATAAAACAGTATTTTTTTTTGGGAATTTAAAAAATAAATAATATTGGAGTTATGCTTGGCTGTGCATTCGTTTCTCTCTTCGCTGTTATGTGAGTTCGAACGGAGCTGAGTTGAACTCAAGCGTAACTGACTTTGCGCCGTTTCTTAACATTTATTTACAACACCATGAATGCCTTCATGTGGCAAATGCCACTGGCGCCCATATACAATAAAAACGATAAACGATAGGAGAAGTGTAGAGAGAACTGGCTTGTTTTTACACACGAACTGCATATTATGCTTTGTAGGTTAGAGCAGCAGGAATGTGCGCATAAAATTATGCAACGAAATTAGCAGTCGAAGAAGTGGAAGCTGAAGAAAAGAATTTATTTATAGAGAGCTAAACTTCTCACAAGACTTGTTCTTAAAATAATGTTTACATAAAAATATAAAAAACACCAGAATTAAATATTTTTTTTTTACTATAATAATTTTCTCTTTCCAGCATGGGCATACAACTGCAACATGGTCACACACATGGCGGCATGTCCAGCGCGCATGGCCATAGTCACGGTGGCAAGGCGAAAAAGCAGAAAGGCCAAAAAGATGCTAATCTACAAGAAGCCAGCGGTGGTAGCCTCGATATCACTACGTCTTCCATCAAACCGCATGATAGTCATGATAAACGCTATGTACCGGGTCCAGCATGCTCACCATCAGGTCATTGCTCCTTACCGCCGACGCAACGTCCACTTGAGGATGGCGCTGGTGAATTAGAAATAGACAGTAGTGATGCTGTAATGCCTGTCGCCGGTTTATCCACCTTTTCCTATCAAAATTCAACTTCGGTGCATGAAGTACGCGCTGAAGTCGCCGCTGTGATGGCGGAGACAGCGCCAGGCAGTCATCATCATGGTGGTGCGGCTGCACGTGAAGCGGAAAATTTGAATGTACGCGCCGCTTTCATACACGTAATTGGCGATATGATACAAAGTGCTGGCGTCTTTATTGCTGCGCTGATTATATACTTCCGTCCCGATTGGGCAATTGTCGATCCCATTTGTACGTTCATATTTTCCATTATCGTACTCTTTACGACGTTCGCGATTATGAAGGATGCGCTGTTGGTGAGTGCGAGAAGTATTTTTTATTTCGTTTATCTAATAGCTTGGTATTGATTCAAGTTTACAGTTAAGGTTAAGGCTAAAGTTAAGGTTAAGGTTATGATTATGGTTATGGTTATGGTTATGGTTATGGTAACAGTATGGGATAAGGGATAGGTAAAGGTAAATATAAAGGTAAATTTTAATGTAGAGCTTATTGTTAGAGGTTAAAATTACTATCAATAATAAGGTAAAGGTAAAGGTAAAAGTTTAGATTAAGTTTAAGATTAAAGCTAAGGTTAAATTTAAGGTTAAGGTAAATATTAAGGGAAATTTTGAAGTTACAGTAAAAGTTAACATAAAAGTAGGTTTAAAATAATAGTAACATTATAGGTTATGGGTAAGTTTATGGTTGTGCTAAAGGTTAAGCTAAAGGTTATGGTAAAGATAAAGGTTAATTCTAGCATTAAAATTAAAGTAAAGTGTAAGGTAAGGTATAGTTGAACGTTAAGGCTAAAATTAAGTTTAAGTTTTAGGTCAAGATTCAGGTGCGGGTTCAGGTTCAGGTTTAAGTTAAGGCTAATGTTAAGGTAAATGTTAAAATTCAGTTTAAGGTTGAGGCAAAAATTAACCTAAATAATAAAATTATTAAGGTTAAGTATAAGTTTATGGTTATGTTTATGTCTAAGATTAAGGTTACGGTTATGGTTATGATTAAGGAAATGTTTGGTACAATATTTAATTTAAAGTTATAATTAATGTTAGCGTAAAAATTTGACGTTTATTATTTTTCACCTAATTTAAATAATGTCACTTTAATTTATTTTCCTAATCTAAATGCACTCCCTCAGCACTTTCACTTCATTTCATTTACCACATTTCCTCTTCAAACTCGATACCGTCCAACCTTTTTCCAACAAATTGTTTACAAATCGTTTTATTTATTTTTTCATTGTTTTTCTGTCCCACTTTCTAATCGGTTAGGCCGTTTAAATTTGATTATCCTGTTAACTGCTTTGATTACTCAAAAAAGAAAAAAAAATCCAACAACAATTATACTTAAACAAACTAATATTTGTTTTATTCATTTCAATTTTTCTTTTCTTTTGTTTTCATTCTTTCTTTGCTATTATTACCACCAACAACATGAATATCAACATAAACAAATAAACGCCTACGCACTTACACATACATACAATACATACAAATGAATGCGTGTGAATTAATGGCGTACGCCTACCAAATGTGCACTATCCATCCTGACTGTGGACTATCCTGCTTCTGCCGTAACTCCTTTGTCTCTGTGGCTTTGCGTGCAACTGTCATGTTGGCGCCTTTGTGTTGTTTGCCTGCTAAAATGATAAATAGGTTCTAATGGAAGGTACACCAAGCTATATGCACTATGCGGAGGTCCTTGAAGTCTTCGAACATATTGAGGGTGTGAGACGTGTACATAATTTGCGTATTTGGGCGTTGAGCATTAATAAAATTGCTCTCTCTGTGCACTTGGCGATTGGTGAGTACAAATTTTGTAGTGTCATAAATATCTATCTATGTATGTACAATACATAGATTATGTTCTGCTATGTTACACATTATGCTAGCTGTGTTAAAATATGTGTTGTTAAGTTATGTTAAAATTTTACTAATCTCAAAGAAGGAATAAACAGTAAAGTTTGTCGTTACAAAAGGTGGAATTGTTATTTTTTAAATTTTTTTTTATTTTTATTTTTTTTAAAAATGTAGTAAATACATAATTTCTTATTTAAAAATTCAAGTCTTGCACTTCAACAATTTTTCGTTTTTTTTTGCAAAAATATCTACATTAATAACCCAAATCGATTAGTAAATCTTGAACTATGCGCGGCAATAGAAAATAATTTTCCGTAAAATAGCCACAAAGTTTTGGATATTTATACATTTTTATACTGTAAATCTTCAAATATGACGAAAAACACCATTCGGCAATACGATTCTTGAAGATGAGTGTAAATGAAGTTTGACAGATATAAATATGTGGACGCAAGAGTACACAAATTTCGGCATCGTGTATGCAGGCACCCGAACGATAGACAGTGCAGACCGGAAAATCATCTATGGTTATGGAGTAGCGAAGTGGCTCGCCGTGTGAATGATCTTCAACTAAGCAGACTGGAAATAAGGAAAAATAATTGTTATGCAGCGCTGTATTTTGACATCTGTAAATCTTAACTTAACAAATTAAACATGTTTTGTTTTAGATAAAAGTCAGGAATTTATGAAATTGGAAAGCTAAATAACCGCACAACGCATTAAAATTTGTAAAAAGCCTACTACGAAAATTTTGTTCGTGCCCTAAAAAGAGATTCTGGAGCACTTTATTATCCAGTTAAAATTTTGAGATACTGGATCGGTTCCAGATATCGCCTTAAATATCGCTACTGTAAATGAGAGTGTAGCCGAAGACCGGAAAGTTTCTAATTCTTGACATATTCAATAGCTGGGACATTTTTGTGGCGTATGTTGCACTTAGCCAGCTTAACAACAAGTAGTACACTGCTAGTTTGCGAACAAAATTTTTATTCAGCGACGAAGCATATTGCTCTTTGAGGGATACGTAAATGAGCAAACTTGTCACATTTGGTGCTCCGAGGAAACTCAAATTATTGAAGAAAGGCTCTTACAACCAAACAAACTTTGGACCTGAGATGTGATTGGAACTGAATTCTTTGAAAACGAAAACGGCGAGATTGTCACTGTCAAATGCATTTTATTTACTTGAAATTTTCAATTTCAGCTTTATAAAATTTCTCATAGATAAATAATAGCTTTTCACTTACCTTGGTTATCCAACAAATCGATAATTTTGCTTGCATCTACGCAGCAATGTGGCGAAATCGCATTAAAGTCACATTTGTAGGCATGTTGCCAGCGTGAAGTGTAGAGCGGTGTTGCCAGCATGAAACAAAGTATTAGTACATATTTTGAGTAGTTGTGCATTTTTGTAGGAATTTTTACACTTCTGAAAATGTTTTTTATGTAATTAGTCGAAAATTAATTAATTTAATTATTATAGGTTCAACTTAACTTAAATAAAAATATTAAAAACAATAGTTAGTTTTTTTATTATTCATTAAATTTATTAATGAATTTTAATAAATCAGAGAAACCCAATAAAATTTTGGATTTTTAAGTGCCTCTCATTTCCTAATAATATTTAACTTCATAAATTCGAAAAGAAATTTTGGGATAGCTATTCAAGGCTTTATTCCTGATGATGTCTGCTTTTGAGAGAGCTGGTCTTTAATGGAAACAATTAATTTACAATTAATGTTTAATTGTTTCTATTTTCCTCATCTAGTTCACAGCTGTGGTAAGTTAGTTTCATAGGTTTGTAGTTTTTTGTTCTCTCATACTTGTGCTAAACCTACTTTGTTGTATTTCAATTGAATATAAATGTAGGCCGCAGTTCCTGCAAAGTTTGTAATAAACCGCATATGCCTTCTTTATTTGTTTTTCAGTCTTATGCTGAAGTTATCATATTTTGGTTCTAGCATCAGCTCCGCCTTACTAGGATTAATTCATAGTCAATTACTCTCGGTATAATCTTCGTAATGCTCTCCCTCTGATCTTACTTTTTGTAGAAGGAAACAACTTCAGCTCCTTCTATATCTAGAAAGTCTGCAATTGTGTACTCTTTTTGTATATAGATGTACCTGTTTGTTGTAATTGCCATTATATAGGAAGTTAACTCTTTTTTGGAAGAGTGCTCTGATATCCAACTTTGACATTTCTACTAGTTCTGTAAGCTACGATTCTCTTCGATGTCTGAGTCGAGCAAGTAAAATTGGTGAAGGGACCTTAAAAGTTCGATCATGTCTATTTCGGGAATGTAACATTGTCAGAGGTGTCAAATTTAGACATGCGGCATCAGTAGGTTGTGGGTTGTTATTATGCCTAAAACTATTCTGCAATCTTTCCGAGATAAAAAACTGACTGAATTTGCTACCTTTCCACCTAATCTGGCAAGCCATCCAACTATTGGATCTCATCCTTATTAGTTGCTCAGCGTTGTTAGCATTTATGGTATATCCTGTTCCAGTTCATTCACCATATATATAGCAATTTTGGCAATCTTATCAAGTATTTCGTTACCCGAAATATCCATGAGGCTTTTAGGAATTCAGTAGATATGTAGTTGCTTGATTGCGGCTGCCTTATCCACTACTTTCTTGGCTCTAAGTGCTGCCTGATTAAAGTTTTTATTGTTATTTTAAACAATATTTTTTAGTTTTTAGCTTTTTTTTAGTGAAAACTTTCGCCTGAAAATACGGCAGCCTGAAGAGTTGTCCGCCAGAGTTCACCGCAATAGATTTTAACATCCATCCCGTTGACCATTATTTCCCATGGTCTACTAACTCATCATAAAGCAATTCTGTCTTACTAACCGTCGTATAATACCAGAGAAAAAAAAAACGTAGGTGACAACGTCAAGCTCTACTGATACCGACAATCGTCTTCTCCATATTTAGCTTCCACATCAACTTTTCTCTCATAACTACTCTGAGATATTTAGTGCTGTCTTTATTACACTCCGTTAAGTTTCAGAGGTTTAAGTTAAATTAAATTCAAATTATGAGAAAATCATTCAATTAGAAAAATTTAAAGTCGATAGAAAAGGTCATCCAGCAGTACAAACTAAACATCCAGCAGTACAACTAAACAATATCATAACCTTATGAAAATAATTTTGAAAAATTATTACTTGATCACAGCAACTTAATTTTGCGAGGTTTATTTTGGGCGGCCGCATTAGTCCAGTGGTTAGCATTGGGTACTGCCATTCTAAGGCCAGAGATAGAGACCTTATTTGACCAAAATCCAAAATTATAAAAATTAATTTTTTTATAATTGCCGTCGCTCCTCGGCAGGGAATGCCACCAGCTTCGAGTGTAGCTTTGACATGAAAATTTCATCATAAAAATCCATCGGCCTTTCGGAGGCTGGTTAGAATAAACGTTTGCTAGAAAAACACCAAGACGCATACGACAAATTTGGGCAGTTGGTCGACCGAAAATCCCTTCAGCGGTTATATATTATATATGTACAGTGTTTTTTCAATAGGAGGAGTTATTTCGATATTCAATAAAATTTACATATTCTGAAATACCTAAATGATCGGATGTTTATTTCCATGCAAAGGGGAAGATATGCCATTAATAATAGTAGACAATATCATCCAAATGGCCGCCACAGCTATGCTGATAGGACCGTACTTTTTTTATGAAATTTTTCACTACCAAATCGCAAAGTGGCTGCAACATGCCCTCAATAGCTTCACAAATTCCATCTTTTAAGGTTTTGAATCGATGTTGGCTTGTTGCCAAACACCTCATCTGTCACGTGGTCTCAAAGGAAGAAGCCGAAGGTGTTAAATCACAAGATCATTTTTAAAGTAAACGTTGTCCATATCAATACCATTCAAATTCGGCAATAAACAATCATAAATCAACTCCCGATAGTGCAATCCATTCACCGGACTATAAACCACACCAAACAGTTACACGTTGAGGATCGAGAGGCCTTCTAACAATAAATCATTGGTTTACCAAGACCCAACTACGACAGTTTTGCTTATTGTTGACGTTGTTGATGGTCGGCCGGCTTGAGTTCTTGTGTTAACTGAACCTTATTAACCTTAAGACCCAAGTTTATATTCAAATAAGGTATAATAACGAGAAATGCCAAACCTGGTTTTTCCAACATTTTGGGCTACAGCAACTAAATTCTCGGTTGTTCTTGAGAGACGTGCACGTGTTTTATTCTTCGTATCAGCAGCTTGTAACAATAGTTCCATTTTTTACACCAATTTTTGTACTGCGGTCCGACAAGGTGCTTTTCAACGATCGAAAATGTATTAGTTTTACGAACCAGCTCTGCCAGGTTTTCACCATTTTTATGGTTGACTTGTAAATTTTAATAATTTCGATGCATTTCTAAGCATGTGTAGTTCAATTTTTATTACTGGCGTAGTTTTTGTTTGTCAATACTATAATAGCAGGTTGTTCAAAAAAACACCTCTTATTGGAGAACCCTTATACAAATTTTTCAACCGGTGACCCCCCAAATCTTTTTTTCAGCCATTGAAAAAGGGAAGAAACAAGGACTGCAAAATACGGCAGCAGAAGTAAAATCTCCCATTTCAGTGTTTCAAGGTAGTTTTTTATCGTTACAACAACAGAGGCGGAGCGTTGTCAGGTTTTAAAAACAGTTTGACATGCCTTTCTGCCATTTCTGGCCGTTTTTCACTCAATTCACGACTCAAACACATTAGTTGTGGTCAACAACGTTCATCTTCAAACTTTTCGGGTTTGCCAGGATGCTCTTTGTTTAAAATCACTACTTTTAAATAGTCAAAACCACTCCCTGCATGACTTATCCGTCGAGGTCGAGTCGCCATAAACTTCCACAAGCATTCGATGGGCTTCAGCTGCACTTTTACTTCAATAAAAATAGAAAGGCAGAATTTCCCCAATGAAACTTTTCTAATGAAATTGGTAATCGCTGCCAAGATCGGCCACAACTTTCAAAGCACGGACCGAATTAATTTGTACCCTCAATATATTAAATAAAAACATATATTTCTTTGCTAAAAAAAATATTTAGTGCCAACGAAGTGTAATTTTAATTTTTTAACCACGGACTGACATGACCAATAATTCTCTACACAATACATACATACATATGCACCTTCTTCCTTCATACTACACAAAACGGATTACTTCATTAAGTCAACTTTAATTGCTAGTTGCCAAGAGCGAATACATAAAAACTAACTAAACTTTAAACTAATAAGGTAAGAGCTCATCAAAATTGCAGAAAGGTTTGTGTGTTTGTGTGTGAGTGTGTGTGTACACTTACAATTTGTGTTTGCATTTGTGTTTGTACGTTTAACTTTGATTGCTTTGCTTAGTGTTGACATTTAAACTTTTTACCCAATTGCAGTCAGGGGCATTAAGTGCGGTGATTGCGTCTGAGTGTGTGTGTGTATGTATGTGTGTGTGTGTAAGAGGAGGGTATAAGAGTAGTTTGTGCTAAAGGAATTAGTTTTCTACCATAAAACTCTGTTCCGTAAAAGTAGATATTACAGAGTGGCACTTAATTTTTTAGTGATATTAAAATATAGTTTTATGTGCTCTCCCATGTGGACAAGTCACTTACTTACTCATTCTCTCTCGCTCTCTTTCATTTTATTATCTGGGATGCAAATCACTTTTTTAAGCTTCCTAGTATGCTACTTATTTAATATTATTTGGGTCATGTAGGTATGACTGAAGTGTTTGTTAGATACGTATAAACGATAAAATTATTTAAAATTATTTTTTTTTTATTATTATTAAAATTTAAGAAGAATTTTTTTATATGATTTAGTAATTTTCGATTTCGCTGTTGAACTGTTTCGATTGCTAAATATTGTAATAAAACACTTGGAACCACTTTAAGAAGGCTGGATACACAAAACGCTCGATATATGGGTGCCACATAGGTGAACGAGAAGAAACTTTATGGACCGAATTTCAGTCTGCGCATCGCTGCTGAATCTAAACAAAATAGACAGATTTCTTAAGCGGTTGGTGACTGATGATGAAAAGTCGACCACTTGATCCCAGCTTGGTTCGGAGGTAGCACCAAGTGTTTACCATTTGCTTTAGCCTATAGCGAATGATTTGGCTGGTGAAAAATTAGCCTCAAAAGACTGTGAAAATTGATTGTCCCAGGCTTTTGCTAATAGGGACAATAGTTTCTATGAGAGAGCCATAATGGCATTATCTTTAAATTGGCAAAAACCTATCGAGTAAAATATTGTATTGAATTACTTTTTCTTCTTTTTTTCTTTGTTGGCGTTGGCACCGCTTACGTGTTTATAGCGTTTCATTCATGACTTCTTTTCACTGTTTGACGCCAGTTGGAAACACCAAGTGAAGCCAGGTCACTCTGATCCTTCCAACGGAGTGGAGGTCCTCTTCTTCGTTTGCTTCCACCAGCGGGTACTGTATCAAATACTTTCAAAGCTGGAGTGTTTTCATCCATTCGGACGACATGGCCTAGCCAGCGTAGCCGCTGTCTCTTCATTCGCTGAACTATGTCAATAGCATCGAATGGCTCGTACATCTCATCGTTCCATCATCTGCGGTATTCGCCGTTGCCAATACGCAAAGGACCATAAATCGTTCGCAAAACTTTTCTCTCGAAGACTCCCAGGGCCGACTCATCAGATATTGACAGTGTCCACGTCCCTACGCTTTATAGTAGAACGGGTATTATGAGCGACTTGTGGAGTTGGTTTTTCATTCGCTGAGAGAGTATTTACTTTTTACTAGACCAAGATATAGAAAGTACTTGAAAGTAAGGAGGTGTGGGAGAAATTTATACCATTAATTTTAGTTTCAGTTTAATATTTATTGTATTTATGGAGTTTTTAAAAGATTTCATGCCAGTAAACTGGCTTTTAATAAAGGATATATTATCTCTGCTGAAAGCCTGAATTTTATGTAGTTAAATTTGTCAAACGGTTAAGCAATTAAACGAGTTCAGTTGGTTTGGATTAAACTATTTTAACGCCATTTTGTCTTTTTTCTTTGCTCAGCTTTATATGGAGTGAGATGCAAAAGCTGATTTTGGACAGTCTTAATGCAAAAGAACAGCATTTTGTTGAAAGTAATATCAAATTAATCTTCTCTTTTTTTTTTTTTTGGAAACATTATTCTATGTGATAAAAGTCAAAGGATTTTTTCTTTTACGAAAAGTTTCATTGATTTGAAGAATTTTGTGAAACATTGGGGTGGGCCGGGTCACCAAACAGTTTTCATTTTAAACTATATCTGAATGTTTATGATAAGTATAGGAAATTACTTCCAAAAAATGCTGCTGTAACTTAAACGAGGGTTCGAACAGTCTTTAACATCAACTCTATAGCCTATATTAAAAATTAGAAAGTCCGTCTGTTGGATTTTTCTCGATAACGCTGGGCTCGTCGTAAAACAGAGAATATTTGTACTTATCGATTCACGGGGTATCTGGTATGTATATATACCTATACGAGTGTATGTTTATATAATTGGCGCTTTGTGACCGCTGAAGCTATTTTCGGCCGAGCTCCTCCTCCAATTTGTGGTTTTTCGTCTTGATTTTTTTCCAATAAATGAAGGGACCTACAGCTTATACTAAGCCGCCTCCGAACGGCTGACGATTTTTTATGAGGAGATTTACTTCATGTCAAAAATATACTCGGAGTGGATGACACTCCGTGCCGAAAGGGCGACCATAATTAGAAAATTTATTTAAATTAAGTTTCTATAATTTTTGGATGTTAATAGGACCAAACTTTGCCAAACTTTGTCGAAAGCTAGTGCTACGTCAAGAAATATTCCTTCAACTCGAATGCCTTCCTAACTTCATAAGTAATTCGCTTAACATGTTCCATATTATCATGTTTCTCACGAAAAAACCGAGAACCAAATTGTTGTGCTGGTATCACTTTGTAACGATGGAAAAAAGAAGATATCTTTTAAAACAGACTTCTTTCGAATAATTTGAAAAGACAGGGTAGTGGGCTTATTGGTCTGTAAGAATAAGCTGCGACTTTTCCCAAGCATTTGGAGAGCAACTTAGTTAAAGATATACATACTATATGACTCACCAGATTTTCAGATATTTTTGTTCTTTTTTTTCAAAATTTACTATGTATCAGATATTTAAACAGCTTAATTCAAGAGCTTCAAGACACAATTTTTTCTATTAAAATTTTCTTTCTTGAAAGTCAAGTGAAAGGACTACTAAAGCTCGGCACACTTTTACACACAATCCTATGTCGCCTGCAATGAGTGATAGTGACTAGGGTAGTATGAAAGAAAATATTTACCCTCGGGTCATAAGAGTGAGTCTGAACGTGGGTAGAAGAGCGGTAAGAGACCGAATGACGCGTGCATTTTATGAGCAAGAAAATCTTAAATCTTTGGTAGCTGACACATTTACGTGCGCACTTGCATATACATATGTACATATATTCATATATACATATATGCATGTGGCTATAAACATAAATATATAAAAATATATATCATTTGTGTGTGTATATGTAAATGTGTAAATTCTTACCGGCGCATATCAAAAAGCACTTCCGCAATAAATTTCTTAAAATACGCGCCGCACAAAACTTTTACTTTCCACTTGACTGCAGTTGAACATCTAATGCTTGCTCTCTTGGTGATTTATCATTTTACCGCGGCATACAGGAAATTTCATGTGAAAGAGTGTTGGTAATGGAGCAAGAAAAAGAAGTCGAAGTAAATTATTATAGTGATAAGACAGGATTTCTGAAGAGAGAAATTTTGTAGGAAAAGTTTTGGGTTGGAAATAAAATTGTATGAAAACAAGAGAAACTTCAAATTTTTTTTCACATCACAAAAAAATTTATTTAAATATGGCAACTCTGCTTAAATTAAGTTTAAGGGGTTACATGGTTTATTCGGGAGAAAAAGAGATACATATCCAGCAATATTTCTGTACACACAATTAAATGCTTTATTCAAACTCTTTGCTGTCATATAGGTACATTTGAAAAGGAATTTCTGAAGTTTTCTAAAGATAATATTCATAACTCTGCCATTGTGACGTCATTTCCGTTGACTCTTCTGAAAAAAGTTGCTTCTGCGTTGAGAGTAGAACTCATGACAGGATCATCCGGAGTGAGACAAATAATTTTTTATTAATTAATACCATAAACTTAAATTTCGATAAAGGATAGATAATAAATAAAGAAATGAAAATTGCTTTTTTGACAAATTTTTTTTTATATAAACATGCAAGTTTTGGCAAAAATTGCTCAACATTCCTTAACTTGTAACTGAATAAATAAAACAATTTTCATCCGATTCCTGATGTATCGCATCTAGGAGCTGTGTGAAATTTCATCAGGATCGGCTGATTAGTTTCGAGAAAAACGCTGCTAAAGCTTAAAGCGCTCAGCCTACCTACCTTTGGGCGCTCACTTTCTTAAGATTTAACTCCGAAAGTTTAAGACGGTCCGACTTAAAGATTTAAGCTAATATTCTCATGCTATTCCAGAGATTAATAAGGCAAAAAAAAGAAGCGATTTTAAGCGGTGAAACATATGCTACCACTTAAATAAAGCTTTAAACGCTTTCATAGCATACAATTTGTGGTTAATAATAGTTTTTATTCGGCTGTGTAAATTTTCAGAATTTCTAAGAAAAATTAATTTCTAAATTTTACAACTTTTTTATAGAAACTTGATATTGTTTTGTTACTGACGTATTTTTTTATAAAAACCTGCAATCGCTTAACCATAATCTTTAAAGTATTTATTTTTAATTTAAAAAAATAATAATAATGAAATACGATGGCAACTCTGATAGCTTTGCTCAGTCACTTAAGTTGAACTATTTTTATGCAAAATTTAATGTATAACATTTGGTGCACTCAATTTACATAGATATATAGTGTAATTTATTTTAAATTTATTTAAAAAAAAAAAAAAAAAAAAAATTAAATGCAATAAATTTAGTTTAAAGTTTTTAGAATTAAAACTAAAAACCGAAGACTTGAATCATAAATTTTGAATTTTTTCTACTTTTAGCGCCAGTGAGTTAGTTATGTTGCTTAAAGGCGGGGTCTCTTGATCAAGCGCACTTGGGCTTCTTGACTCATTGTGATACATGTGTGGGGTCTATCGAAGAGATTCCTCTCTAGATGCTATTGACACTTGCTGGCGCTATATCTGCAAGGCAAGGCTACATTCACAGCAGAGCAATGGTATTGCTCCACCCCGTCTCCTCCTCGTCTGTGTCTCAGTGGCCGCGTTAGAAGTCAGTATTGCCTGATAATTACGCAGATTGTTATGATCGTGGAGGTTCTTTTTAGAAGGAGTATAGATTTAGTTCCTTTTAAATTTTAATAGCCGGCTCACTATTGAGCAAGTGCCGACCATTTTCAATTCTGCTCAAGTTTGTTTACTTGTTGAGCAAGTTAGGGATTGTGTCCAGCATGACTTAGCTACATCTTTAACATGTTCTCGAAGAACATAAGCGTTTTCTCTTTATCTGAATCTAGATGAAAATTAATTTCTTATTTAGCTAGCTCATCTGTTTTAGAGTTACCCGGGCTATTTTTGGTACCACTGATACTCATTGCAGATTTATTGTAAAGTATAATGTTAGTCCTAATAATCGCTTTGAAGAAATTCTAACAGACTTCAGTGATTTCAAAGCTGTTTGGTTATCTTAATATCAGAAGCACTTTTGTAAGAAACGAAGGCTATCTTTTTCAAACACATTGTTGATTTCGCATTATGCGACCACGTCTCCTCCGGTTAGGAGTGATAAGTCCTTAGTTATGTTCACTTCATCACTTATCCCATTACCTTCGGCACATACGCTCTGGTGCCCAATAAAGGTGTACTCCTTATATCTCCGCTCGCCTTTTGATCGCCTGCTTAGATGGTGTAACAGCAAGCAGTGGACGGCGATTTTTCGATAGCCCACCGAGAAAATCCTATTTGATAACGAAAGTTTATTTGAAGAGCTAAGTGCACCGGCTTTCATTCGCGAAGGTGGTCATTTGAATACTACATCATATAATGCCAAGGTTACGACTTATTAAAATAGGAATTTCATGAAAAAATTGTTTTAAATGCATTTTATTCACGTTTATTTTCGAAGCCGTAAAACTGAAAATCCTCTACACGGTGTGTCCCAAAAATAACCGAACTTTATATTTAAATCATACAACATACAACGGCATCTATTGAAAATTTGCAACATTAAAAAGATACATTCATCCTCTTTCAAACGCACCTGATTTCATGTAAGTCGGATGACAGATGTAAAAGTGACATTTCAATAAAACCAAAAGTGTGCCAATGGTTCCAAAAAAAAAATGGAACAAAGAGCAAATATAAAATTTTGTGTCAAACTTGAAAAAAAATTGAAATTGAAGTTTAAAAAATTAAAAAAAAAAATTGAAAAAAATGAAGCAGCCGTAACCGAGGTACTGAAGAACATTTCTATAAATGACATAAAAAAATCTATGCATGCGCTGGTTGATCGTTCCAAACATTGTGTTGAGTCAAATGGAACCTATTTTGAATAAATAATAACTTTCAAAGATAATATAATGCGTATTTTACTATTTTATATCCAAAAAGTTCGGTTATTTTTGCGACACCCCGTGTATATTTAGGCACTTACCAAAGTGTCCACTTAGCTTAGTTTTTTGTCATTTCCTTTGTAGTTTCTAAGGAGAAGAAAGTTAGTTCTAAATTACAAAATTTACATTTAGTTTGGTTTGAAGCGAATTTTTTTTCAAATTTTAATCCAAAAAAAAAAAAAATAAAAAATATAATATAAAAATTAAAAAACCATAACCCGATGACTGCAAAATGCTGATGGTGAATAAAAAGAAAACATTTTTTTTTGTTAAATTTCTGTTGCTAACTTTAAGTTTAGCGCACTTAACAGTCTCTTACACCTTTCCCCCTCCCTACTTACCATCAAATCAGCATGGTCTGACTGGCGACTGAGTGTTTTACTTGGCAGCACTTGAGGCAACTTTTAATTTTATACTCTTTTGCGCGCTTATGGCCCGCTTATGTCACACAGCTGACACAACTCGCGGCGACCCGAGCTCTTTTACCCTAAAGCTATATGCGCTTGTGTGTCTGTATATTGTGCTGCAGTTGTGACCAGTGAAGCGTGCGCATCCAATAAATCCCAACCAACTTCGCGCGTCACCTAGTGCTGTGGGCTTTATACTCGTATATATTTAAATGTGTGTGAGTGTGTGTGTGGAGAGAGAGAGTGTGTATCGGGCGTGCATTTTACTGCTTCTCGTTACATTTCACTTTTGTGTCACCATACCTTTGAGACTCCAACATACACGTATTTACACCCTACTCTCCTATTCCACAAGCCTTTGTCTCCATTCAATCCACTTTACGCCCCTCATTTTGTCTGTTAAGAATGTCTGCTACCTTTTTGGGTGAATGTAAAATGGAGAAAAATGCAATAAGTGCAACAGCTTCCCTTCCAAAGTTGAATGCTTCAATGCGTCCGCCTGATGTGTGCAAGTGTTTGTAGATACGCTCTTGTGCGTGTGTGTGCATTGAATTTTTCCATAGCATGCATTCAGGCGTTCAACGTCTGTAAATGCGAAAATGCGGCAGGTGTTCGCTGAGAAATAAAAAAAAAAGAATTTTTCTCCTTTCATACTGTCTGCAAAAGTTAAAAAAAAATATGTATTAAAAAAAATACGTGGAAGTGGAAGTCAATTGCCGATTGGCAAGTACATTCAATTGGAAGTATATTATTTCTTTCATTCCTACTTTTCTTCACATTTGATTGAAGTAAGCGCCATTCGTATTGCAAATTATCATAATCAAGTTCATTGAATGCACTCGTATATATGTGACTACGTACAAGTATGTATGCGTGTGCAATAAAGTGCATTTTACTTACGTATGATTGACCAAGCATGAATGGCGGCGTGGAAATATTGCTGATTTCAATATTCTCTATTATCTACATTATTGCATAACAGTTATTTAACAATGGATGTGCCACAGCCATTCTGCCTGAGGCTTCATGTCAGTGCAAGAATTGAGGACAAACAATTTTTGTAGCTGAGTACTGGTGAGATGGGGATGCGTGGAACGCCAAAAATTAAAGACGTTCGTATAATTAATATTAGGTGCAGTAAAAAGAAATCCATTATTTTTGTATAAAATTGAATAATTAATTTTTTTTTTTCGCATCCAGCCTTATTCAAAAGGTGCAATCTTTAGCTCTTGGGCAATCGAAACAGTGCTCATATGTCGAACTTGAAAATGTCCATGATTTTATCGACATTTTCGACAATTGGCCTCGCAATCCGTGAAGCATCTCTTACATTATAATTGCCGGAATGAAACCGAAATTGTACACGATTGACTGTAACGGTATCAGGACCATAAATGCTATTCACATTTCAAGCCGCTTTCGTTTTCGCCGTTATCGAAGAAATACTGTACAATATAGCGTATTTTCTCTTTGATAGTGCCCATCTTATACGCGCGCTCAAACAAAACTTAATTAACCAATCATAAAACTGTCAGAAAAGTTTTTTTTTAATACGAAATGTCCTCTTTCTAACGCCATCTAGAGGAACCCGATCGGACTTACACAACGCGAAATACAGATAAATAACGCCATCTATTGGAACAATAATGGATTTCGTTTTACTACACCTAATATTTTCTTTTAGTCTGCCGCTGATTATGATGACATTGTATTATGCTCTGTCGATAGATCCCTTGAAGTAGGTCATACATACATCAAACAGTCTACTCGTCCACTGCATTTTCTACCAGTCTCTAGTGGCTTAGATGGGAGACATATTATGGTGCTTTCGTAAGTATTACACCACTTACCTTTGTTGAAGAATTCAATTCAATGTTGTTTAACGCATTTTTAATGTTCTTCCATTACAACCACCAGTTCAATCCAGCCCAAATTTGTCTAGGCCTGCTGGTACATTGCTGTCAACTCTAGCGAAGTTGGATTTATATATACCTAGGTCAGTTCAGTCCAGCTTAGTTTAGTATAATCTAGTATAATTTATTCAAGTCCTGGCTTGACTAGCCTAGCTTAGCCCAAAACGACAAAACTGAGTACAGTCTTACCCATTCCAGCTTAGTTCAGTCCATTTCAGTATAGTTAAGTTTAACTCATCATCATTAAATTTCGTTTAAAATCGCCCAGTTTCATACAGTTCAATTTAAAATAGTCCAATTTAGTCTGCTATACTCCAGTATATTTAAGTCTAGCGTATTTCAGAGTCCAGATGAGTAGAGCCTATTCTAGACTAGCAGAGTTTAGTCCAGACTAGTAGAGTCTAGTCCAGACTAATAGAGTATAGTCCAGACTAGTAGAGTCTAGTCCAGACTAGTAGAGTCTAGTCCAGACTAGTAGAGTCTAGTCCAGACTAGTAGAGTCTAGTCCAGACTAGTAGAGTCTAGTCCAGACTAGTAGAGTCTAGTCCAGACTAGTAGAGTCTAGTCCAGACTAGTAGAGTCTAGTCCAGACTAGTAGAGTCTAGTCCAGACTAGTAGAGTCTAGTCCAGACTAGTAGAGTCTAGTCCAGACTAGTAGAGTCTAGTCCAGACTAGTAGAGTCTAGTCCAGACTAGTAGAGTCTAGTCCAGACTAGTAGAGTCTAGTCCAGACTAGTAGAGTCTAGTCCAGACTAGTAGAGTCTAGTCCAGACTAGTAGAGTCTAGTCCAGACTAGTAGAGTCTAGTCCAGACTAGTAGAGTCTAGTCCAGACTAGTAGAGTATAGTCCAGACTAATAGAGTATATTCCAGACTAGTAGAGTCTTGTCCAGACTAATAGAATATAGTCCAGACTAGTATAGTCCAGCCCAGACTAGTATAGTCCAGCCCAGACTAGTAGAGTCCAGCCCAGACTAGTAGAGCCCAGTTCAGACTAGTAGAGTCCAGCCCAGACTAGTAGAGCCCAGTTCAGACTAGTAGAGTCTAGTCCAGTATAGGAAAGTCCAGTCCAGACTAGTAGAGTCCAGTCCAGACTAGTAGAGTCCACTCCAGACTAGTAGAATCCAGTTCAGACTAGTAGATTCTAGTCCAGTGTAGTACAAGCTGACACGGTCTAGTTTAGCAAAGTTAGGCATACTCCAGTTTAATCCTGCCTACTCTAATTTGATCTGGTCTATTCCAAATAAGTCCAGCCTAGTCTAATTTGATCTGGTCTAGTCCACTCAAGTACAGCATAGCCAAACGGAGTTTAGAATAGCACAATCTTGTTCACACCAGTCCAATTTACTTTAGATCAGTTCTCCTAGTTTATTTTAGTACAGCTTAGTCTAAATTAGTCCAGTCTTTCCCAGTTCAGTCTATTCTAGTCTAGTCTGGACTATAGTCCTGTTCAGTTCAACCTAGTCGAGTTCGGTTCACTCTGGTGTAGTCCAATTTTGTTCAGTCTTTCCCAGTCCAGTCAACTCTAGTCTACTTCAGTCTAGTTCAGTGTAGTCCATTATAGTCCAATCTAGTCCAATCTTGTCCGGCCTACTACAGTATAGTTCAGACAAGCCAGTTTAGTCTAGCCCAGTTCAGCTTAGTTCAGTATTAGTCCAGCAAGCTTAAGTCTAGTCTAGTAGCATGCTTCACCCTAGCTTAATCCAATAAATTTAAAAATCCGATTTAGCTCAAATCAGTACATTAGTTTGTCCAGCGTGCCCTAGTTCAAATTAGTCGAGTCGAACCTTGCATAGCTCAATTTAGTCCAATTTATACTTCCCCAATTTAGCTTGGATCAGGCAGTCTAACCCAGATCGAGGCCAAGCCCATGCAATCAGGGACAGTTCACACCATCCAAAGTTCAAATCATCCTTCCTAACCAAAGAAGAAACTTTTCCAATTTAGAAATTATTTACTTTTCGAACCAAAAAGGAGACTGTTACTTTCCGATTATTTACGATGCAAGTGGTTCCAGCTCAAATACTTCATATTTCGAAGATGACCTCCCAACAATGATATATAACAGACCAGGCTTTTCGCATTTTTATTGCACGTGGCTCATCATCGCCGAACGAATGCGACTCATCCTCAACAAGACCCTCAACTCATAAAATATGCATATTTATGTGAGCCGAGAATCCATGCGCTCCTCAACTTCTTTATTTTTATTGTTTTGTTAGCATAATTTTTTTTTACAAATTTCCCATTTAACGGTAAAATGTCAACGACCACTTTATCATAACGAGCATGCAGTTGACCGTAAATTCAGCGCTGTTTTATGATTCATTTGATAAAGAATTATATAAGTACACTCTCATATGTAGGTGTATAAAGATGTATATGAATAAAATAAAAGACGAGTATAAAAGCATAAAAAAGAATGGGCTACAAATAAAAAGAACGCTATATCAAGGACATCACTAAATATCACGTGCCTCGCGCATCCTTCCGCATTGCGTAAATTTTGGTGACACGCATAAAAACGAATGCAGTCAAAATAAATTAAGGAAACGATCGTAAAAGTTGAAAATAAAGAAAAATGTTACGGTATGGCGAGAGATTGAAGAGCAAAAGATATGCAAACTCACATATACGCTTTATGCTCTCTGCTCTCAATCGTGGCAATTTTCTATACGCAAACATGCAAAAGCTCCACAAAAACTTTACCAAAACTGTTGCATATCTTTTGGCATCTTGCATTTATGTATTTTGCTTTATTTGAGTGCTTAATTAATATTTGTTCCAAAACTCATACAAAACTTCACAGCTTAAATTTTGACGATAAACATTTGCCTGCAACGCATCAACGACAATGACAATGCCAGTTGGCTGACATTGATTGTTAGTTGCAACTCAACGCCAGCGAGTTTGCTGCCAAAAAGTATGCAAGCAGTTTATTGAAATGCTGACAAAATTTTGTGAATGTTGTTGTGTTGGCAGGACACGATATGCGGAGAAGCGAAGAGAGTTGCATGGCCTAAAAGACGGACAAGCTGACAGTCGAAGAAAACAAATACAGTTTGGGAAGCTATGAAATTTTAGTGTAGCATAATGCTAGGCGCTTGAGCAGGTGTTTGGAAAACCGCGTTAACTACTGCTGTATATGATATATAGTAGTATAGTGAAAGTTACTAGTATTTCATACACATATGTATAGTATGTAATTCTTTATCTTGCTTTTGATTTCTTTGTTGGCTACTTTAACTGCTAGAGTGGGCTATGCTGGCGTTCAACTGAAGTGTAGCACCGTGAGACGCTGCGAAAGTTGTAAGCTGAAAGTTATTGCAATTGCATTATTCACCGTAAGCCAACAGTTTTGTTTACATATTACACGCACACATACAAGTACTCTGGTCTTAAAATACACGCTTAAAGCTATGCGACACCTACCTGCATTCGTTGATTTTGTTGGTACTTGGCAACTGCTGATTGGTTGTTAACGCAATGGCTTTGAATTTGAAATTTTAACCATATTTGTGTCTTTCCACGTGTGAAAATGTAATTAGTATGGAATCACTGGGAAAATTTGTAAAATATTGAATAGTGTAATTTAGGTGTAGTAAAAATAATCCATTATTTGTTCAATAGATGACTTTATTTATCTGTATCTCGCTAGATGGCTTACTAAAAAAGCTGTTCTGACAGTTTTATGATTGCTTGATTCAGTTTTGTTTGAGCGTGCGTCAAAGATGGACACTAGAAAAGAGAAAATACGCTATATTTTACAGTTTTTTTTTCGATTAGGACAAAATTGTGGAAAAAGACGATCATGAGCATAGTCAAGTCACACGAACTAACGCAAAAAAACATGATGAACCGAATTTTCATCTGCGAATCGCTGCTGAAACGCAAAAAAATCGACCCATTTATGAACCGTTTGGTGACTGGCGATGAAAAGTGGATCACTTACGACAACGTTAAGCGCAATCGGTCGTGATCAAAACGCGGTGAGCCAGCGGAAACGGTGCCGAAGCCAGGATTGATGGCCGGGAAGGTTTTGTTGTGTGTTTGGTGGGATTGGCAAGGAATCATCTACTACGAGCTACTCCCCTATGGCCAAACGCTCAATTCAGCCTTCTACTGCCAACAACTGGATCGCTTGAAGGCAGTACTCATCCAGAAGAGGCCATCTTTGATCAACAGAGGCCGAATTGTGCTCCATCAGGACAATGCCAGGCCACACACGTCTTTTGGGACGCGCCAGAAGCTCCAGGAGCTCGGAGCACCCACCTTATAGTCCGGACCTGTCACCAAGTGATTACCATCTTTTCCTGTCCATGGCGAACGGGCTCAATGGTGAGAAGTTGGCCTAAAGAGAGGCCTGAGAAAATTGGCTCTCCGAGTTTTTTGCCAATAGGGACGCAGCGGGTATAATGAAGTTGGCATCTCGTTGACAACAAGTTTACGAACAAAACGGCGCATATTTGACTTAAATCCGACAAATGTACACAAAGTTATCATATTTTGAAAAATCAATAAAAAACCGAACGAACTTCTTACATGACCTAATATATTAAGACAGAGATAATGTAATCTGTTTATGTTTGGAATTAGGTGTTGGCTTATATCTTGCGAGCAGCTTCACCGAATTCAATCATTTTGTGTGCTCGAAAAGTGCGTGGCATCTCTCATGCTAACTGAAATATTTATTTTGGAGCAAAGTAAGGTATTTGTGAGACATTAATCGGGGACACCAAATGAAGCCAGGTCCTTCTCTATCTTATTTTCACTTCCTTCACCAAAACTTTTATTAATTCGTCGAATTTTGTCAATGTCGCCGTAAAAATCGTACAGCTCATCATTGCCTAAACTATGGCATTCACCGTTGGCAAAGCGTACCATAACAACATAAGTCTTCCACGAAAGCTTTACCCCAAAAAAGAAACAAAAGCTGACCCAACGGATATAGTCCTTGCCTAAGTTTCTACTACTGAACGGCAATGGTGTGAAACCTTTAAAGCTTAGTTTGTCGAGAGAGGGAGTTTTTCAATTTCCTACCAAGAGCAAAGTAACACTTTTTGACAAGTGGATGTCTACAAGTAGGAATTCAAAACTAAAATAGTTGTTAGCGTTGAGTCTGGTAATTAGATACAAAAAATTAGTTACATCTTTAAAGTAATGACTATCAACAGAGACGTGGGTACGTCGACTATTTGTTTGATGACAGGAGATATATTAGCTTCTTTCCCTTCACTAACAAACCCATACTCTTATCCAGAGTGGAGAAAACTCTAGTTAGATACTAGTATTTCGAAACAGAAACCATACCAGTTCGTTAGTTGTATAGCATTGCACCAAAAAATAAAATAGTAATGATTTCTACCGCCACATGTTGTTGTTATATTTAGCACGTCACAACTGAGTTTCACTTTGAGTAATGCTCAATAAGTTGTGGAACTTTGCTCTAATATGGATTGGTACGAAACGTTTATTATGTAAGGTGGATGACATGGGAATGGGTCTCTCTCACCACAAATCCATCATAAAGAATTCACTTTATATATATTTTCTAACGTTAATTTTAAATCTAAATTGCACAGGTACTTCCATAGGGATAAATCCTTTGATTGTAAAATTATTAGCACAGTCATTGACATCTGTGCCAATTTCTCGCAATCATTTTCATGTGAAATATAGTATGTAGTTAGCTTTGTGTTTTGCAACTTAAAAAAGTGCATTTGGAGAAGAATTCTTCGATGGTCTAAACAACTTTGAAAACAAACAAAGTTCTGTAAAACCATAAACCATTAACTAGAGAGAAGCTAACGAACCGCCCACACTTAAAAAATCGTTTTTTAAAATAATACATTTTAATAATATATTTATTTGCAATACCTTAAGAATTTTATAGGGTCAAAGCTTGCATGATAACTCATATACGTCTTGAGGTTTGTGTGGTATTATAAACAATTTAACTTAATTTCGTCGCAATGACGGTGCTATCAGCATTAGTTAAGTCATCCTTCCGAAATGGTTGTAGTTGATGTCATCAAAATGCTCTACAAACTTCGCTAGAGGGTACTATACTTGGTTTTTGCAGACTCTGGGGTCCCCCTTTTTTGGTTTGAGCAGTGAATACTCAGGTACATTTTTTTGTATTTTTTTTTATTTAACAAAAACTCATTCATTTGAGATTAGTAAAGTTCCGGCATAGGTATACACATAAAAAATTACTTGTTTGCATTTAGAAAGCAATTAAAACTACAAAATGATACTGTAATCCGTAAATTATCGGAGAGGTCCTTCTCAATTCTGACTGCGCTTCTGGTGTTTTCCAGCGCCAGCTTACACAGCTGTTTACGTTCCCCGGGGATACCAAATTCAGCGTAGAGGCAGCTCCATTTCGTGCTGTCGAAAACTGATTTAAAGAGGTGGTGTGTGTCAATTCTCTTTTCACAGGTCTTTACCAAGATTTGGAGCATGGTGAATATCTGGTCAATGGTTGATTTATCAGGTCTAACCCCACACTGATATTGTGCAATTTGTTTTTTGATGGGGGGCTCCAGTCTTTCACATAAAAAGCTAGAGAGGACTTTATATGCGATATTAAGAAGACATTTATACTAACACTTCACTTAAAAAAAAACAATGTTAAATTATGTAATGCTTTATATATGTATTTAAAATCTCAATAATCTTAACGAATCATAACCGTTTTCCTCTCCTTCTTTCTAGCACCCGATGCAAATGCCAAACGCATTCTGGAGGAGGCCAGTCTTGCAGTTCATCGACGTTACAATTTCTTTGAGACGACCATACAAATTGAGGAGTTCACCCCGCAAATGGAGAACTGTCAGCAGTGCTGTGTGCCGAGCACATAGGTAGCGCGTAGGCAAAGTCAAACTACTGCTGAGCTGTTATAGAGTTCACAGACATCAATCATGGAGATTTGTGTCATCTAGTAGAAACCATTTACTTTTTGTATGCCGTTAAAAATTTATGTACAATACAATAACTTTGTAGTTTTAATTTCCAAGAAAAAAGTTTTGTTAACCAATATTTGTGGTTTTCAATTTAATTTCATATTGTTTTTCTTTATGTATTCTTAAGAAAAGTATTTTGTGAAAATATTGATTATTTTTTCTGAATATTCCTATTTTGCTTTGTTCAAAATGTTTATTATATTACCTCAATTTAGTTTGAAAAACAATTATCTGAAAATATTTAAAGATTACTTTTTGGTTCTTGTTTGATTGTAATTAAAATAAACGTCAACTTTTAAAATTGTTTGTTTTATTTAAGGCTTCAAAAAATTCAGCCTTTTTTTCTTAATCTTAAAACTATTCTAAAACTATAGCAGAATATGTTTTCAAAAATTTTAGTGGCCGATTCTACATATTTAAAAGAGCAGTTTTATTGGCAGTTTTATTGGCCGAGCATCAAGCAGGTTCGAATACTCGGCCAGTTTTAATTTTAAAAAGTCTTACAAGACGCGGCCGGACAAAGCAAAAAAAATATATATGTCAGGTCGAAAAAATCAAAGTGATCTACGTAACTAAAGTATTAAATTAAATCTTCTATTTGAACTAAAATAGTAGGGCAAAAGTATTATTTAAATAATTTTATTTTTTAATATTTGAAGTGATTCTTTTCTTTTTATTTGAGAAAAGTGAATATTCTAAATGTGGCCAGAGAATGCGAACCTGCGAAGCGTACATTTGACTTGAAATAAAAAGACTCCTTAAAAATTCTGCCATTCGCACAATTTTCCAATTTTTTGAAAAATATCAAGATGTGTTTAATTTTTGAAAGAAAATATCTAGAAAAGTTTATATCAATTTTCATATACCTACACACATGTAAAAATTGTGAGTAATACGTGGGTTGCTATATATATTTCTGGCCTAATAATGAAAATACGAATATATATCAACGAAAATGTTTTTTTGCTGTTTTGTTTCGGGCTCATACGCATAGATCCATGATTCGTCACCTGTGACGCTCTTATAAACGTCTTTTGAAGCACCGTGATCGTATTTTTTCAGCATTTCTTTACACCAATCCATACGAGCCTTTTTTTGAGCGATTGTCAAATTGTGCGGGATCCAACGAGAACAAACCTTTTTTACGGCCAGGTGTTCATGCAATATCGAATGTATGTTGGTGGGAGAAATGCAGAGGCATGCCTCTTTCTGAAGGTATGTTACATGACGGTCTTGCATTATCAGTTCACGTACGGCATCGATGTTTTCTCGCACAACGGCTGTTTTTGGACGACCTTCACGGAATTCGTCTTTGAGCGAGCGTCGGCCACGATTGAATTCGTTGTACCAGTTTTTCACAGTGCTATAGGATGGTGCTTCATAGCCATACAAAGAGTTTAGTTCATCGATGCGCTCTTGTCGTGATAATCCACGTCGAAAGTTGTGAAAAATGATCGCACGAAAATGTTCTCGAGTTAATTCCATTTTTGGGCCGAGATGAATTTTTTAATTCCCTGTAAATTAAACAATTCACGATTAAATGACAAAACGTTCTGAGTGATGTTATGCTAAAATATGTCAAACTTTCCAATGGAAATGTCAGATTGCACCTGACAACACTTAGTGTTGCCTAGGCCAGACCTATATATAGCAGCCTACGTAATTTATAGTAATACCTACAACAATCGAGACTTTACCATTAAAGTTCGAAAATTTTCGGCTGTTCATATCTATCAAAAGAACAAGTTTAGAGGACTAGGGACTGATTTATATAGAAAATTGCATTCACATTATGTGAAATTTAAGACATGGGTATCCTGTTCCAAAGATTAACTTGCATACAACATTTTCTACCGGAGAGTGAACTAAGGTGTGGTTTACCTCAAATTCTTTTATTTCCAGTAAGATACTGATTTCGTAAATAAAAACATTATTCATGTTTCAATTTGCTGATATTCAGTCTTATTCCTTTTATTTGGCTATCTAGTTGAGAAACGATTTCTTCAACTAAATCTGGCGCTAATCTATATAGCTTCCGAAACTTGGTTGTATTCAAGTGAAAAAGATCTTCCACTTCTCTAAGCAAACTTCTACCAAATGATGAAGGGTACGTTACCTCCTCATCTTATGATAACTCGTATGCCAAATATTCAAAAGACATTTTTTATTTTTTTTATTTTAATTTTAATATAACTTAGGCAATTTCCCGAACTTTACTTTCTTAAATGAAATATCAATCTTTTGTCGATGGCGCTAACAACTTCAAAATATTCGTCGCTTTGTTAACGATTTGTTGAGTAGTTTACGACAACAGCGAAAGCGAATATTATTAAAATTATCGCTAAGTCAGTTTAGCGATCCGAAAATCACTATAATGTGTGTAGAGAATAGAGAAATCGTTATATTACGATAGAGAATTCCCCTACCGGACCTAAACGGCTGATCCCTTAGTCGTAATTTTTTTAATAATTTAACTATAGTAAAAATATGTTCAAATAATTTTTCAGCAGGTAAGTCTTTCTGACATGAAATAAAAGCTTTTTATAAAATATCCATCGGCTGTACGGAGGAGGATTAGAGTAGACTGTAGGCCACTCCATTTTTTTTCAACATCAGAGGTTCTAAAGTGGCAATTATCTTAATATTTATATAAAAATGAATGTTTGTTTGTTAGTGATGCTAAGGCTCGACAACGGCTGGACCAATCTTGATGGAATTTTCTGAGGTTGGTCGTTGTGGATCTTGGAAGGTTTAGAAAAACCCCGTATACTTTTCTTGAGGAAAAGTCGGAAAATCGTAAATTTTCAAAAAGGAACTTTATAAAATTTTTTTTTTTAATTTTTCTTGTTTTTTTTCTTAATTTGTTCTCTTTGTTCAATAGTTTTCGTTTGTTGGTGAATAAACCTAACCTCATTTCCATTGGAATTTATATGTCTTCTTTTTCAGCTGGAGTTATTTAAATTAAATTGAAAATTATTGAAATTTTTTGTGTGTTTCATATAAGGTGATCAATTATATATTGAAATTTGTTACGATGCCACGAAGAGGTCGGGCTAATATCGGTCGGCGTTTCCGACGTACAACGGACCAACGTAGTTACACAGCACGTTGTACGGAAGAGGAAAATACTACTGCAAGGCAATCACAAGGGGATCATGAAGCTTACAATGAGCTACAACGATTGAGAAGAAGACAAGTTCGGGCTCAGGAAATTCATAAAGCAAGAGAACAACTTTCGGCTGCAACAACAACGATTGCCTCCTTCGAACATTGAACGTATAGCTTTTCGATATGAGCATTGAAAAAAATGTAGACAAATCGTAAATAAATGATTTTCAATACGATATAAATTCAACTTTCTTTTCTTTTCAAAAAACATAATTACAACGCTGGCTCCGCAGGCGTCAGTATATCTATATATGTATATAAATTGTCATGTTTTGGAAAACCCTCAGATACGCCAACGCAGAGAAGTTCCTATGAAGTTTATCCAAAGAATTCTCAACCTCCTTCAGAAAAATTCGATAGTATGGGTAAAAGACTGGCACGATAACTGTAAGAATTATATACTAAAAAAGCACAAACAGGTTATAGAGGCTTTTTACTCGATTCTTTTAGGATCATTTTACTTACTTTTATGTGGTTGGTACATATGAGAAATGTTAGCACGTAATTTAATGTACAATTGAAAAATTGTATTTTGTAGGAAGAATAATCTGTAGAGCATTAAGAAAAGTAAGCTTCTAATAGAACGTAAATTAAAGCGTATTTAACTTATTGAAATATACAGGAAGCCATTGTTTATTAGTATGAAAGTGAACTAGAAAAATAATCTAGAGATTCACGGATATGTTGAGTATTTAAACCTGTACCAGTACCAGTTTGAAATGTGTCTAGGTAGACGTCTTATTATGACAGTTTTTCCTGACTTGTATAACAGTTGGGGTGATTATATAGCACCAATTAAAACACAAGTATATAAATTCAAATGAACTTATGGATTCTATTAGGTTAAGTCTGAACATTTTTTCCATGTTGGCAACCTGAAGTCACAGGTTGTATATTCATATATATGTCAGGCCTCCGCTGCAGCGGTCGTCCCTTGGCAGGGAATGTCAACCCCTCCGAGTATATTTCTGACATGACATAAAGCTCATCATAAAAAACATCAAAACGCATACCACAAATTGTAGGAGGAGATCGACCGAAGATCGCTTCAGCGGTTACAAAACGTCAATAATATATACATATTTATATATTGACTATATCAAGAAGTATAATCAAATTAGAAAAAACGAAGTGAAGTTTCGAGTTTAACGTCACAAATTATAATAGAAACAGCTTTCGCTTGCCTAGGCCTTAAGGTGTGTAAACTTTCTTTCTGCTTTAATTTTAAAATTAAATTTGCTTCTTAAAAAAAACACAAATCCTTTTCTTTTTATTTCTACATTTATTCGCAACCCGTAACAGTAGCGTTTAACTTATTAATCCCTTTTAACTCTTTATAAAGTTATTTTAATACACCCTTCATTTATTTTTTTAATTTTATCTATTTACTGTTCGTCCCCTATTTTTTTTTTTTTTTTTTGTAACTGCGATATATTTCACTTTTTGATGTTTAATTTCAGTTAAGAGCAAGCAAATAATAACGGTTTAACACCTACCAATTACTATTGTTTTCACCATCTCCCACTTTCTACGTGCTACTGTTGATTCTTTAACATTTTTTTTTTTTGGTTTTTTTTCATTGTCTTTTTGTCTCCACTACTCCTGCAACTCTTTTCTTATTTTATCTTATTTCCGCATTTGTTTTTATTTCTCATTTTTATTAATTTGCATTTTTATTTCCATTTTATTGCAATTTCCCTACCACTTTGCTTATCACTTCGCACACTTTATTGGTCCCTTTTTGGCGCAATTGTAATTCATTTTATAGTTATTTCTTGCTTTTTCTTGGCGTAATTTCTTTTCTGGAACCCTTTCTGTGCTCTACACTTGCTACCTTTAGTTTTTATTTATTTTTTTTTTATTATAATTCTGCTTCAATTTTTTTAACTTTTTATCCTTTTCGCTACCTTTTTCTGCTTTTTCTTTCTTTCTGTCTTTATTGTTACCTTCCGCTATTCCTTTCGGTAGTTAAATAGTACTTTCGGCATTTAATTTCAACTCATTGCTTGCCCAGCAATCTCTTTGTCTATCTTTCCTCTACTGTAATTTCTGATTTATTATTAACGTTCGTTACGTTGACATCTCATTGCTGCGTGTCTGATTATGTTGTATGAAAAATGTAGTGGGAGAAAGAGTAGAATTTAATGTGACGTTGATAATGGACGCTTCGAAATATACTTTTGTTTTATTTTTCAAGTTTTTCTTTTCTCCTGTTGAGAAGTACTATCGGTATATTTGGTAGTTTCTTATCAATTTAGTAATAAAAAAATGAACAAAATAAAATATTAGGAGCATATTTTTTTGAGAAACATCTCGAGATATTTGTAAATATCAGCAGAAATTAAAAACGGAAATGTGAATAGTGCTTATGAATCTTCACTCTTTCGATTGCCCAGGAGCTAAACAATCCGGTGTGGAACAACTTGAAAAATGCTGGTGGATACAAAAAGGAGCTCAATCTATCGGTGGCGCAGAGGTTATTGACAGAAAACCTCATGGTACGAATTTTTGGCTGCTGAAACGTAACAAAATCGACCCATTTCTGTAGCAGATGGTGATTGGCGATGACTGGAAATGACAGACAGCCAGCCGGCATAAACGATGTCCAAGCCAGGATTGAATTTGTTGTTAGGCGAGATTGGCAAGAGAGCTTAGTTGTGAGGTTTTTATGTATCCACTTTATCCGAACCTCGCACTAACTATCTGTTCCTGTCTATGGCGAATGACTGGGCTGCTGAAAAATTGTCCTCCTCCGATTTGCCCAAGTTTTGCCAATAAGCACAAGAGTCTCTGTGGGAAAAGCATAATGAAGTTACTCTCAAATGGCAAAGAGTTATCGAGTAAAACGGTGCACATTTGAAGTAAGTAAATAAAGACATCAAAATAATTGCAAAAATAATGGACTACTTCTTACTAAACCTAATAGATAAAACCGGGGTACTAGTTGAAGAGTTTTTTGATTTTTTGTTTAATCAGAAGAATATTTCTTTAAAATTTTTCAACACATTTCGCAAGTAACTTTTGTCCTGCAGTTGTCAAGGCTGGACTGTAACAGAGGTTGTATTCAACAGACCATTTTTCTTCTTCGTCTTTACAACGACGACAAGCATCATTATAGTAGTGAAGCATTCTTCTTCTATGAAGTCAAATTAAACAATAAGTCTTTATTCAACCTGTTGTTATGTAAATGGAGAGTCGGTATAGAACGATAAGCTGCCTTGAACTTTCTGCGTGCATTTCTGACTCTACTTCCGGCGGATACTGCTTCAATTTATTTCAAACTGGAGTGTCTTTATTCACCTTTTTATAGGCAGAAGTCATAATTTTCCATGCCTCTGCACACCATACTAAGATGGGAATGATGTCTGACTTGTTGAATTTGGTATTTCCTCGTCGAGCGAGACGTTTCTAAATAAAAAAATCGTCAATAACCTTAAAGGTATAACTGCCAATGGCGACGTAAGGGCCAGACCGCGAATGGGCTCACTGTTTGTTTGATGATAGCAAATATCTTATCTATTCCTCGTATAGACCAAATGGTCTACCTACAACCGATTTTTCAGATATAATAATAAATATTTAATCTTGGAATGAAAGGCTTAAAAATTTCGACTTGAGCGGGGAGGGCTCCTGGTTGCACAGTGAAATGTTTTGATTAAAAACAAGCGCTGCAATAACGGGGCTTAATATTCAATGTTGATGGAGCGTCCCTTGAAAAAACAGTCTATAAAAATTCCACCACTATGCACCTAAATACTGAGATCATAACCTTCCCAGCCGATTATTGTGCTTTCAGGCGCTTTGGAAGAGATTTACCAGTCGATCTTGTTGAAGAGATGAACTCAAGTTTTAACTAACGGGTTTTCTAATAAGAAGTGCTATTTTCAATAGCCTGCCATTCCGATAGATGTTCTTTTGAAGTTGTAATATTTTGACATTTGACAAGTAAAAACTACGTCAATAAGGAAAATTGAAACGATATACCTTTCAACAACTTATTTAAACTTTATTAAAATAGTGAAGACCTGGCAGATATAGTTCGTAAAACTAAAACATTTTTCGATCTACGTGAAGCACTTTGTCGGACCTCAATAGAGATAATGGTGTAAAAAATGGAGCTGTTGGGATAAGTTAGTGATGTGAGGTATAAAATACGTGCACGTCGCCCAAGAACAACTGAGAGTATTGTTGCTGAAGCCCATAGTGTTGAAGAAAACCCAGGTTTGAGTATTTCTCATCGTTCTGTGTAATTGGGTATTCCACAAACGTCATTTAGACTTGGGTCTTAAGACTTATACGTCCTGTAAGAAGACCTATAACTGTAGACATATCCTTCCTTTTCAGTTTGATAAGGTCACGTGACTATTCTAGCCATATTGCCCTGCCCCATTACATGTGTTGAGACTTCTCCATCTTAAATTAACATCCTTAATGAATAACTCACTTGAATTGAGCTAACAAGTGGAGAGCGGTATGCTCAAACTCTTCCATGATGGAAAAAGTGGAAGCTCGTTCACCATCTTATTACCCGAGGTATCACTGTGACCGGGGACCCATACCAGGTTCAGAGAGAACTACTTAGCCATTACGTCAAATGATCTGCGGCAGTTCTCTACTGTTTTAGATTGTTACAGGGCTCGTAATGCAGCCTGCCTAACCGAGAAAATATGGATACGATTATCCGAAAGTACCATTGATCTGAGACGATTGACAGTATGATCACCAATTCTGCCTGAAAAGCACTACAGTGATCCGGGAATAGAAAGAATTTACAGATACCAAGTTACTTTGACTAAACCCTCCACCGAACCCGTTGTCTAGTTTTAACCCATCCATATAACAATGAATCTATTCAGCGCTTGCTGGTATTATCCTGTCAGCAACAGTTGTGGTAAAATAATTGTCGAGAGATGATTAACGATTTCTTATGGCCGAGGTTGAATGGTATTAATCTGGACATCATTTACTTTCATCAAGGCGGCGCTACGTGCCATACAAGTCACGAAATCATCGATCTTTTAAGGAAATGATTTTCGCACCACTTTATATTTCGAAGAGCTGATCCCAATTGGCTATCGAGATCTTGTGATTTAACAGCTTGCGAGTTCTTCGTTTGGGAATACGTGAAAGATAAGATCTGCGCCAACAGGCCAAAGTCAATGCAAGACCTGAAAGATGGTATTGGTGTAGCTATTGAGGGCATACAGTAGGCACTTTGCGATTTGGTGATTGAAAATTTCATAAAAGGTATGCGTTTCTGTAAGCATAGCCGTGGCGTTCATTCTGCTGACGGTGTTTTCCAATATTAATGACATATCTTCCTCCTTCCAATCATTTATCTCAAAATTTTTTGGAATAAAAAAATTACACTACTTATTGTTGGAAAACACGATGCAAGATGTTGTAAGATTTTCTCATTAAAATCCTTTAAATAATTTTGGGTCCATTTCTGTTGATTTCAGCAAAAAATTAAATGGCTGTACTCGTTATTCTCTCATGCAATGGATATTTAATTTTATTTCTTTTAAGAGTTTTTCGCCCAAAAGTGTGCTATGCTTTATTGGCGTCAACTTTAGTTAGTTAACTAACTTTGTTAAAGAAAACTTTAATTAGATTACATCGACTCATCATCATTTACATACCACTTACATATATATACATATATGTATATAAAGGTATGTACTCATATATATGTATTCATATAGAACAATAAATAATAATCGCATTAGTCAGTCTTCGATGAACGGTTGAAATACGAATTGCGCACGAATCGCGTGTGTGCATAAATCAAAGCCTAATATTATGCTATAATTCAATAAATCGAATAATCTATGTGATTTAGTTTCAAACCAACACACACATACACATACGTATATAAGCACAAGTGAATGTAGCAAAGTGGCGTTGAAACGTTTGGCTACAAATTGTGGCAAAATGTGCATGTCAATTGCCACATGCAACATTTGACCTCAAATTGAAGGTAAATTCACAGATGTAGGTATATGTATGAAACATTATGTCAGCATGATTACATGTTATGTATATATGTGTGATGTTAACGTCAAAATAACAAAACCAACAACAATAACGTACTAAACTTGAACGCTGTAAATTGAAGGTGAAATTAGTGCAGTTTGACGCGTATTTTCTACAAAATTAACTAAATTTATATGAGTGAGTTTAGCAGCTGACATACGCACGCACTCACTTGCGAAATCACTTTCGGGCGCCTGTCAATATACACACATAAAATTATTTACACACTGTGCGTAGTGGGATCATAAAATTTTATGTGGTATGCGGCTGTGAGTTAATGGCGGACTTATGTGACGCCTAAATGTAGGTATCTACTCTAATACATACAAACGTTAATCTTTAACTTTAATATATATAAATATTTATATATGTAAGTGTATGGTGGGAAGCTGTAGAGTTTTATCATCAACAATAATGCGTAATGTCTAAAATTCTGTGATCCTTCGAAGCCATAGTCTTACATCGGAGATTATGATTAGATATGGAAAGATTCTATTCAACGGTTCAAGCTTTAAGCTGAAAATCGGGAAAGCTTTCTCAACCATTGCGATAACATGTTTGATCTGGGTTTTCGCTAATATGAAGGAAGGTACTTTGTACTCTTGTATGCTTTATGTTCTGGTGTTATTTGTTTCTAGAAAAAATGGGAAAATTGTTAAACTCATATCTTTTGAGTTTTTTTTTTATTAATATATTTCTTTTCTAACTTTTTTCACAATTTTTTCAGTTTTCTTTTTGAAAGAAATAATTAAGGGCGCTCTTTAATTAGCTTCAGGGGAGTTTCGATACTTTTTCCTAAGCTCTAATTAATTGGAAAGCATTTGAAGAGAGCGCTATATAAAAGAAATCTTGACATGAAGAGTTTTATAGTCCCACTAGAGTAGTGGCTTAAACTTTCTCCATCTTTTAAGCTACTTTCGATTATTGCTCTAGATAACCTTGATGAAACAGCGCGAACACCTTTGGACTCGTTCATTGTTCATTTGCTGAAATTTTTTTGGAATTTTAATAGTTTCTAACATCTCAAGCAGCAGAACAAGCGTTTTTCAATTTTGTTAGTCATATTTTCCTTAGGTTTTCAATGGAATTGTTCTTACACTTTGCATAGTAAAATCTAAAATTATAAAAAATTCTTTATTTGGAAAGATCTAAATATCTAATTGCTGAAGAAGCATGTGCGTCTTTGTTGCTCCAATGTTTTTGAACTCCACTTTCGGTTCCCGACTTTGAATGAAAGCGAGAACTGAATCAATTGTCCTTCGGTTTTTAGTACTTTCATTGAAAAATTACAACGTACTTACTTGATTTTCTGACATAGTAAGCGGTGTCTATTATATAGATTATAGCCGAGTTAACAACATTGCGCCATTCGTTTCTTCTTTTTGCTGTCTGACGCCAATTGGAAATACCAAGTACAGCCAGGTCCTTCTCTACCTGATCTTTCCAACGGAGTGGAGGTCTTCCTTTTCCTTTGCTTCCACCGGCGGGTTCTGCATCGAAAACTTTCAAAGATGAAGTACTCGTATCACATTCGTACATACCAAATTCAGACATAGCGGCGTAAAGGCAGCTCCTATTCGTGCTGTCGAAGGCGGCTTTAAAATCGATGAAGAGATGGTGGGTATCGATCCGCTCTGCACGGGTCTTTTTCAAGATTTGGCGCATGATGAATATCTGGTCAATGGTGGATTTACCAGGTCTAAGACCACACTGATAAGGTCCAATCAGTTTGTTTCACACAGTACTCTCCACAGGACTTTATAGGCGATATTAAGGATGCTTATCCCATGATAATTGGCGCAGTCTGTGGGATCCCCTTGTTAATGGATTGAACAAAGCACACTTTAATTCCAATCTTCGGGCATGTTTTCGTCCGACCTTATTCTGCAAAGTAGCTGATGTATGCACCTGATCAGTTAGTCACCGCCGTAGCTGAATAGCTCGGCCGGAAATCCATCGGTCCCCTACGCTTTGTTGTTTTTTAAGCAGGCGATTGCAGTTCGAACTTCTTGGTGGTCAGTCAATGGAACGTCTTTTCCATCGTCATCGATTGGGGTTTCGGTTTCACCATCTCCGGATACTCGATTTTCACTGCTATTCAGCAGGCTGGAGAAGTCCATAAATTTAATATGCTCTGGGCATTGGTGGCTAGATCAGCTCGTTTTGTCCTACAGGAGTCTGTACCGGTATTGAAACCTTCTGTAAGTCATCGTATCTTCTCATAGAATTTTCGAGCATTACCCTTGTCGGCCAGCTTTTCAAGCCCTTGATACTTACGCATCTTGGCCTCTTTCTTTTTTTTGTCTGCAGCTGCGTCGTGCTAACTCTTCAGCTCTCGGTGTCTATCCCATCCCGTAAGTGTTGTGGTCGATCGCAAGGCTGCGAGTTAGGCAGTCCATGTTTTCTCCACTGCGTCACGGCAGTCCTCATCGTACCAGCTGTTTTTTCAACATTTGCAAAAACCAATAGTTTTGAAAAATTACAAACATCAGCATATTCTTCTTCCGACGATTTCAACTTAAGTAACTCGCTAGTTTATTGGTATTTTTAAAACGACCATGACTTACGATTTGCCAATTGTCAGTATATACATCAGTTTTATACTAATTAAATATTAGTTCATATATACCATTCAAAAGATTGGTTCCTTCATATCAGTTACGATTAGAACGATTCGTGAAAAAAGAGTACATATCACCTTTTCATAGACTTCAAAGTTGTCGCCGACAGCACAGCGAGGAGCTGCCTGTACTTTAGTATGTCCGAATTTGGTATCCCCCCAAATAACTTTTACGGTTTTGTAAACTTTGACGTTAAATTACACCAAAAACTAAAAAAGAAACATCAGAACCGGAAAGGACCCTTCTAGGCCATTCGATAAAAACGAGGTTTCAGACAACTGCTAGCATATGTCAATGGTATTGATATCATTGGCCTCAAGAACCTCGTCGTGAGTTCTGCTTTCTCCAGACTGAAAAAGGAAGCAAAAAAGGTATGGGGACAAGTTGAAATATTTTAAGCCACTAAATAATTTCGTGTCTCTAGAAAGCAATATCAACACTAACAAAAAGTCTGGCCGAGACGTGGAATGATGAGCTGTACGCTGAGTGAGTCACGGTGTTCGTAAGGATGATACCACTGCAGCTTTGAAAGTATTCAGTACTCGCCGGTAGAAGCAGAAAAAGATCCGGCGGAGTAGGACCTAAATGCACTTGGTATCTACAATAGACGCCAAATGACGAAAAGCGGAAACGATTGTCGCTCCGTTATAATGGTGTAAGCGGTGCCTATAACAGTTGAGAAGATCATGACAAGCGGCTGATTAACAATTTACGCCTAATATTGACTATCATAGAATACATAAGGAGATCTACATGCGGTGTATTTGCTACTAATTCCTCAACACATTCACAAATAGTTTTCCCTTACAAAAAATTAGCTAAAAATAAATTTTGAGTTATATTTCTTATTTTCTGAAAAGCATACTTACGTGTATGTGTACACTCATACAGAGGTATGTATATTACAGTTTGCATTTTTTTGGTTTGTTTGTGTGTCAAAATAAATACTTCACATCATAAGCAATGCCGCACAATAATTCCGAATTCAACTAAAGCTCATAAATAATAAATTATGCGCCACAATTTATACTATGAAATTCACTTATATACTCGTATGTATGTATGTACGCCCTTTTTCCATTTTCCTTCTGTCTGGGTGTGCGTGTGTGTGTGTGTTTGTGAGGTAGTGCAAATTGTGGTATTTGTTAACATATTGAGTGTGTTTGTATGCTGCTTGTGAGTGGTTGTCGATGCGGTGACAATGTTGACGATACTCAACATGCTTACCGTTATTTTGTGCACATACATACATATGTATATGCATAACATACATTTGTTGAACAGTGAGTATTTGTAATAGTAGTGGTAGCCGCGTCAACGCTTTAGGCAACGGTTTCAGGTTGATAATGATGTTGTGTCTGTATGTGTGTGGCAGGTGAAATGAGAGAATATTTTGTTGTTTTTCGACAGGAAATGTTTGAAAGCAAAGCAAACACCTGCTTGTGGTTGGTGTTATAAGCAGGGGGAGAGATGCAGCAAGAGGTTAGGGAGAGGAATACATATACATATATAAATACATACATACGAGAGAATGTGAGAGAGAAAGAAAGTAAACAACTATGAAATACTCAGTGCTTCGTTTTAGTACTAAATGAATTTCGAAAATCCGACTGAGCCTTCAGTGGGTACTGCGAGTTAAGAGTGCAGTTTTCGTAAAAAATTTAAGAGTAACTTACAGTGCTTAAGAGTAAACACAGATATGAGATATCTAAAGAGTACCAAAATAAGTTTCGAAAACATATTTCTCTGAGCGACATTTAAGTTAAATTTAGATTTTCTGTTTTCGTGATTTTAGTACACTTTTGAAGCTCTTTTGTATTTAATGTTCGAATACAAATTTTTCTCGAAATCTTACTCCAATTGAGAGCAATTTTTAAAATGGCAGTTAAAATTTAAGAGTAATTCTTTGAAGGAAATATTTAGTACTTAGCTTTAGGATATAAATATGAGCCTCGTATTAGAACCCAAAAAATTAACGGAACCTCGCCTGAGTACTACTAATTTTAAGTTAAATTTATTTTTAAATTTTCTACTATTCGAAAAAAAATTAAATATCAGTAATATGTTACTCTGAGTATTATTTATTTAAGAGCAGCATTTTAAGAGCCATTAAATACTTTCAAGAGTAGCTTTCGGTAATACTAAACTAAGGAAGTGTCTCGAAATGCTTTTGAAAGAAATTGAACGGTTACTTTTGGTACATATCCTGCAGAGAAATTAGCGTTTATTTAGTAGTTTTTTAATATTGATGTGTTTTCGAAAATCTACTCTTAAATTTCAAGAATAAGTGGTGTTGCAAAAATGTAAACAAAAGTAAAGGGTTCTCCAATAAGAGGCGTTATTTTGAATAACCTCCTAGTCCGGTAGATGTCACTTTTGAAATTGTAGTTTTTTGACATTTGACAAGTAAAATCTACGACCGTAGTAAAAATGGAACGATACACGCTTCAACAACGCATTGAAATTATTATAATTTACCACAAAAATGGTGAAAACCTAAGAGAGACGGTTCGTATAACTAAAACATTTTTCGGTCGCCGTGAAGTACCTTTTGCACCACAATACAGAAATTGGTAGACAAAATGGAACTTGGGACAAGTTAGTGATATAAAGAATAAAACATGTGCACGTTGCTGTTGGTCCATTTCTTTTCGTTCTTTGGAATTGAGCACCGTACTTTGTACCTATATAAACGTGGGTCTTAAGGCTTATAAAGTTCAGTTTTCACAAGAGATCAAGCCGGTCGATAATGAACAACGTCGTGTCTTTTCTAATTGGGTACTTGAAAACCATGAAAACTATCCAGAATATTATCGAAAGCTTCCTTTTTTGAAAATGAGGCTGGATCACCAAGCACTGTGAATGGAATACGCTGTCGAAGGATGATTAAAGATTTCTTTATGGACAGAATCGGAATGTAAAGAATAAAACAAAGCAAGAACAACTGAAAATATATGAATTCGATAATATTAATCTGTACAACGTTTACTTTCAACAAGACGGCGCTACGTGCCACACAAGTATTGAAACCATCGAAATTTTGAGGGATCTTGCGAATTAATGCCTTGCAACTTCTTCTTTTGGAGCCTACAGCAACAGGCCAACGTCGATTCAAGACCATAAAGATGAAATTCGTGAAACTATTGAGGGCATACAGCAGCCACTTTGCGATTTGGTTATGGAAAATGGTCCTGTAAGCGTAGCCGTGACGGCCATTTGGCTCATTTTTAATGACACATCTTCCTCCTTACATTTAACTAAACATCCGATCATTTATTTAAAAACAAACCATTTTTCCTGAATATCAAAATAAGACCACTTATTGGAAAACCATTTAGTTTTCAA
This sequence comes from Ceratitis rosa, assembly GCA_037013455.1. NCBI lineage: Eukaryota > Metazoa > Arthropoda > Insecta > Diptera > Tephritidae > Ceratitis > Ceratitis rosa. Next base: position 18,059,771 of record JAWMAG010000004.1, read on the forward strand.
TTTCAGATAGTAAGCAAATCGTTTAGTTTTGATTTGGGTTATAAATTATTCAAGAAGACTTGAATATTTCCCTAATAATCAGAGGACCTCCACTTAAAAAGGATTTATTTTTTATTACTTTTCCTATTTTTAATTAATCTAGTGAGAAATAAAAAAAGGTTGCTTTTTATATTCTCCGCTATAGCTTTGCCTTCTCTTTCATATGTTGAAAAGCCGGCTGTTTTATTATTGGGAAGGTAATAGGACTACATTCGAATAGTGTAATAATAATAACGAGATAATTTTGCGTAATTTTTATTTGAATTCGATGCTGTGTTTCTCCTTACACTCTGCGGAACTTATTAGTTTTATAATCTTTTACTTCTCTTACTCACTCACATGCTGCTCTCATTTTTGAGCCACTCACAATCATTATTTGAATTCTATTCTCTCTTACTTACACTCTCTTGCTCACGTAGACTCTTTCGAAATTAATTATATTTTCTATGAGAGAAATAACACATTTTTCTATCCTTCTCTCAACTCTCAACGCTCTCTTCTCAAACAATAAGTCATTACATTCAGTTTCGAAAAACCACACATTCTCCGTTCAAAATTCTTTAACTTGGCCTACATACTTGTAGTTCAAAACAAAAAGCCCGAATTCATGCCTTTAGTGGCCCAAGTTATTGCAAAATAAGGAAGAGAGAAAAAACTTAAAAACATATTTCGACGACGGAAACAGGAAATAAAAATATAAGGAAAAATCTGCATATATTTACTAGGCAATGTAAAAAAAAGTACTTCAAACAAATTTCATTACAAAAAGAAGCACAGAAAAAAAAATCGCAAACATTTATTTGTTTTTTTTTTTCTCCCACAAACGAAGGAGCATGGGAGGTGTGAATTAGGTTAAGTGCACGAAAGAGGGCTCTGCGACGTGCACTTCATATCTATGGATGGAGCGCATAAAATTTCATGGCACGCAATTTTCACGCATAAGGCTACTGATATGTATTCGTATGCATGTATGTATGTGTATATAATTCAAGTTTTTTTATGCAGTGAGCTAACTTGACCTCTGGCGAGGGAGCGTGTCGTCGGTCAGCTCAAACGACGCTGTGCGCTGATGAATTCATGAATTTTTGATTTATTTGTCATGAGTGGCTTTGACTTATGGGTTTTATGAACTCTGCGTTGTGTATGTAGACATACATACATAAGTATTAGCATATATTTATTCGCATACATACATATGTACATATATTGTGCGTATAAATGAATTATTAATTTAACTTTATGTAAAATGGTGGGAGAAAGTTATTGAGATGGATATTATAGGAAGAAAATTAAGGCACTTATAACTAGTCTTTGGCTTTTAACTGTGAAAGTCTAACTTCTTTTGCGTCTCCCATAATAATATGCATTGGAGAAACTTCTGAAAATTGGCAACGTTGCTTTTATGGCTTCCTTTCAAAACTCCCAAAAAAAAAATATTCATACGAGAAAGTATTAAAAAGCCTACTAAAGTCGGAAGTAACCAGCCGAGGTCACTTGAAATCTCAGTTGATTGGGTTGAGAGGCTCTCAGTAATCTCGCAAAAATGAGATATCAGCTTCTTTACTTAAAAGACGAAACTTCATCAATTCAATCCACCAACTTTTAGAGGTAGCATTTTATTCCCTCCAACTCTGTTAAGCATCTCGTGGTAATTCTTAATAAAAAAACTTAGCTAGGAGGGAACATGTTATTTTGGATTATATGCATAAAAGCGCATTGCCTAAGTATCGTAAGACGCATACTAATATATGCAGCACATTAAAAAAAAAGTGCCATATTTATAAACCCTTGAAACAGGTGCAACACACCTGCCTACTTGGTATAGCAACAACCTCAACAAAGGCTTTAGAAGTTATCCTTGAGAATAGGTCATTTAAGTTAAATTGATGTATTGTATGTATGATATATGTCTAGCTATCACGAACGACTTCCTCAGACCCTTCAGCGGCTTCAATTGTTGCGTAAAACAGTGGACCGAGGGAGACCATTAAAGGTCTTAGAACTCTTTCAACGTAGGCGGTACCACTAAATTATTGCGTGGCGGCATGGATAGTGGGCAGACCACACTGTTACTTGTATTTAGCAAAAGCGAAAGAAGCATTCTTATGGATATATTAACGAGGTACCTTCCCCTGAGATATCATCTCCAGCTGGTTCGCGAGTGTCTAGCCATCAGAGCCCGTCGCTTCTTTTATGACACTCCCAGTTGTAACATCACGAGGTGTACATATAAAATCGAGTGAATTTTTCGCAAATGCTCAGATGGAATACAAAGTGGAGCATAATGAACCTGGTCAATGACTTAGGTGCGGCCTATTGCGGTCAGGTCTTCAATCTCCCTTTTTGAACCAACCAGCGGCAACGAGCATGGAAATAAAAAATATTCACATGGAGTATCTTTGGCCCCAATTGGAAATACCAAATTAAATCAGGCCTCTCTCCAACTAGTATTTCCAACGGAATTGGCTCTTTCTCTTCCTCTGCTTCCTGTTGTGTGTCGATCATCGAGGTTACCGATGGTGGAGATGGACTCAACAACATCATCCAAACTACTGATCAAGCGCGCCAAGGCAAAGAAGCCTGGACTTCTGTTTCATCTATCTACACCTCCTGCCATGGAAACTAAAAATGGTATCAACAACCGGCATACTTCCCCTATAGTGAAAACATTATAAAAAAAAGACAGAGTAAAGTTGTGTCTTTGAAGCTTTAATAATGGCAAAGTTTAATGCTACCATAATTTAAAGAAGTCACGCACAGAACGGAATCACACTAAAAATTTAATTTTAGGAAATTTATTAGCAGCAGTAATTTCCAAAGTGCAAAACAATGTAGAATGAAAACTGAATTCTTTTGGGTGAATTTAATTAAAACAATCATCTAACCTAAAAATTTACGTGTCAGCCTTTTGGTGGGCTCTGTCATATTCTAGGGATGCATTTCGTATCATGGATTAATGGAGTTGATTTTGATTGAATCACCATATATGAATACCTCAGCCGGCAAGTCAACGGTTTCCGCCACTTTGTTCTTCTTTAAGTGGACAAATGCTATTCGGACTACCTTACGGTATATTTGGGTTAAGGATCATCTTCTCCTTCGTTATCAATAGGGATTCGGGTTCACTATATCCTGGCTTTTTTCATCGGAATACTGGGAAAGTGTTACCCCCATAATCAGTCACTAAATCACCTCTTTGGATCCTACAAGAGTATACTCCGGTCCAAAGCCTTCTGTAAGCAACCGTATTTTTGTTTTTCATAAAATTTTAACCACAACCCCTTCGGCTAGTTTTCTGAGCCTTTCATACTACGCAATTTCGGTCTCGCGTTTCTTCGGTCTGCAAAACAGTGCCCGATGTGGTCGATTGCAGCGTCACTAGGTAAGCAGTATTGTTCCACTCCATCGTACCAGCTCACATTTCGATCTTGTCGAAATTTAATAGTCTCGTTGGCGACTGTAAGTAGGCCGCATGAAATGATGACCCACAGCTCTCTTATACTGAGGTGCTGATGAGTGCTCTAAGAAAGCAAGAGTTCAAATTGAGTTTCTACTCCGCATAATTGCCTCCGAGCGGCTACTAGTTTCGTTTGTAGCTATTAGATGTTGAATTTTCCTAGTTTTTGTTGGTAGGCGTTGTTTCCCCGAAGTGTACGGAGCGTTGTGTGTTTTTCGATATGGTGAGAGTCAGTTAGCTTGATGAATTTTCTTGTGCTGGAATCTGGTACAACAGGCAACTATATTTTGGGCCCAGAGGAAATCTATTAGCCTCAGCTCGTTTCACCATGGAGGCTGAATTTTTCGACTATTGTGTCGTATATACTCACTTAGCGCTTAAATTTCAAAGAATCCATACATTTGACACCGCGGTGGGGTAGCACTTTAAAAGAAACCATCACCTTTCCCTTCTATGAGTATAAAGCAGTGATCGGTTGAAGAACTTCGCTTTGATCAAGATGGTAATAAGCTTTTTACCCATTGGGGTGAATGGGGCTCCTCGAGGTATACTCTTTCCTACCATAAATCTTACACTAAATTTTAACTGATTTAATAATGAAGCTGAAGTATTGGTCACAAGGACCTATCCGTTTTTTACCTTGTACCATTCATCGTGCTTGGAAGGCGCCCATGCCACGAAAACTGGGCCATCCATGTGAATGCCCATACACTTGCACTGGTCGCCAACTGACTTTCTTCAGAGGTATTATTTTCTTTTTGAAACATTTTTCCACATGAAAAATGCAAACATATATATTTTTTCTTAGAATGTAGTTAAAATTAAAAAAAAAAATAAAAATAATTTTGTAAATTATTTCAAATTAGTATTCTATAAACTACACATAAATGTTTAGCTGAAAGGTAAACTCACTAAGTCAAAATTTATAGTTTAAATGAGGAATGGATTAATTTTTAAAGTATCTAATTTTAAACAAATAAATACATACAAATATAACTAACGACATAATTACTACATGTTAAAGTTTGCTAAACGAAACCGCTGTACAACAAGAATATCAAAAAGAAAGTTTTCGCACCAAACTAACATCAAATCGTTGATGTGGTGTATCGGAACAGCAGAGTAAGCTCAAAGAAGAAAAAACAAGCACAAATTTTAACGCAAAATACGGACATGTCCTTCAAAAATGTGAAAAGTGGATGAAAATTATTACTAGTTACCGTTGCCGCCGCCATCGCCATCGCTATCGTCGAAGTCTTTTTTTTTGCAGATTATTTTGCTTCAATGCTTTTCGGTTAAAATTTTGACTTTTCATTTGACATAAGTTTTAGTTTTAACAGCAGCAAATGTTGTCAACTGCAATGTAGGAGAAGTGGAAAATATGGTAAAAGGTTCACATAAAATATTTTAAATAAATAGTTGTATGCGCCTGTAAGTATGCTAATAAGCTAACAATTTTGCGCTTTTATGCTTTTGAGTGCTTGACAGAGTTAGAATTTTTTTATGTTTATTTGCACTAAAAAAGTCACTTGCTGTTTATGTGGAATATTATGAAAATGTAAAAAAGTAAAAATGCTAAAATGTGTGCCACAGACAAGTTGTCAGTGTTTAGGTGACGGTAAAAAGAAGGTAGCACTTTTTAGGTAAAAATTTAAATGAAAGAAAAATATGGTAAAATGTCAGCTGCAAAAATGGGTAGCTTTACAAACAAGTTCGGCTGGAAAGTGTCAGAAAAGTGAGAGTAAGTTACGGCGCACAAAAGGTGAAGAGAATGAGTGTGACATTGAGTATCTTGGATATTTAATTTTTTATCATTAATATGGATACAATAGAGGTGATGGTCTTCTATAGTCCAATTGACCGTGACTGCCCGAAGAGAGTTTTACCTCCTTAATATGTAAACTACCAGTTGAATATTGGATGAGTACCGAGTATATATTTTATTTCTTACGCTGTGTTAGGCTAAGTTGGGTGTCAGACACGAGGCGGAACCGAGATTAGTGCTCTCTGACATTTTCATACTTCTTGTCTCATACTTTACTCCTTACCTTTGCAAAGCGCACTTAATTGTCTCATCTAAGTAAGTTGAGGAGCTCATGAAGTTATAATGAAGATGCTGCACCAGCCCCAGGTTCTGGCTGAGAGCCGATATCGTCTTCGCTTTTATAAGTCGGAATGTTTATTTATTGCAGTATAATTGTACTGTTTTTGTCACTCCTCTGTATGCAATATTACACGGTACTACGCATAATTCGTATTAGATTTCTCAAGACTCTAAATGAACGAAGCAGGGAGAGGGTCAATCAGTGCCAAAAGTGAGGTCGATTTACTTTGTTTATTGGAAATAAACCAATTATTGTTTTTAAAAATTTCCCTTTATTTTTTAAATTGAAAGCTTCACTCCATAACTTGCCCCTTTTCCTTACTCTGCTTCGCCTTGCACTAAAGCTTGACACTGTTGTTCCATATTGGCTTGTCAGCTTTTGAAGTGTACATACAGTTCCAGAATTTTTAACTTGAACTGTTTTGAGGCATAAACTTTTCCTTTGTAGTCAAATCTGCATGTTCATGCGTGCACAACAAATATTTCCTTATGCAAATGCAATATGCTTTCGGCATCTCTGTGTTATCTTTTTTTTTCTGTTTATATCCATTTATGAAAGAGTGCAAGTAAATGTATTTAGTTGACACACCACAAGCCTCACATGTAACCTTTATGTCCACAGGATAGCTAGCAACAAAGTGATCATTATGGAGTTATTTAGGCTCCTCCATTCAAGGAATTCTTAGACAGACATACTTTATTAGTAGCTGTAGCTTGCATATACTATTGAAATGGGGTTGGGAAGGTGGTGAAGAGTTGTAGAAGAAAAAAAAAACAAAAAAAAAAAATAATTATATAAAAAATATAAGGTAAGAACCACTTCCAACTGAATCCCTGACTTCATTTGTATCTTATAGGGTATAGGCTAGTCAATTCTGTAATCACACTCAATAAAGAAATCAAGAAATTGTAATAGGTTATTATTTAGTATATCCTTGATAGTCCTTTTCCACCTAATCTTTCTAACGGAGGTCTTCCTGTTGCTCTGCTTCCATCGGCAGATACTGCAACGAATACTTTCAGATTCGCTGAACTATGTATTTATTTCAATAGTATGAGGACGTTGCATAGTAAAAAATTGGAGAATAAGCGTGGCAACTCCGCCGAAAGCTAAAATCTTTTGACCAAAAATTTGTCCCATGACAGGATCCCTTGGCTCGATCTCTGCCATAAGAAAACTTAAATGTGGCTTAAGACCCGGATTTACATACTATTAGCGATAACTCCAGTATTCTTATAGGAGTGGCCTGCTATAAAGAATGCGAAAAAAATCAAACTATATGCGAGATTAGCTGGTGGGCATAAGTAGAGCATTCAAGACCACATCAAATAAGTCTTAAATGAAAGTCTCAGCATACTACTATTGAACCTAGAGGGTTATCAGACCGAAGCAGCGGCTGCCTTTCGTTTAAGGGAGGTGAATCAGTGGAATAATCAACGATTTGGCGATCATACTAGCATGTGGTGGCCAGACCAACATACAACATTTTAAGAATATAATTAAAGTTTATTCTAATCATATCGGATGCACCCGTGTGTAATGATGACATGAAATAAAAAGTTTCTCATAAAAATCCATCAGTATACAGGGGTGTTAGTTGAAATGCCGGTTTTTTCGATAAAGAAAACACTTAATTTTCCGAGGAATCTCAAATTTTTTTATTCAAAGTATTGACCATTGGTTTCTACAAATTTCGCCCATCTCTCAGGCAAATTATGGATACCATTCCAAAAAACTTTTTCTCTTTCGAGGCAAACCATTCGACGAGCCATTTTTCGACTTCTTCAAAATTAGCGAAGCACTGCTCTGCAAGGGAGTGTCTCATCGATGCGAAAAGGTGATAGTCGGACGGGGCAAGGTCTAGAGAGTACGGCAGGTGCGATAATATTTCCCAATTAAGTGTTTTTAATGTGTCTTTCACCAGTTTAGCGGTATGAGACGGCGCGTTGTCATGTTGCAAGATAACTTTGCCATGTCTTCGGGCCCATTCCGACCATTTTTCGATCAACGCATGATTCAAATTGATCATTTGTTGTTGGTAGCGATCCGTGTTCACCGTTTCATCAGGTTTTAACAACTCATAGTACACCACACCACACTGTTCCCACCAAACACATAGAATTGTCTTACGCCCAAAGCGATTTGGCCTTGCAGTCGATGGGACAGCTACACCAGGGGAAAGTCATGATTTTTTTCGCTTTGAGTTCTCAAAATAAATCCATTTTTTGTCCCCGTGACAATTCGATGCAGAAAAAATTTACTTTCGAATCGTTGAAGCAGCATTTCACAAACGGTTTTTCGATTTTTCATTTGTCTATCGTTCAGCTGGTGTGGCACCCATTTCCCATACTTCCGGATCTTTCCCCTGGCTTTTAAACGTTGGCAAAATGCTTCTCGAGTCACATGTAGTGTTTCTGCTAATTTTTGTTGCGATTGGGTTGGATTAACATGCAATTCCTCGTCTTCGAACTTTTTCGCTGCACCAGGATGTTCATTGTCTGTCAAATCGAAATCTCCACTTTTAAATTGACGAAACCATGTCTCACATATTCTAACCGCTGGAGCAAGTTCACCATAAGTTTCTGCCAGCTTCTGCTGCTTTTTTCTTTTGATGAAATAAGAAAAGCAACGAATGCCGCAAATGCGATTTACTTGGAACGAAACTCGACATATTCACTGAGGTAAACAAATATGACGCTATTATTTTGGTGGAATGTGACTTGCGTATTTTTGTAGGTTAACGTCAATTGAAAAAAATTACATACATGCCAATCATAGAAATTTATTCATATTGCTAGCGTCATCTACTAGTAAAACCAGCAAACTTCACCTGGTAAACTGTAAAACCCTCCAGTTGTTGGAAAGATTTAAAGACTCAAAACCTCAAATTGGATGAGGATTTGGCAGAAAATCACTTCAGCAGTTACAAATGCGCCCATTATCTATAAATTCATATAAATATAATCAGCTATCCTAACTCTCGAAAATTCTCGAACAATACACTTTAATTTCAAGCAGCGCAGACTTCTGTTGCTAATCTCCGGTTAGTTGAAAGGACTTTATGAGGAAAACCCTTAAAAGAGTGGAAAAGAACGAGAATAGATAATCGAAACCGCTACCCATGGTTCGAAGTTTGATAGAAGACTTGATGATGAAGTCTTTTAAAAAAACACTCACTTTATCTATTTCCTTTTAGCTGATCATTATTACGTTTTGCAAACTGAAGTTTCTGCTATTATGGAGGCTGGAATCAAAGCGAAGGCAAATGCACGGATATTGACATTTTTTATTTTAAGCGTGAGTCAAGTAGCGACTAAGACGCTTGGCTGCTTTACACTAGGTTCAAAAGATGTGCTGAGCAGTAGCCGATTTGACAGAAGATGACCAAATAGAACTGCCGGTCTCTCATTTTGGTTCGAAGAAAACTGTAAAGCTGAAAAATTTCTAAGTAAGTTATGACTTAGTAAATTTTTCCATCTATAGAACGCATTGGTATGCCTTTTTCTACTTACCGGATATATCAAATCTAGGCAAATTTTGTCCAATATCAGAAGGGAGGACTTCTTACAGATAGAGAGAGTCTCACGTAGGAGCACGCGTAGGGATTTCCTTCCTCAAAGTGTTGCAGAAACTGTAAAAATGATGAGGAGAAAGAAACAATTCTTTATATTTTATACGACTACGCTGCCTTGGGCCTTGGGTGGAACTATACTTCGATATCTATGAGCTATCTTCCTTGATGTTTTATCTAAGATATCAGATCTCAGGGTAAATAAGTCAATACAATTTTTGATGGAGTCAAAGTGGATGGACAGTAAAGCAAAATTATTGGGTCAACATCATAGTATCACAATAGGCTTATACTTACTAGTGTATTTATCCAAATTTAATACTCACATCTAATTATATATCAATCGAGAGTGGTATAGTCCAGTGTTTCTACCTCTCTCTCTCTCTCTCTCTCTCTACACTAACTAATGCTACATATGGGCCATATGTAGAAGAATATATGGCACCTACTCTCTAATGTATACTTCAGACATTCTGCGATCGGTATTTTATTACACATCATCACATCCGGAAAGTTGAAGTTGGTTGAAGTGTGTTTTCACGTAGGCAGCGCCACGACCTACAGCCAAGTTCTTTACAATCACGTAGGAAAGGTGTTTCAAATCCACAAACGTATCTACACATACATAAACAAATAAGCCTATAATACTATCCAAGGCCGTTGCATGGAACAAAATATGGGGATTAACTCGCTTACACTGTTTGCATCCCTCTGAGCTTGTGTATATCATACATACATCCACGCATATGCACGTGAGTGAGACATTTGCATGCCAACATAACCGCTTATGCGTAATGCACGCAATATACGGGCTGTGCTACGTGTTGCTGCGCTTCGTTTGTTGGTTGACTTGCGGCCTCTGCTGTTGAACATTTCCTGTAACAAGTTGGTTTTCCTTTTCGGTGAGTGATTTTGTTTGTTTTTTTTAATTTCTCTTTTTATTCTTGTTTACTTTTGCAGATTTTTTCTGCGTCGTGCGCTGTTTTCGCTGTTGTAATGTGTGTTTCGCCTTTTCTTACTTTTTTTTGGGTACTCCTTTGTTGTCATCGCTCAAAATGTTGAGTTTCTGAACCGGTTATGGTATATTTGACATTATATGATGTCAGTGGTTGTAAATTTACGCATTATAGGGTTTTTATTGAAGTAAAAAGTTGACAATAGTCGATGTTTGTAAGTCATTAGCGTTTAGGTGCAATACAGGAAATTTCTACCATAGGAGGTAACTTGAGCTGCAATCAAGTCAAAATACTTCTTTGAAATGAATTAATGAATATTTCTGTAGTTTATGTCTAATTAAAGCATATATTTTTCTGAAATTCCTAACAAAGCATTAAGAGTCTCTACCTTGACTCGTGCTCTTCCTGGATTCAATTAACTTTGCTAGGATAGAGAATCGATGAACAGGATTATATACCTTCTGATCAAATATAAACGGAGACTTTATCCATAACTCGACAAGGACAAGACATATGGCCATTTTTTTTTTGCATATGTTGGCAGGACTGTTATATGTTTACATGTCAAATTTGAGCGCGATCTGTCACATAGTTTTTTTTTTACGGCACTATAAACAAGTCAACCTCGAGTGTGTTTGTCGAATTTTACTATGGAAATTAACGTTGAGCAAAGAGTTTGTTTGAAATTTTGTTATTCCAATGGAATAAGTGCGACGGAGGCAATGAAAATGTTGCAGAAGGCATATGGGGAGTCTTGCCTATCACGTGCACGTATTTTTGATTGGTATAAGTCGTTAAAGGACGGCCGTACATCGCTGGAGAACTTGCCCCATGATCGTCGTCCAGCAACGTCAATAAACGAAGAAAACGTCGAAAAAGTAAAAAAAATTGTGTTGGAAAATCGTCGTGTGACTGAAAGAGAGATAGCTAGTGAGCTCAGCATATCAAATGGATCCGATCATAGCATTATTCACGATGTTTTGGGCATGAGACGTGTGTCTGCTCGACTTGTTCCAAAATTGTTGAATTTTCTTCAAAAAGAGGAACGCAAAACTGTCGCCAAGGAAATGCTCACAATGAGTGATACGGACATCCAGCACATCATAACTGGTGACGAGACTTGGGTCTATGAATACGACGTTGAAACAGCCCAGCAATCATCTGAATGGCGCCTTCCAAATGAGCCGAAACCCAAAAAAACCACGTCAAAGTCGATCGAAAATCAAAGTTATGCTCTCTGTTTTCTTTGATAGCCAAGGTGTTGTGCACTCGGAATTCCTTCCAGAAGGTCAATCCGTTAATGCTGAATATTATTTATCCGTTTTGAAGCGTTTGCGTGAGAATATTCGTCTCAAAAGGAAGGATTTGTGGGACAACAAGTCATGGTTTCTACATCATGATAATGCGCCAGCTCATACGTCTCGTCTTGTACGCGATTATTTGACCAAAAACAACGTAAATATTGTTCCGCAAGCACCGTATTCACCCGACATGGCACCGTGTGACTTTTTTCTTTTCCATAAACTCAAATTGCCGCTTCGTGGAAAGCATTTTCAGTCGATTGAAGTCATAAAAGAGAATTCGAAGAAGTAACTGAAAGCCATATCTAAAGCGGCCAGAAGTGTTATGAAGATTGGAAAAAAAGGTGGCGTATGTGTATCGCCTCTAATGGTGACTATTTTGAAGGGGATAAAATAAATATTGAAGAATAGTTAACCGTTTTTGTTTTATTGAGCCAGTCTCGTTTATATTTGAGGTATATGTACGTATAGGTATATCATAAAATGTTTGTATAAATGCAAATTGTGTAGATGAAATACAAGTATATTATGATAGAAAAAGTTAAATCTATAATTCAACAAATTTACAATCACTTTTGAATCGCTTACTACCCGAAATAGAGACCCTCTATTTTTAAAGCGATAAGCCAATACCACAACATTGCTACATACATTAAGACCAGAAAGTTTCCGGAAATTGCCATTTAAACTGCTCGCGCTCAATATTTTTCAGCACTTTTTTACTGATAAGTTGGTAGCGCTGTCCTTAATTGCTATGCCAAAAATGAGTTTGTTTGCAGCAGAGTAGGAACTTGAGTTTGGAAACAAAAAAAGTCCCGTGGGGCCAAATTTGGTGAATACGGTGGTTGATCGATGGAACTGAGCGAGTTTTTGGTCTTAAAATCGTTCACAACTACAGCTCGGCGATGGCGCATTATCGTCATGAAAGTTCACGGAAACCGCGACAATCGAGAAAATAATTTCCGGATGCTTTCTGGGCTTAATGTATATGAGTTTTACTATTTTTAAAAATCCTTCCCAATTCTTAAGCACTTTACTTGGTCTGATATATTTGTTATGCGTCTGATGCTTGAAGATGCTCTTTTACGGTATACATTTTTGTAGCTCTATCTCTTCTCCTTCTGGTACGTACATACTTCGGATGAAAGTTACCATACCATTTCTTGTATATGAAGTATATACAAGAGATGAAAGATAAAAGATTCGCGTGCTAGTGGACACATTTGGTAATTTTCTCCTTCTTTACCGGCTTAGACATCACTTACGTGACTAAGGGAGATTAAACAACAGCACGCCATTCAATTCTTCTTTTCGTTGTTTGTCACTACTTGAAAATGTCAAGTACAGCAAGGAACTTCTCCATCTGATATTTCCAAGAGAATAGAAGTATTACTCTTTCTCGGTTTTCACCGGCATGTATTGCATCGAAAACTTTCAAAGCTGGGGTATTCTTATCTATTCGGATCACTTGAACTTTTTTCGCAGAACTATGTTAATATCACCGTACCAACTAAAACTTCCCACTATTCCCACAATGAAGTATACGGACGGACGGTTAAATTGAATGAAACCTTATAATCAAACCTGAGAAGCAATGTCACCCGCTTCTCTGCTCTCCCCTACCCAACCATAGAGAGATACTTTTCGGTATCGCCAATCCCAACCAATGATTCACAGATCTAGGACGCAATCATCTCACAACAACAAAAGAAAAGTTTACAATTTCATTTCAGAATAATTAACAATTCATTTATTATTAGTTAACTTATTACTTCTATACATATTATGCGTTTATATAAAGCAACAAAAATAACTAGATTTGGTTTGGTTATCTTATTTAATGTTTAATTTCATTTTCCCCGTAAGCTCAAAATTAAGACCCCCCTATTACAAATTTGAATTTATTTAAAATTTACATCTCTCTGATTTAAGTAGATATGTTTGAATAATTATGTATATAATGTATAAGGTAAATAATCCAAAAAAATTTGCAAATAAGAGTTATTGAATATAAATAGGAGAAATTGTTTTTTTTGTTTTGTTTTACACTTGCATTAGTACTCCGAGCTGGATCAGCAGGCGCCTGGTGAGTTGCTTCGGTGTGGTGATGTAATTTACTCCTAAGCCTTATATATTAACATTTGTATATACATATTTACATATTCTCAAAATTAACTAAATTCAAGTTCAAGTTCAAGGTTTTACGAGAGATACCGTTTGGGATTTACGCACCACCAGTGGCGGAGCAAAAAGTACTTAAGCTAATGCTACAAAAATATTTTATATTAAGATTCTTTTCTCTTTAATTAAAGCGACATACACGTATATTAGGTTAGGTTAGTTATCTATGATTTAAACTGATTATGCTGATTTAGGTAAATTAATTCATCTTCGATTCCAATTTTTTTTTCAAATATTTTCTTCTGCCTTGCCTTAGGTAATTACTTTCTCCAAATCTATTTATTTATATATATTTGAATAAATTAATTAATTAGACTTTCTGTATCGAGATTCAGTTTTCACGGATCTCATTTTTTCATATATTTATAAATATTATATATATTTTAAATTTAATTATTTAAGAAATTCCAATTTAATATTTTAGTTTTGCTTTTGTATCGTATGATAATTAATCATGATCTGATTTGCTTCAGCTATGATCTTTTGTACCGTGACCCACGTGGTTTGCTGGATGTAGATCTGCTTGCTATCGTGAAGGTCACCTAAGCTTCCTATGCGCTAATTGAAGCTGTCGTCTGATGATAATTTAAGGGACACAGTCCAAAGCTATCGTCAGCTCACAAAATTTATATAAAGAAAAGAAAGAGCAGATTTTGCTTCGTTCTTTTTCCTTTCTTTACGTTAAGCGTAACCACTTGTCGGAACTCGAAAAGGCTGTTTTATTAAGAATATTCCCAATAGCGGAAGTCCAGATTGATATTTTCCCTCAGCGTATTAACAGCTGATTAGTACTTTTCACTAAAGTACTAAATTTTGTTCCCACCCTGGGCTGCATTTGATGTCTTAACAGATTTAAGAACCTTTTAGAAAAATAAAACTCATAACTTAATAAAAATTAATAATAACCGCGCTAACAAAGTACATACATATAATGACAGATATAAATAATATGGAAATGTATATTGTAAGGATTAGAGGTTGAAGATTAGAGAGATAGTGGAGGAATTGGAGAGAAATGTTTAAAATTTTATAGTTAGAAAGCAGCTGATAAAAGTAATTTTTATACATATTTGAAAGTATTATATAATATATATATAATTGACGATTTGTAACCGCTGAAGCTATTTTCAGCCGAAAGTATTAGCTGCGTTTATGTCTGGATATTAGGCATAATTAAGTTTTTATTTTTATTTTTAGTTTTATTTTTATTTTTAGTTTTGTTTCCAAAATAACTGAACAGATGGTTAACTACTAAATAATATAATAAACAGAAAAGAATTGCCAAAAATCCACAACTTCATCTGATAACCAAACAAACTCAAGTAGTTATGCTCAACCTAAGGGCTTGCTACTACCTACAAATTCTCGAACTCGAATTCTAACTGAATATGAATTACATTTTCAATTTGTTTGGCTAAAAGTTGCAGAAGTTTTTTTTTCAACAAAAACTAGAGAATTTTGTTAATATTTTTCCATAACTATTATTTTTGCTTACTTTCTTTCAACCAGCTTTTACTACTCTTTGGCGCAATGCAACAGTTCATTCATGCATGCAACATATGTAGGGGAGTACATACTTACTTTTGTTGTTTTGTTGGCCTTTGCCAGCTGTGGCGAACAGTGGGGCAAAACGTCAAACGGATATATTTGTGTGTGTGTCTTTTTTTATTTTGTATTTTTCCAGGGAGCACACCATATGTTGCCAGTTGACTTTCAGCTATTGAGGGGAACAATAAAAAAGTTTTACTAATATAAATATTTTTTATTTTTTTAATATACTTTTATTTCGTTTTGCATACATACATATGTATGTACTCGTATTTCTCAGCGCCTTTGCTTGGAATTACTCGAGTGTGCTAACCAGTTTCATACTCCTTAAAGTATGCAAAGCCAATCATACACGTAAGTTAAAGTATAAATAGAGAGAAAATGTTAAATAAAAGTATACCTACAAATTGAGAGCGTGCCAAGCTAGTTGTCCAAGCAAGGGTCCTGTAAAAAGAATTTTTGTAATATTTGTGGTTCTACAAACTGTTACTTTGAACAGAATTTTACTACGACTTTTCCGTAAAATTATTTCTTTACCTCATATTTATTTCCATTCTCTTATTTTTATTTTGTTCATCGCTTGGCCGACTGCAGTTTGTCGTTTGTTGTATGCAACACCGAGCACGCTGCAGCTAACTGGTTGCTTTTGCTATTATTTATATTGTGTTAGACCTTTTTTCCTCTTCTCTTCTGGTTGCTTTCTGGGGTGACTATATCATGTTTACTTGCACATAAATTATTTCCACCGGTTATTTTTATGGAAGCTGCAACTTGGTGTTATGAAATATCTATGTTCTCGCTACCTCTAAAATGATTTTATTTTTATTTTCACTTTTGTATTTTTTTTTTACGTTTATTTTTAACATTCGCCAAATTTTCTTAAATTTGAAAAACTCGAAATTTTTATTAAAAATAATTTTGCAAAACTATCTGTATTTTGTATATATACACGTATGTGTATTGCAACGATGTACAACTGCAACCCGCTACTCGAAAGTACTCGAAACCATATTTTCATTAATGAAAAGTAAATTTTACTACTTATAAATGAGCTGCCATATATGGTAAACATTTGTCAACGTGAAGGGGGAAAAACTGAAGTTAACCTGTCGTACTTATTCTCTCCATCCTAGTGTCTCTTAATTCGATGAACTGTGCTATTGCCAACGGTTGTTGCCAGCGTCCACGTATTTGCACCCTATAGCAGTGTGAGAATGAAGAGCGGCATGTATAGTTTGGTATTTGTTTATCGATAGCGAACTTTACTTGCCTTTTTCCTACATAGTCCAGAGCAACACGTCTTGACAAGAGTGATTGGTGTTGATGTTGGTTCCTAAATAGACGAAAACGTTTACATCTTCAAGGTCATCCATCACGAGTCAGCAATGACATAGAAGCCAAAATGCGAAGTCCTATTTGATAACAGCATACACTTTGTCTCACTAGCAGCACTATTACCTTTTATTGCTTATTCACTCTTAAGACCAATTTAGTAGTTTTATGGTCAATCTTATTTTATAAATTTCAATAATATTCCTTTGCAGTTGTACAGTCTTTTGGTAGATAGTATCTTCTCTAGCATTGCAGTTTTCGAATCTGGCAGTCTGGCAGTACTTTTTGTGCTGCTCAGTGTCAATTTGCATGTTCATATAAGTATTACGAGGCGTCGCAGTGCAGAGGCACCACCTTTGGAAGCTTCGGAAGGCGGCTTTAAAAGCTTTGAAAATATTATGTGTATGATACCTTTGGCACAGATTGTTTGACGCCTGATGAAGTCCAAAATGACGAAGGTCAAAGACACAAGAAATGATTGAATTGGGCTTGAATGTCATGGCTGTTCGCGAATATTAAGTAATCATCTGAGATACAAGAAAAAATCTGCTCGATTTGGACTACGAATTTTAAATGAGGAGCAAAAAGATGTTCGAGTGCATTTTGTTCAACTTTTCCTAAACAAATTTGAAAATGTACAGTCTAGGAAAGTCATTACTTTTGTTAATCCCCTCGTATATTTTTATGATGAATTCGCTAATGGCGAATTATTTTTTCGGATATGAGGTTTCAGTCAAAAGTCTGTAAAAAAGCAACTATCTGCAAACGTGAGAATTGGTATTTTACACACTTATACGCAAATGAGCCGAAAATCATCTGAATCGGAAAACTTCATCATATAGGCCCCCCAGCCATAAATTTGCAATGATCATAAACTGCTTCGGCATAGCTGAATACTGCTCTTCTTTCCTGTTTTATCTATTGGATAGTCGAGACTAAAAAAAACTTTTTATGCCTTTTCACGACATTATATTGTCATTTTAATCTGTGGTCGATAAACAAATTTATAAAGTCACTTCCAAGAGATGTAAATTGCTTCACATTATTATTATAAAATGATGTTTAGACAAGACACTACATGATTTATGGCTGATCAAAAGTCATTACAACCATAACGGATTCACAAATAGACGAATGCATTTAAAGAGGTTATGTAGAAATATATATGAAATAGGAAGTATGCTAACTATGTATAAGCAAATCGCCAAGGAAATGGTAAACATATTTTTAGCTCTGGGTTGTCCAATGAGCTTATCAAAACAATTATTTCAGAATATTTAGTATACTAGGGAAGGGTGAACTCATTTACCAGGAGATTATGGATATGATAAAATAATGTTAGGAAAGGTGGAGTATCTCAATGTTTGCAAACTACTGTGATACCCTTTGGAGATTCCTACCATATGCTTTCTTCAAACGATAATGTAGCAAACTGAGTCTAAATGAGAAAAAATGTATTTAGTACTTACAAAACAATATATTTTGGAACGAAGAAATTTATTTTTGCAAAATTATTAATAAAAAAATAAAAGTCTTCTACCTTCTATTTTAAGATGATAACTTGTTTGCCATAAGAATCTACAAATTCAGATAATGTGACGTTGTTTTGGATACACAACATCTAAAAATATAATATTTACGCCAAAATTACAAAACAAATTGCAACTTTTTTGCAGTTTAAGTTATTTTCTTTAAGTTTTAAGTTTCAAGTTTTTTTTACGGATATGACCGTAAATGAATATTGATCGCATAATTCAGCGTCCGAGCGAACGTCAAGGGTGGATACCAGCAATTAGAAAATACGCTATATTCTACAATGTTTCTTCGATAAAGGCAAAAAGGTAAGGAAGGCTGCTGAAAATGTGAATAGTGATTGTGGTCCTGATATTGTAACAGTCAATCATGCATAATTTTGATTTTTTCGATGGAAGGCCAATTGTCGAAAACGTTGATAAAATTATGAAAGTATTTGGGCCTGACGCTCATACAAGCATTTTTTCGATTGACCAAGATCTAAACATTGCAAAGAAATAGTTTGGAATCACTTGAGATAGGATGGATATACAAAAAACTTAATATATATGTTCCATATGAGTCAACGAGAAGAAACATCATAAACCATGTTTTCATCTACGATAGGCTGCTGAATCGGAGCAAATTCTATGCATTTCTGAAGCAGATGACCACTCGTGATGAAAACTGGTCGCGGTCGAAAGGCAGTGAACCAATAAAATCGATCTCGAAGCCAGAATTGACGACCAGCAAGATTTTACTGAGTGTTTTGGCAGGGTATTATCCACTATTGCTAAACTCTTAATTCGACTGTCTGAAGGATGCTTTTTGCCAACAGAGGAGGAGGGGGATTGCATTTCATCAGAACAACACCAGACCACACACACCGACAATGACTCGCCAAAATCTCTAAGAGATTGGTTGGGAGGTGTTTATGTATCCACTTTGTAATCAGGATCTTGCATCAAGTGATTATTATCTGCTCATGTCTGTGGTCAATGATTTGGCTGGTAAAAAATTGGCCTGTGGAGAAACCTCTTTTTTCCAATAAGGGCAAAGGTCTCTATGGAACAAGCATTACCCTCAAAATGTCAAAAAGTTTTAGATCAAAACTGGACATAATGCAAAAACATTCGATTACTTTTTACTAGGTCCTTGTATTCCTTATAGAATTGGCACAACTCCCAATTTATTATTCTTTATAAATGCAATTCAGTGAAATTTCTATTAAAGTTATTTTATAACAATTTTGTAGAAAATATTTGGAGTTTTATTTTTTTGATGATTTTTTACAACCCAAGGACTCCCTATTAGTTTTAGTAATTCACATATAACCTTATACAAATATTTAACACAATTCTGTTTACCTGGAATTTTATTACATTCTTAAATGTATACTCTTTAAAAAAGTTTATTGTGTAATAAAAACTTAAAATATCTATGCTCAATAAAAATGTTTTCGTTGACATTCATATTTGTATTTATACTCGTATACTGTTGTTATTTTTTAGCTGAAAGTTTTACAAAATATATATTTTATTGAGAAAAATGAGCTTAAAAAATTTAAAGAAAAACCATGCATATCAGTGGATTATTAAGCGAATAATTCAATTTATTGCATACTAAGTGCCTTTTTTTGAAAATTCTTAAAATAAATATTTTTTTCTTGCAAAAAGAAATGAATGTGCTAGTAAATATTACTATATTATTTTATGATTTGTGTTACTGGAATTCTTTCTGCATTGTTAATGGGAAACATGTGCATGTTTTTCTTATGTTATTTTAGCACCTTTTTTGGAGGTTGATTTGATGTAAGATATTTTTAATACCATTGTAATGTTGTATTTTTGAAAAAAAAAAACTAAGGAAAAAAATAAATACTAAGGAAAAAAAATTATGAAAAGTCGGCGTTTTGCAAAAGGCGTTATCGTATGTTTTCGTTGCATTTTGTTTATTATTATTTTTTCGAAAAATTATGCAAAAAAGTTTTGGCTTGATGTTAACATTTTTGTTTAGTACTTCAACGTATTTTTTAATAAATACGAACATTTTGTTTTGTTTAAATAATATATTTATATAAAGATTTTATATAAATATAAATATATAATTAATCACTGGTTAGCAGTGCATACAATGATGCAGTGGCTCATGGCTTCGTATCCTGGAGACACCAATAAAATATATATATATATATATATATTATATAAAATTAATGGAAATATATTTTTATAATGTAGTCACCTCTCAACAGGGTATGCCAACACTTACGAGTGAAATCAAAAGTTTTGTTTGGCACCACGGTCGCCAAGTGATTAGCAGTGCATTGCCTTTCCGAAGGACAGTTATAGAAAATTAATTTAAATTAAAAATTAATTTAAATTCTGTAATTGCGGTCGCCTCTCGGCTAGGAATGTCAACCCCTCCGTGTGTATTTCGGACATAAAAAACCATCATTCGTCACTTCATTTGTTGGAAAACATCAAGACCCAAAACCACAAATTGGAGGAAACGTTTTTTTTTACGGCCTGACAGACTTTTGCAGATAATTTTAAAATATAATAAGAAAACTAACGACCGCATTTTCATAAGCAACACCACCAACACATTGCTGTAGCTTTATGTATTTGGCACAATTTTATTATATTTCATATTGAAAAGACCGAAAGAAATCTAATTAAGTGAGCCAAACTGGCAAAGTTTAACATAAAAGAATAGGTTGGAACCCGCACCTGCAGAATAACAAAAATGCGATGCGAGCATACCTACGCACGATCTATGCTTATATCCAAAACACAACACTTCTTTTAAATTTTTCTGTGGTCGCTTTCCCGAAAGTTTCAAATATATCTTGAGCAAATTGAACTGGGTTCCGGATCCCTGGTCTATTTACAGGAAATAAAAGTATTACATTTAGGCATGTTATTCCTAACTTTAATTAAAACGATCTAGAAATAGATCAATCCACTTCCTGTAAGAAAAAAATTCAAGGAAAAACAAATATAAATACGATTGTTTTCGCAAGAAGCCTGCTATGTACAGAATTTCAATTAAATGGTCTACTTTCCGGAAAGAATAGTAATCTTTCTATTATTCTAAGCAAAACTTCACCTATGAACTGATTTCCAACTACATCGAAATACGATTTTTTTCGAATAAGTTAATCCATCGTTCACTTTTTCCGTATAAACCTTTCCAGAAACCATAGAAACATTATGAAAAAATTTCAAGTCAATCGGAAACACTCGAATTTAGAAAATCTTTCTAACGATTAGCAGAGCAGAGAAATTGTGCACCCAGTTAATAGTTTTGTCCCCAGTTTACTTTACGGAAGGAGAAGTATTTCATATGGTGATTTAAGGGGTTAGAAGTAGTCAGAGGCACGAAAAAATGAGAATATTCAGTATTTTTTTTTGCTATTAAATAATTTTATTTTACAAAAGTAGTGATATGGTATTATTAAACAATGTTTTGACTTAAAGTCACGAAAATTTCAAAAAAAAAAAAAAAATTATTTCCGAAGTTACAGCTGTCTGTGTTAACCCAGTTCCAAAAAAAAGGTTCTTGCGGTGACAATCACAAGTCCTTGGAGATTCATCTGAAATCAATCGGATAAAAAAAATTAGTTTTATAAATAAATGGGCCTGCTCCAAAAATTTTTTTTTTTTTTCAAAAATTAACAAAATGGAGGCCTCAGGAAATTTTTGTCTAGATTTTTGGAAAAAAATCAACAAAAAAAAATCGAAATTTTTCAAAAAAATAAAAATACTTCAATAAAGGCCCAAGGCTCCCTTTGTTATTTGTCGAATAACTTAAAAACGAATTATCGGATTAACTTGAAATTTTCAGAGATTATTTTTAAGATATTATACTTAACGAAAATGCAAAAAAAAAAATTTGATTTTTTGAAAATTCTGACTACCCCTAACCCCTTAAGCAAGCAAAGAAAGCCAAAAATATTATAACACCTGAGTATTAACAGGATACAGGATGATTAATTTTGGTTGAATATATCGACCATGGTCCCTTTCTTTACAAAAATGTCATAGAGGCTCTCCTCGAAGTGCGACAAACTCAGTGATTTTTACGAAATTACATAGATCAAATTCGTTTTAATAGTTTTGGAGCTCTGGTTTTAGTATACCTCCATGCAGTCAAACGTGGCTTTTCCTGTGAGATGTGTTTGATCGCGATGATTTTTAGTGCCAATATTTTTGTGAACGTGTGCAGAATACAATGTTTCACAATTTTAGATATTTTGTTGAAGTAGCTTCTGCTCAAATATAAACGAGACTGGCTCAATAAAACAAAAACGGTTAATTATTCTTCAATATTTATTTTATCCCCTTCAAAATAGTCACCATTAGAGGCGATACACATATGCCACCTTTTTTTCCAATCTTCATAACACTTCTGATAGGCCGCTTTAGGTATGGCTTTCAGTTCCTTCTTCAAATTCTCTTTTATGACTTCAACGGACTGAAAATGCTTTCCACGAAGCGGCAATTTGAGTTTAGGGAAAAGAAAAAATTCACACGGTGCCATGTCGGGTGAATACGGTGCTTGCGGAACAATATTTACGTTGTTTTTGGTCAAATAATCGCGTACAAGACGAGACGTATGAGCAACAATTTTGGAACAAGTCGAGCAGACACACGTCTCATGCCCAAAATATCGTGAATAATGCTATGAGCGGATCCATTTGATATGTTGAGCTCACTAGCTATCTCTCTTTCAGTCACACGACGATTTTCCAACACAATTTTCTTTACTTTTTCGACGTTTTCTTCGTTTATTGACGTTGCTGGACGACGATCATGGGGCAAGTTCTCCAGCGATGTACGGCCGTCCTTGAACGACTTATACTAATCAAAAATACGTGCACGTGATAGGCAAGACTCCCCATATGCCTTCTGCAACATTTTCATTGCGTCCGTCGCACTTATTCCATTGGAATAACATAGTAAAATTCGAAAAACACACTCGAGGTTGACTTGTTTATAGTGCCGTAAAAAAAAAACTATGTGACAGATCGCGCTCAAATTTGACATGTAAACATATAACAGTCCTGCCAACCTAAGCAAAAAAAAAGTATGGCCATATGTCTTGTCCTTGTCGAGTTATGGATAAAGTCTCGTTTATATTTGAGCAGAAGGTATTATGACTCAAAATTACATATTACATTGATTGGAAGGGGTCGGTCCGATCTGGCCAGTTCATTTCTCGGAACTATCAATACAATACACAACAACATCTGCTTACTAAAATTGGTTGGGATTATGTTTAAAACTGATAGAATGGTTTGTATTTAAACGGATGGATGAGCGGAGAGTCATAGAGGAAGATTGACAGACGGATATGGCTAAATTAACGCAGCTTGGCATTCTGATCATATCTATATATATTTTGCGGACCTATCACTTCTCTTTCTGGTACTTACATATTTCGGATGAATATTAATATACCATTTCATGTTCATTATATGTAGGTGTAAAAATATATGCAAAGGAAAATTACATGGCAATAGCCAATCGTTTAAGCCGACCTCTTCGCTCCTTCGTTTTGGGTTTTGATTTTTGCTTTCATTTTCTGATTTAAGTAATATATTAGGATAGTTTTTCTTATGTGTGTGGATAATTATTAAATCTCGGAGTTGAAAATTACTAAAAATTACTTAAAAAATATTTCAGAACCGGAGCAGACTCTTGTATGACACAAAGGGGAGATCTAATGACGGATGCCTAGAGTATATTGAATTTATGGAGGGTACACTTTTCCAGCCTGTTGAATAGCAATGAAGAGGAAACACCCGAAGTCCCATTCGATGATGATGGAAAAGACGTTCCACTACCCGACTACGACGAGGCTCGAATAGCAGTTGCTCGCCTAAAGAACAACAAAGCGGCTGGAGTTGACGGCCTATTGGCAGAGCTATTCCATCATGGTGGTGAAGAGCTGACAAGGTGCATGCCCCAGCAGCTTTACAGAATATGGTCGAACAAAAGCATGCCCGACGATTGGAACCTAAGTAAGCTATTGAGAGTATTGTGTGAAAGAAACTGATTGGACCTCAGTTTTAGACCTTTCAGTGCACATTTCTGAGCTATTTACGCTGCTTTCCACTGCCAAATAAAAGTTTAAAATTTTTAAAGAAAAGAAAAATTAAGCCTCCAGAAGCACTGCATCACGGCATATCGCAAAAAAATATATTTAATAACGGTCATTTTATGGCTGAAACTCAATTCGTTTTCAATAAAAATACTAAAAAGTAAATAAATACCATATTGTCCAACCATATACACATAAACATAATTTAATGCACTGCAATAAAACAATGTTTCTTGGATCCCAGTAATAAAAAATTCCTCTCGCGAGCTAGTCTTTGAAGTACCAAATTATGCCAGTTTGCTATTTGTCCCATTATACCACTCATATAGAGTTATCCATTTCGTGGTTTCAAAAGTACAGTGCTGTATTTTGACATCTGTTAAACTTAGCAGTCAAACCAAGCATGTTTCGTTTTAGCTAAAAGTCAGACATTTATGAAAATTGATCCCTTGCCCTCCGCACAACGCGTTAAAATTGTTAAAAACTACTACAAAGTGGTAATTCAACATGCCCAGAGGAGATTGTGGTGCACATAATTGTCCAACTACTCATGAAAATGGTAAACTTTCAAAAAAATTTGAAAAGGCTGGATGGACTTCAGTTATTTTAAGGTCTGAGCATCATCAAAACTCAAAACGACTAGCATTCTAAGTAGTTCACAACTGTAGACTTACTCTACTGGGTTATTGCTTGTACTTTTTTATTTACTCACCCAAAAGCCCACCAACCAAATAACGACACAATAAAAAAACAACAAGAAAAACAGAAAACGCATTGAGTGATACAAAAAATGCAATGAAACGCAACGAAATTGTTTTTTTTCTCTTTTCTTAACCCGCTGCGTCAAAATTTTAAGTGAAAAACTTTTAGTGAACACGAATTGCTAGTTAAAAATTACTTTTCATTTGTAAAACAACAATAACAATATACCAATATAACTGCTTTAAAAAATGGTTGAGAAAAAGTAATAAAAAGATGTGACAAAAAAAAAAAGTTGCTTATAAAAAACCACGCGGGGTCAGAGGCGAAGGAAAGTGGTTTAAAAAAAATAAAAATTGGTGCAATAAAAGCAGAAGCAATTGAAGTTTTCGTTGGCAAGTAGACAATAAGTCGATAAAGTAGTTGTTTACGGGTGGTTGATACACTTTTGTTACGCCACATTTGTTGTTGTGGAGGAAAGTAAACTTTTATATTTTTAGTAGCTCATAATGCGAGTTTTTTTTTATTTATTTGAGTAAATAAAATTCGTTTTAGGTTTTAAAAAGATCTATAAATTTTTATTTGCCTGGTTTTTACTTTATCTTTTAATATTTCTAATGTACAAACATCAAAACCATAATTCATAATGAGGCGACTATGAGTCAAGATTTCGAAATATAAATTCCATCAAGAAAAACCGCAACTCCTGGCGGCTCGTTTTAGAAAAGATTGATACTGAACGATGGTTACAGTTGGCAGCCAATATATAAAGGATATAAATGTATCTAATATACAAAATTCTCGTCTCACAGTGTTAGATACGATACTCCTCCGTACTCCTCAGTAGGTCTGATAATAGCAAAACATCTATTTTTCATTCCGGGAAGAGGACCTGGGACCGATCTATTCGAAAAATCTTAATTTATAGGTCGATTTACTTGAAATTTGATACATAAGTAGCCTTTTGCTACCCAGGGAGGTGAGCTAGTGACAGATGCCCAGAGTATACTCGAATTATGGAGGGAGCACTTCTCCAGCTTGCTGAATGACATTGAAGAAGTCCGAATAGCAATCATCCGCTTAAAAAACAACAAAGCGGCAGGGACCGATGGATTACCGGCCGAGCTATTCAAATACGATGTGGAAGAACTGATCAGGCTCATGCATCAGCTTCTTTGCAAAATATGGTCGGATGAAAGCATGCCCGACGATGGGAATTTAAGTGTACTCTGCTCAATCCACAAAAAAGGTGATATCACAGTCTGCGCCAATTATCGTGGAATAAGCCTTCTTAATATCGCATATAAGGTCCTATCAAGCGCTTTGTGTGAAAGATTAAAGCCCACCGTCAACAAACTGATTGGACCTTATCAGTGTGGCTTTAGATCTTGTAAATCAACCATTGAGCAGATATTCACCATGCGCCAAATCTTGGAAAAGAGCCGTGAAAAGACGATCGACACCCACCACCTCTTCGTCGATTTTAAAGCCACCTTCAACAGCGCGAATAGGAACTGCCTCTATGCCGCTATGTCGGAATTTGGTAGCCCCGCAAAACTTAAACGGCTATGTAAACTGACATTAAGCAACATTAAAAGCTCCGTTCGATACCAAACCCTGTTTCAGATAGGGTGATTGCTTATCGTGTGACTTTTTTAATTTAATGCTGGAGAAAATAATACGAGCAGCAGAGCTAAATATAGAAGGTACAATCTTCTACAAGAGTGTACAGCTGCTGGCGTACGCCGATGATATCGCCATTATTGGCCTCAACAACCGCGCCGTGAATTCGGCTTTCTCCAGACTGGATAAGGAAGCGAGGGATATTAGTCTGGTAGTGAACGAGGGCAAGACGAAATGTCTCCTGTCATCAAACAAAGTTTTGCGAACGATTTATGGTCCTTTGCGTATTGGCAACGGCGAATACCACAGATGATGGAACGATGAGCAGTACGAGTTATACGGCGACATTGACATAGTTCGGCGGAAGAAGAGACAGCGGCAGCAAAAAAAAAGAGAAGAATGGCGCTCTTATGTTAATTATCGCTATAATCGTGTAAGCGGCGCCAACACCAATAAAGAAGAAGAAGAGCCTTTTGCTTAGTGTAGCAGGAACATTACTTTTGTTTCCAAGAATAGTACGAAAAAATCATTTCTCTGGTTTGGATGAATATATAAAAATTTTAAGAAGTGGACCAAAGGTCACCGAGCAGATATTTGACTGGCTTGGTGTATTCCATAACCCGATAGATGGCATCATCCGTTGACTTAAGCTGAAGCTTTGTTGAAAAGTATGTCTGTGCGTATACGGAGTCCGTTTCCTTGCATTTTCGGGCGTAAAACCCGAGCAATTCCATAGCGTGCGCTATGACAACTATCATCTCAATGAATTATGCAGAAAAGATATGTTGTATCTAAGTGAGGGGAAAAATAGCTCTCAGAACTATGTGGTTAATTTTTTAGTACATATGCGATCTCTCTCAATGAGAAACCCTTATGTTGAAAACAATTTATAGTTTTTTATGAATTGATAACGGCTGGGCCGAAATAAAATTCAACCTCGGGGATTGATTCTTGCGAGGTGGCCTTAGTTACGATTCAATTCACTTGAAATTTAATTTGGTGGTAGCTTGTCGTTTAGATTAACGTGCAGAAACTGGTTCTTAATAATATTATTTATGGTTCAATTTGTTAAATTTTTTTATTTTCATTCGTATGGGCTGCTTAAACTTTTCGTATCTGAAACCGCTTAGTTTTATCTAAGAAATTTTATGAGAATTGCCCAAGCTCGTGTGTTGACAAATCATTTTTGTTGTTTGTTCTTACTTGCCTACTACTATATTGATTTCTGCTGATCGAGTTCATTAAAACAATTTACATTCGAATTTTAACTATCTACATATATTTTACTATCACATTAACGTAATATAAAGGTATGTAATTATGGCGAGGCAAAGCTCCTTGGGTGTGCTAGTAATATATATAACCGCTTTGCAGCCGCTAAAGCGATTTTACTCCAATTTGTGGTATGCGTATTGAAGTTTTTGCAATAAAAGGATATACACACAGTTTACTCTAAGCCGCATTCGAACGGCCGAAAGATTTTTATGAGGAGCCGTTTTTCATGTCAGAAATACACTCGGAGGGGTTGACATTCCCTGCCGAGGGGCGACCGCAGCTGGAAAATTTAATTTTTAATCAGTTTTGGATGTTAGTAGAACTAGGCCTCGAATCCTGTCCTTAAGCATGGCAGTTCTCAATGCAAAACACTCGAATATTCCGGCCACAATGTTATTTAGATAAAATCTTATTTGTCGGAATTTAATTCTTTCAAGCATAACTTTTTAGAATTGAGTAGAAAACTGATGAGGCATTCCGAAAGTTTTATCGGTCGGAGCGAAAAAAGTTGAGAAATTTTGAAAATTGTTTGAAAATTTTTACACATAGATCATTGTTTGTAAGGTCAACTATTGTAGGTTCCCAAGAGTTGGTGATGACTCTCGTTCTTTTTCGCTCGTTTTAGCATGAAATTTTTAATTAGTTTTGCATCAAACAATAAACACCGCTTGAAACTGTACTCACGCAGTAAAACCATATTTGCGTGTGCTTTCCACGTCGTGTGCTTCAATTGCAGGCCAAAAAACTTAGTTATCAAAAGACCAAATGATAGTGAGAGTCTGGACGTTGTCATTTTCGTAGAAGTAAGATACAATCACTTTTCCGTACCAAAGATCTCACAAAACATGCAGTTTTTTTTTATCGTAATGGCTTGAGGAGTTGAGCGGTTATGTGCATCACAATCTCCTCTTAAAGCACAAAACGTGGCAAGTTGTAATCACGCTTTTTGTGGTAGGTTCTAACAAGTTTAACGCGTTTTGCGGTTGTTAAGTCATCCGTTCTCATAAATGCTTGATCTTTAACTAAACCAAAGCATCAATAACCCAGTTGAGATTTACAGATATCAAAATACAGCATTGTGGTTTTGATATAACGAAATGGATAACCTTCTATTATCAAAGTTTGTGAGATTTTATGAAAAGTTTTAACCAAAGCTTAAAATAGAGTTGCTGATAGAGATAATGCTAGGTAAAAAATTTAACTGCCTCTTTGAACATTTTTCCCCATACCATATTGTGTTTAATCATGATAAACCAACCTTTAACGAGTAAACATATCACCTACCGACAAGAAGTTGTTTCTAGATGAGCTTTAATATACCAGAACTTAGACAGGTGCAAATGTGTACACTTTTCATTAAATTTTTAATTTTAGTTGCTCGCTTTATGTAATATTTCACCTACATAGCCATAGTATTATTAAAAAAATGTTTACCAACATTATTAATAAATTGCGAACATCACCTTCGCCATTATAAAAATAGTAAAAATATCAATAAGCAATAGAAAGAAGAATCGCTAAAGAGAAAGCGTAATGGCAAAAAAAAATTATAAAAAACGATTTAAAAAATGTAAAAGTATATTTAAAAAGTGGTATAATTTTTTTTTGTATTTCACAAATACCATAACAAGAAAAACAAAACAAAAAATAAGTCCCTTCGCTTTAAATTCGTTTCCGCTACCGAAAAATTGCCAATATCAATGTGTTGCTTACGGTGCTATTTATGCGCAACTGTTTTTTTATGCCAGATGATGTTTATTTTGTTGGTGCACAAGCTGTGTGGGTATATAAACATATGTAAATAAGAAATTGTTTGTGCTTACATGCAAAGCTATTACTTAAGCGCGCACTTGTAGTTTAAAATCCATTCGACGCCTGTAAGTATGCCACATATTTTATGTCATGCCGTGGCATTTGTTGTTCGTTACAATAACTATTTTTTTCCAGTTTTTTCCCCATTATTTCGCTCTGTGGGGCAGCATTTTTCAGAGCCAATGACATTTATATGGCTTTGGAATTTATTCATTGTTTTTTTAATTAATATGCACTTTTACTATAGACTGGACGTTATTTTTATGTAAGTATTGTGGTTTATTTTTTTAAGTCTTTTAAGGTGGCTATGAATTTTTTGAATGAATTTTCTGCGCAGCTTTTATTTATAGGTATGTATGGGTATGGCCGTTACTTCGATGTTTTTTTTTTTTAAATAACACAATTTCATTAAACTTTTATTTTTTGATTTCATTATCTTTTTGGTAGTTTGCGATTTTATGATTGATGCAAAATATTAACTATCTCTCATAAAAAGCTTTAAAACTTATCTGATTTTGATATCAGTTAACAAAATGTTAGTGTATCACAAGGTAGAATATATGAATGCCTCCAATAATTAATGTGGCTACTTGTGTTCTCCTCTTGTACAGATTGATCTCAAATAAACTTAGTAAACGCGGCATGCGTTGGAGGGGTCACAGAAAATCGAGCGTTCACGCCTCGTATACCACGTCACAGCCATAGGTTGAAAATGAGACTTGACCTCGGTTACATGGTACATGACGATGTGGAATCGTCTAATTTTTTTCCTCGATTATGCTGCTTTTAGTCAGCTTGACTCTCATATCTTCCACAGTGCAGATAAGCGTGGTTTTTTGAGAAGAAAAGCATTTTGTAGATATACCATATATGGTATAGAAAAGCATTTTTCAACTTTGAGTAGAGTCAGTTGCTGCCCTTAGGCCAATAGGACAATGTGATACCGCAGAAGCTCTTCTTGCCTTTACCTCCTCAAACAATGGAGCCATTTCGTATGCCTTATAAAGGCAACAAGACTTCCAATATCCTCAGCGAGAGAGTAGAATAAATGTTTTCCAAGGAACTTGTGTGGCGCAGATGTCAAGACTGGACAGTGGCAGAGTTAGTGCTCGGCGTCTCCTTCTTTTCTTTGTCCTTGAAGCTAATGGCTATGGCTGCCTGATCGAAGGCGTTGGTGCTTTTCTCCTAGTATCTGTTTGGGATTCTTGTAGAGAAAAGATTGTTGAAGCACATAAAAGGAGGTGGTGTAGTCCAGCTCCTTTGGCACTTCTGCAAGAGACAATATTTTTGCGTGTCCTTTAGTGCGATTCTTCCAAGGTTGAGTTACATTCAATCTGATTGCGTTGCAGCCCCCTTGTAGTTTCCCGTATAGGTCCAGAGGAAGGATGTTGAGAAGAGATAGTAGAGCTTTTGTGGGAGTTAATGGAAGTGCTCTTGT
Organism: Ceratitis rosa; assembly: GCA_037013455.1. NCBI lineage: Eukaryota > Metazoa > Arthropoda > Insecta > Diptera > Tephritidae > Ceratitis > Ceratitis rosa. The sequence continues at coordinate 18,090,725 of JAWMAG010000004.1, forward strand.
TATCAGGATAGCAGCCGTCCATTGAGTTCTCTAATTTGCGGGATACCGAGTATAAATCCAGTACACCATACCCGGTCTTAGACCCTATCTTTGTCCTATCTCCTAGTTATGGCTTTCCTTGAATTTTCTGTCGCGTTCCGGCTCCAGTTTAGTATGCTATCTAACATTATCCCCGAGATATTTTACTTCGGTAGAGAGGATAATCTGTACGCCCTTCAGTTTAGGTGGTTTAAAGCAATGCGGTTTGTACCACCTGGTAAATAACACCATTTCGGTTTTATCTGGGTTGACGTCCAGTTCGCTATCCTTGCACCAGTTCCCAACGACATATAGAGGATTTTGCAGTATACCGCTTAAAGTGTATGAGATGTTTACCTGTCTCTGTTAGGCCAAAGTCGTCAGCGAATGCCACTAGCGTGTTAGATACCACAGCAGTGGCGATAAAGCTCCTCCTTGAGCATGGAGTTCCTCTTGTTGTGTGTCAGGTAATGCTGGCGCTGTCCATCTCTGCGAAGATGATACTGTTTCTCTGTTGTTGAAGAGCCTCTGTTACAAATGCAGGAAGTGTGTTGTTGAACGCCCCTTCAATGTCGAGGAATATACCAAGTGTATATTCTTATAAGGCAAGTCCTTTTCCGAAGCATCCGACTGAATCATTCAGGGCTGTATCAACTGACTTTTCCTTAGAGTACGCATGTTGCCTCATCGAGAGGCTGCCAGGGGGTAGATTTAGGCGTATATAGCTGTCTAGCAGCCTTGCATAGACTTTTAAGAGGAAAGAGGTGAGACTAATGAGCTGAAAGTCCTTTGCCACATACGATGCTGCTAATATCAGAGATGCGCTAACCTTCTATACGTGGGATTTGGTCGTAATCGATGGAACTTCTTGGAAAATGGGTACTCAGGGTAAAATCCAGCATTTCCTCACAAGTTGTAGTTCATTCCCCATCCGGTTTCTGGATATAGTTTGGGATGGCGGAGCTCTTGGATAGAACTTTCCTTAGTCTGTTATCTTCTGCACTTCCGTCAATGCAGGCCTTCCTACTCGTTTTGCCTTCCTTATAGAGGTTTTAAAAGATATCAGGCATGCATTATACGATTGTCCAGAGCCTGTTCTTTCGGCTTCATTAAAGAATTTTCGGATTCTTTTTCTCAGCTCAGAGACTTCGTTATTCCACCATTTTTGTCTTTTTTTGTCCAGATGGGATAGATAGAAACCTTGAGGTCTCAAAGGCGTCATTACGGACTTTGGTGACAAAGTTTACTGCTTCATCAATTTTCGACGATGAGTCAAGCTCACCAAAAGAAACAGATCTTGTACGATATGCCACCGCTTCATTAGTTCTTGAAACTAAGCGGGTGTTATCGTGAGAAGCGTCGTGTACCACGGATGCTGCTTGGACTCTCCTAAAGTTCGCCCAGTCAGTCCTCTTCATAGTTATGTACGCATCGCTTGATAGTGTTGTCATGAGAAAATAAAAAGTAATATATAGGTGATGAGAGAAGGAGGGTTCATCGGCTACATAACTGTTTGAGATCTGGTCATTACTAATGTAATGTCTAGGTCTTCTTTTTTAAAAAAAGTTTGCAAAAGTTGGTTTGTTTCCACAGTTGTAAATTGTAATATCATTTATACAATCAAGTAGGGTAGGCAGTTCTCTAAACCGTTGCGTTGAGAGGAAAATATTACTGCTGCAACTTAAAGTGTGCTTTAACAGCCATCACAGTCAACTCGACATCGACATTACAGGAATTAAACCTTTTTTGCACTTCTTTAACAAGGATTTTGCATAAAAGGCTCGAAGAGTTCCAAGGCTTATAAAGTGCAATTTAACTAGAAATGAAAATATTATGACCATATGATTTGACTTCGTTTCGCTTAATGCATAGACGATCGCTTGGCAGAAGACAAGCAGTTTCACTGAAAAATTTTACTTTCTGATGAAGTTTTAGAAGCAATACAGTCATATTTGGGGCTCAGAAATCGACACGTTAAAATGAAAAGGCGATTACATCCTCAACAAATGAATGTTTAGCGCGTCATGTGGACAGCGGGTATCAAAGGTCCATCCGTCCGTCGATCAGAGGTGATTTTTTTTCGAAATGTTTAAGAAATTATGGGTGATATGTAGTTTCAACTAAATGGTGCTATATGTATATCACGCAGCCATCATTAGAAGCATACTGTGTGTGAATGACCGCTGAGAATAAGTGCTACGCCAAATATCTAGAGCCGATTAAAGATTTAAAACATAAAACTAAATCGAAATTGCGTTAAAAAATTAGCCTTAGCTTTCATTAGCTGAAATATTAATAAAGGTAAAATCAATGAAAATTAATTATCCATATTTTTTATAACAAATTGGAAACGAAAATTCATGGTCTGCTTATTACAAATGAAAATATTTAACATTTCAATAATAGTAATGTAAAAGGAATTTAATTAGGGATACCTATACCACAATTTGGGGGGGGGAAGCTCGGTCGAAAAACACTTTCATACTTGGGTTCACAAAGGGTAAATTATATTACATACTAGTATGTACACATACTCTTATATATACATATCTATATATGTATATACAAATTCAGCGCAAGGTATTTTCATAAAATACTGATTTCCATGTTTCTTTTGCTTTTGTTGTTGTATCAGATTACTCTCTGTCGGATAAAAAAACGTATTTTATTTTCATTTGTTCTGAAATTCTTCTTTAAAAATTTTATCATATGATTTATGGTTCAATTTCGAAATAAAGTGCTTTCATTCTTCTTTAAATCTAACCTAAGATTTATTATTATGTTTACGAGCTTTCAAGACTAAATTCATATCTTTTCGTAAAAACAAATTTACGATTTTAATTGATTTTATAGAGTGATACCAGTAGTAAAAATCAACCTCTTCCTCACTGAATTAATTTCGATTTTGAGGCTACCTAAACTACAACTTTGTTACGTGCAAATTGCAAACAAATATTTTTATATTTTCTTGTAAATGCAAAGCACCCAAAGTATTTAAATATTTGATGACTGCTCCCAAAATTAATAGTAACAACGAAAGGTTGCGTATACGCCCTGTTTGCCAATACATAACCATTTGTGGGTCCATACACATTAGTCAACTTTGAGAAATACAGGCAGGCTTGTGGGGGCAAAGCGCAAAAGCATACCAAAACTATGCACGTGAAGTGAGTGCAGGTGAGAAATATTTTGGACATTCCCCCGAGAGATCTAGGTCTTGAAGAGTACTTATATGTGGGTTCTATCAAGCTATATTGAAACGTATGAAAAGAGATCAAATGTAGATTAGTTGTAAGCAAATTGCCTGTATTTTTAGATATACACCTAGCAATAATGGTTGCAGCTTTGGCCGAAATCTTGTCAGCATTTAGACGTTCACTGGTTCGTATAAGCATTCAACAGAAGTCAAGAAAAACCAGCGCAGCCAGCAATTTCAATGGAATATTTCTTTAAATTTAAGATATTTTAGGGATCTCTATTCATTGCTTGTTGAAAGCCCGACTCAAAATTAATAAAGTGTACCGTCATTAGTTTAAGAGTTTATTTATTAGAGCCAACTAAAAAAATTTATAAATATTTTGCCTCTTAATTTTTCAGTCTCACGGTGAGAATTTTAGAGTTCTTGTTTTTCAATTTTATGTGGACCCTTCAAATTATGCCCTATATATTATAAAAAAATTTCGGAACGTAATCGTTAAAAATTCAAATGCTGTGTAATTTATTTTCCGAAAAGTAATGGAAATAAATAAATAAATAACCTTTTTTGTGTACAACTGCAAATGAAATTATTGGTTTTCGAGTAGGTCAAAAGAAGTGCTGATACGATGAAAATTGCCACAAAGGAAAGAAAAATACTGTATATTTCCCAGAGAGATGCATTTGTACGGCCATGTAAACTGGTCTTGAGCAACACCAAAAGCTCCCTAAGAATTGGGATGGAGCTCTGCGATTAGTTCGATATCTAGATTTCGGATAAGGTGAGCTTCTTTGTGTGACTTTTCCAACTTAAAGCTGGAGAAAATAATAAAACCTAAAGTGCCAAAAAGACATGAAACTTATTAAGTTCTATAAAAATTGGTATTGACATCATAGCTCATGCTTTCTCTAGGTTGGATAAGGAAGTGGACAGGAACAATATGAGATATCCTGTCACGAAACAACCAGTCAGTGCATTTCTAACTCAACTCCATTTCTTTTTAAAATCCTTCTTATTTAAGGTAATTATTTAGGACGTTACAGCTAACAGCAATTATTTTTTGTGTAAGGTTATTTATAATTTTTTACACTTATAGTAAACCTATTGTTTGAGCGAGCAACACTCTGCGTTCACCGCATGCCCCGGATATGTTAAGAAATTAGCCTTTGCTGATATATTTAAACATATGTGTATGTACATGCATATTGTTCATTGGAGTGGGAACCGCTAACTCGATTGGAATCGAATTTACAATAGCGTTATTCGTTTTTTCTCTTCACACTGCTTTTGGTTCATTGAGAGTGGGCTTTATTTTTCAATTCACGGAAAAAATGCGGCCAATGCTGGTTCCAAGATAGACGAAATTATCTACGAGTTCAAAGTTATGACTGTCAACGTGGGGGATTATTTGCAGTTTTGACAACTACACAGTGGCTCTCAAACTTTTAAGGCCTTTGACTTAAACACTCTTCCTCTGCATCCACTGGCGGGTATTGTATCGAAAATTTTTAAAGCTGGAGTTTTCTTATCCATTCTGAAGTATGTATGTCAATGTATGCCGTATATCTAGTACAGCTCATTGTTCCATCGGTACTCGACGTTCCAAACTCGCAAAGAACCATAAATCTTAAGCAAAACCATTTTCTTGAAAACTCCTAACGCAAACTTCAGATGCTTTTGATGAACGGCTTGTAGAGTTTGGTTTCTGTTCGTCGAGAGAGCAGGTTACTCAGATACTCATTTAAAAATAATTAGTATTTATTTTTATAATAATAATTAGTATTTATTTTTAAATTCACATTTTTTAAATTTTTTGCAAGCCTTTTTGAATTCTTCGCGACATCCCAAGCACTTGAACTAGGTGAAAACATTTTAGTCCACTTTTATGTTGCATAGCAAAAAGAGAAAAAAATCGAGCAGATATTCATTTAATGCTAAAAAATATGTAGAATATTGCCAGTACTGAGATCTAAAGCTAAGCAGAGTCAAGGACGACTAGTTAACCTTTTGCCAGAGAAAAATATGCCTTTTGCTATTTCCTAGAAATTTATGAATATTCTTCTTCATAACAATGTTGCCACTGAAGCCTGCAGTAGAAAATTAGTTGCCAAATATTTGTATGGACTTTTTATTGCTAACTGTTATTTGTATGACATTTAATATACACACATACATATGTACATATTTGAAAAAACATGTGTTTATATTTAGTCTCTAGTCATGCCCTACGGCATATGAAATGTAATTTTATTTATTCGCCATAAAATAGAAAATGGAAAAAATACACTTTCAAAATTCCAAAAATTCAAATTCGAAATAAATGTAGAAAAAATTAAAAAGGTAAATTTTTGGAATGCCCAAGGACCTGTGTGCCAAGTGTACACATCTGCTGGCAAGTTGTTTGACTGTGGTAGTGTCAAAAAATGCCACAAGACACACACAAAATTCAGCAAATAGGCAAGCAAAAAATTTTATCTACATTCTCAAATGGACAAATCGACAATTTGCAAATACTTTTGCCACAAAGACAGGCCATTTGAGATGTGCTGATGTTAGTAGTAGTGGCTTTTAACTTTGTTGTCGTACAATTTTTCTACCATATTTTTATCTAATATCAAACTGATAGGTAAATAAAACTTTCTAACCTACTTTTCGTACATACGACATGTTCATGCGCCTAGAGGTATGCAAGGTGCATACAAAAGTACATTTGCAGGCAACCTTAGAAATGCCTGAGAAGTTTTCCCAGTTAAATCTGACCAACGTTTACTCATTTATACAGATATATACATATGTACACACACACACACACACACACACAAGTACATGCGTTAAAGTTCATACGAGTTGTTTGCATAAAGTAGAGAGAGGCTCACGTTTTTATGATTTCCTGATTTCATTTCTACTAACCAATTCATAGCTAAATGTTTCTCTAAAAAGAAAAAGAAAAAGCCTCCTCACATTTTCATTGAGCTGCAACGAAGCGCATAAAATGCAGATATTTCATTTCATGTCCATCGCATTCATTCATAGATAGCAAAAGTTTGTTAGAATTTTTTTGGGGCTTTCGTTGCTACCTTCGCATATCGGCCAACAGCTGTTGGCTGGTTTTGAGGCCTGTTTGCATTTTTGTTAATTTCCATAGGCTTTTTTTTAACGCAAATTACTTTATTCCAAATTTATGTTACTTGCATATCTCCGACTGTCTGCCTGCGGCTGGCAGTTGAGGTCAGCTGGGATAGGCGAAAAGTAAGCAGCGCTCAATTTTTATTTAATTTATTTTGCTTTCATTTTTACTTAGGTAGAGTTGTAAGGCTTTAAAAATTGCTAAACTTGAAGCATCTCATTCTCTTGGAGTTTGGGTATTATTTACGTATTTTTCGTAGAATTAATTGAAAACTAAAAAAGTTAGGTGATCAAGATTTCCAATTCAGTGCGTCTGGGTCGAAAATGCGGCTTCCTGAGCTGGTATTATACAGAACCAGGAAAACACTAAGAACTATTCAACTTCCTTCTGACTTATAGGGAAATATTGTCATAAAATTCTTGAAAAAACAGTACCGAAAATGTACCGTTGTACCTTAATTGTACCGAAAATCATTATTAATGTGTTTGAAAGTTATTTCAGTTGGTAATTAATATTTTTAGTTGTTTAGAAAGTGTACCGATTAACTAACGTGTACCGTAGGTTAAACACAAAAGTAATTAATAGTAATTTTATATTCGTATTCTTTTATATATGGTATAATTAAATGTATGCACGTAAGGTAATCAGTTGAAAAAGTTTCAGAAATCCACTTGAATGAATATTTAGAATTCTAAAAAACTATACTATATCCTTAAAGTACTAGCACGCGAGCACATTTTAAAATAATTTTGTAAACATTACAAAATTATTTACAATTCATAATAAATAGTAGTGGCTATTAAATTGCACCGAAATCGCCTTTTGATTTCGATAAAAGCAATTTTTCGGGAAAAAATATTTTAAAGAATATTCTTTCCGCAAATAAACGATACATTAAATGTATCGAATTTGTTATTAAGTGGGGTTTTAAATATACTTACTATACCCAAACATTATTTTGATAAACAATAATTAATTTATAATAAAATTTTGTTTTAATTCACTCTGCATATCTGTACCTAATCTGTACCGTTGTACCGAAATTGTGCAAAAATCGTGAGTAATACTTTCAAAAAAAAATGTGTACCGCAAACTTATCGTTTTACATAATTTGTACCGAAAATTAATATTTAATGCAAGAAACTGTTGTGGAAAAAATTATGATTTTTTAAACTTATATTCATGCTTAAAGCATATTATTTGTGGTTTTTGAATGGCTTTGTTTGTGGAAATTTGTACCGAAAACGTACCGTAACATGTGAAATGTACCGAAGTTGATAGAACGAAGGAATTAAAATTTGCCAACTTTGAAAATTATGAATTTATTTTACTTCGGAATCAACAAAAATCACCAACTCTTGTTTAAAGTTGTCCAATAATTGAATTTTGCTTTTAAAGGTACTAAAAATAAGATTTAAGATACTGATAAATATTATTTTTTTGTGCACCTACTATTTTAAGTATTTTGTGTTTATTATTAACAAAATTATAATTTTTGTTTAGTTTATTGTTAATATGCGTACCCAAAATGTACCGTTGTACCGAAATTGTGCCGAAATCCACTTTATTTTTGTTTAGTTTAATTTTTTGAGAAAATTTCGTTCAGAGAATTTATACCAAAAACGTACCGTTTTATGTGCCTGTATCAAAATACGAAATACCAAAAATAATATTACAAAACTATTGCTTACTATTACAAAAATTATAATTTTATTTCACTTCAACAGTAAGTAAGTGAAAAATTTTATATGAACTCTGCCTTTAATGGTAATTAATTATATTTTTGTTGTATTTGTATGCTTTTAGGGAAGAATAATTTTTGAATTATAGGTATACACAAATTTTCCATTCTCCATTCGCCAGCGCTACCACATCATCAGCTCAGAAAATATGCAATGAAATGAAAAAAATAAAATAAAATGTACTTAAAATGCAGTAAATACGCGTAAGGAAAGTGCAGTAAAAGTAATAAAAACTTTTGCCTTGCAACCAAAAATGAAGCAGAACAAATAATAGAGTACAAAGACTGGGTTAAAACAAAGAACAAATAAACAAGAGAAGCGACTTCATATTGGCGCAATGCAACAACCACAGCATCATCAGTGTGAAACTAGCAGAGCGTGGCAAGGATATGCTGGCTGCCAGGCCATAAGTTCTTCTAACTAGAGCTAAGTAATATGCAATTCTACTACTACGAGTGGTATACTTTGCGGCGCACACATACTTTTGGCTTATAAGCGCTTTATTTATATATGTATATATATATATATATATAGGTACATATATATAGATATCTGTGTGTGTTTGTTGCTTTTGGACCGTAAAGTGTTAAGTTCATTCAATTATTTTGTTTATTCGGCTGGTGAATATAAGGTTTTAGCTGCAACTGCTAGAGCTTTCCAACTTTACTTGCCTTACTAAGCAATGACTAACGAAGAAATTGTCAATAAACAGACACACAGTCAAGGCATACGTACATATGTATACACACACACACTCACTCCCGCCAGCAATTGCGGATTAATAAAGTTTTGAATACATATGTGTGTGTGTGTGCTTGTGCGGAAGCTAATTCGCGTTGCGCCATCTGCAGAAATAATTGAAATGTTAGTTGTTTGCCTGTCACCACATTTTGTCACACTATGTGTAGATATGTATGTGTGTGCGCTCCAATTTTCAGCTCGGCTTGTATATTTAATACGAATTATATTTTCTGTATTGCCACTTTGTCTTTACTATCACTAGTCCATATTATTTTGGCTTCACCATTGCCAAATGAGTTTTCCCCATCGTTTTCTGCCAATTCCAGCTCCAGCTGTTTGACTCACTGTCTGTCTGTCTGACTGACTGACTGTGTGATTTTGTGCTTTCGGTTATTTGCCTGCTGGTCCAAAAAATTGTTTTGCCTTTCAGTTCATATGCAAAAATGTTAAAAGTTTGCAAATGCTTAGTTTACCATGAGTAGTTGGCTAGCTGAGGAGTGGCGGCGTACAGCGGTGGAGTGTGCACCATTGCAGCTGCAGCTTTTGGTGTGGTTAGCTGTGGCAGCACAACAGCATAAGCGTTCAAACTTTATCCGCATATGAAAAAATTTCCTGTTAATATGCTTGAATATAATCATTAAGCATGCAAGTGCACGGAGAGAAATTTTTTCTTTTAGTTTTTACGATAAAGAAATTTTTAAATTCTTTGTCTTCAACGAATATTCCAAATAGTTCTCTTAGAGACTTCTTAAAATGGACAGAATGACCGCTTCCTATCAATTGAAATGAAATGAAAGTCTAAAAATGCTTCGAAATTAATCATGAGCTTCGGCTGAGAAATTATTTACTCAAATATCTTAATCCTCTTAATGTCTCATATATAGCGCCGGTAGTTTGTTGCTTAAAATTAGCATTATTTATCGTTGTGATCTTCAGTCTGAAAGACAGTGAGATCGAAATGATGCCAAATCCAAATCCCTAATCATAGGCGATCGAACAGATGTCTCATTACACTACTGTGAAGAAGTTCGAAGAGTAGTTGCTCACCTGAAAAAGAACTAGGCAGCGGATATGAGGGATTTCCGGCGAGCTACTCAAATACAGTATGGAAGATCATTAAATTTAAATTTCACGAAAGCTAGCTAAATATTCGAACCAAAGCGTTATCCATTTGGAGGTTCCCCATTTTTTAAAGAAAAAACAGAGAAAATTCAAATTTAATGAGGAATGTTTATTACGTATATCATTCGAAAGAACATTATTTGCCATTTATTTTCTGAAGATTATCCCTTTCAAATGTTGGCTGCGGCTATGTCTAGAGGGTCGATCCATTGAGTCCAATTTTCGATGACTCGTTCGAACATTTTGACTGATAACTGACGAATAACACACGTGATGTTTGGCTCCAAGGCCTGAATCCAAGCGGGATTGTCGGCATATACTTTAGATTTTATCAGGGGTGTTAGTTGAAATTTTTGCCGGTTTTACTAGTAGGTGTCGCTAGCAATATGTACAAATTTCCATGATTTGGCATGTATGTAATTTTTTTCTATTGACATTAACCTACAAAAATACGCAAGTCACATTCCGCCAAAATAATAGCGTCATATTTGTTTACCTCAGTGAATATATCGAGTTTCGTTCCAAGTAAATCGCATTTGCGGCATTCGTTGCTTTTCTTATTTCATCAGAAGAAAAAAGCAGCTGAAGCCGGTAGAAACTTATGGTGAACATGCTCCAGTGGTTAGAACATGTGAGACATGGTTTCGTCAATTTACAAGTGGAGATTTCGATTTGACAGACAATGACCATCCTGGTGCAGCGAAAAAGTTCGAAGATGAGGAATTGCAGGCGTTATTGGATATTGATCCAACCCAATCGCAACAAAAATTGGCAGAAACACTATATGTGACTCGAGGAGCAATTTGCCAACGTTTGAAAGCCATGGGAAAGATCTAGAAGTATGGCAAATGGGTGCCACACCAGCTGAACGATAGACAAATGGAAAATTGAAAAACCGTTTGTGAAATGCTGCTTTAACGATTCGAAAGGAAATATTTTCTGGCCGTAAGACAATGCTCTTTGTTTGGTTGGACCAGTGTGGTGTTGTGTGGTGTACTACGAGTTGTTAAAACCTGGTGAAACAGTGAACACGGATCGCTGCCGACAACAAATGATCAATTTGAATCATGCGTTGATCCAAAAACGGTCGGAATGGACCCGAAGACATGGCAAAGTTATCTTGTAACATGACAACGCGCCGTCTCATACCGCTAAACTGGTGAAAGACACATTAAAAACACTTAATTGGGAAATATTATCGTACCCGCCGTATTCTCCAGACCTCGCCCCATCCGACTGTCACCTTTTCGCATCGATGGGACACTCCCTGGCAGAGCAGTACTTCGCTAATTTTGAAGAAGTCGAAAAATGGCTCGTCGAATGGTAAGTTTTTTTTGGAATGGCATCCATAATTTGCCTGATAGATGGGCGAAATGCGTAGAAACCAATGGTCAATACTTTGAATAAAAAAATTGTGAGATTCCTCTGAAAATTTTTTTTATCGAAAAATTTCAACTAACACTCTGGTACATATCGGTGAAACCTGAAATTATCTGCTCACCAAAGTGTTCTCTCCACAAATCCACTGATTGATGCAATGTGTTGGAAGTGGCGCCATATTGCTGAAACCAAATGTCGCCGAGATCAATAACGGTCTACATTGACGGTTATGACCCCACGGACATCATTTTTGAAAAAATATGAAGTGATGATTCCGCCGTCCCTCAATATACACCAAAGCGTTGGTTTTCTCTTGAATTTCTTCAGGTTGCCCTTCATCCCAAATGTGGATACTTAGCTTGCTTACATACCTATTGAGCCAGAAATAGACTTTAGCGCTGGACAAAATTTAGCTCGAAAACGTCGGATCTTCTTGGAACTTTTCAAGAGCCCATAGAGCGAAGCAATGTCGCTTGGGAAGGTCGAGCGGCTTCAGCTCTTGCAGAAGCCGCATTTTGTACGCTTTCAATATAAGATCTCAACATAAAATGCGCCAAGTCATTCGGTAGTCTGAGTTGCTGCGAACGGCGCCGAATCTAAAATATAAATTTAATGAAAATATAAAATATATTTAAGTAAATACAGTATTTTGAGCAAGTTAGTTTGAGTTGGGCTGAATCCTGTGCTCATAGTGTTACCTGATATACTACACACGAATGTGGCTGCCCTATTATTCTTTTATTTTGTTTCTACTTCCTTGTGAGTTTTGCGTTATATAAATATTTTGCAAATAGTTTTCGTGATTATGCAACACTTTGCTTGCTCTTAAAGTCTATCCGCCTAACGAAGTTGGATTAATTCTTGTGTATGCTTCAATTCTCTGAAAGATAACTCTACAAATACCTCCTGTTCTAAATATATACCTTTTTTTAGCCAGTTCATCATCTATCTCATTGCTTCCAAAGCCCATATGATCCTATACACGCTTGTCTATTACTTAGCTATGTATTCTCTTCTTATGTAGGTTTGCTATATGCAGTATCTCTGACGCAGTTAAAAAGATGTTCGCATATCTAGTTGGCTGAAGTAAGCTGCAGCTTCCACATCGTCATTGATTTGTAAGTCATCTATAAAAATATGCACAGCTTTGTCTGCAAACCTCAGTCCTTTGCTCGAGCCATTTGTCTCTACTGTAGCTGATAGAACGTTGCCGATTACGTAGTCTAAAGCAGATTCAGAATACTGCACAGCTGTACTCGTTTGTCCTGATTTTCAGCTTTTTTGAAGCGTATAGCTTCGCGACAGAGAATGTGCAGTTTTTAGCGATTAGGTAGCTGGTTGGTATGCACAAAATCGAATGAAGCATTGTAGATGGTGAAAGTCTGAATACCCTCACCAAATATGTTATTTAGGAACACATTGTTAATCGGTTCACTCCTTAATCCATTTCGTAGTTTCAAAATTATAGGGCAGTATTTTGATTTATCAAAGATAACAGTCAAACCAAACTTGTTTTGTTTTTCATAATTGCTTTTGCGGCCATGAGCGAGAGACCCAGATTGTTTGTATTTGTATGAATATTTTGTTATACAACAAAGAAAAATTATAGAAATTACAGCCGTTTCGTAAATCACCACATCTCCTCATCAGACTTCTTCTGACTAAAAGTCAGACATTTATGAAAATGGATGGCTTAGAAACCGCGAAATGCGTTGAAATTATTGAAATGTGGCCACGTTTTGGGCTCTAAAAGCAGATTATGGAGCACATAATCGTCCAAATACTCAGGCAATTGGTAAATATTGAAATGTTTTTGAAAGCACTGGCTCACTTAGAGATATTGTAAGACCTGTGCATCATCGGTTCCACCTCAAATATCGCTACTGTAAGTGAAAATGTAGCCAAGGACCCGAATATAACAACCGAAATCAGTTGACTATAAACAACGTACAAAATTGCATACAGAACGATTGCAGCGTCTTTAAAGACTATTTCTAAGTGGTTCCGAAGACTCCAGACCTGAGGTTTTTCCGTAGAGGACGAGCCCCGAGAAGGTCCACTAAACTCTTTCATTGGTGACGTCACCGTAATTCTGGTGAGGTCCAAACTTGACGAAGACTCACGATTAATACAAGATGATTGCTAATGAATTGGGCTTGAATGCCATGGCTGTATCACGAATATTGAGTTATCATCTGGGATACAAATCTGCTCGATGGGTACCACGAATTTGAAATGAGGCCCAAAAAGAGGCTCGAGTGTATTCTGCTTAATATTTCCCAAACGAATTCGAAAATGGTTAGTCGAGCAACTTCAGTAAAGTTGTTACTGGTGACGGATCTTGGTTCTATAAGTACAACCCAGAAACCAAACAGTAGTTAGGAGCAAGCCCACCCTTCAAATCTAAGCAGCAAAAATCAGCAGCAAAAGTAATGATGTCAGTTTACTTCACCCATTCTAAAATCGTAGCTGCTATTCCACTGGAAAGGGGCCAGACGGTAACTGCAAAATAGTACAGAGAAGAGTGCTTACCAAAAGTTTTCAAACAATTTTGTGGGAAAACAATCGTGACAACGCGCCATCCCACACTGCTGTAATAACGATTAATTTTGTTACGATCTCTGGGATCGAAGAAATACGTTAAGCACCATATTCCCCAGATATAGCACCTTGTGATTCTGGTTATTACTAAAAATTGAAAAATTGATAGGAAAGGTCTTTGACAGCAATAAGGAGATAATTATGCGGTTAATGCTGATCTTGATGAGCTTTAAAAGCAAGATTTTGAAGACTGGTTTCTGAAGTGGATCCATAGGCTTGAGAAAAGCATTGAAATCAATGGCGATTATGTAGAGAAGATAAAAAGGGGCAAGGATAACGAATAATTACAAAAAAGAATTTTGTTATGGTGAACTTCCCGAGCTTTTGTTAATCCTCTCGTACGTCGATTGTGTGCGTCAACAACAAGTAGTGGGCGCGGTTTTTCGAAGAAAATTTTTCTCATTCGTAAATAAGCAAAGTTCTCGCGTTTGATGCCCAGAGAATCCTCAAATAATTGTTTTGAGTGTAATGGCCTATACCCAAAAAAAAGCTTTCTGTTTGTTACGCTCTTCGATCTGAAGGTGGGATTGGAACTTTTTTCTATGAAAACGACTACGGCGAGACTGTCACTGTTAATTTGTTTTTGCGTTCCTCTTTTTGAAGAAAATTCAACAATTTTGGAACAAGTTGAGCAGACACACGTCTCATGCCCAAAACATCGTGAATAATGCTATGAGCGGATCCATTTGATATGCTGAGCTCACTAGCTATCTCTCTTTCAGTCACATGACGATTTTCCAACACAATTTTCTTTACTTTTTCGACGTTTTCTTCGTTTATTGACGTTTCTGGACGACGATCATGGGGCAAGTTCTCTAGCGATGTCCTTGACCGACTTATACCAATCAAAAATACGTGCACGTAATAGGCAAGATTCCCCATATGCCTTCTGCAACATTTTCATTGCGTCCGTCGCACTTATTCCATTGGAATAACAAAATTTCAAACAAACTCTTTGCTCAACGTTAATTTCCATAGTAAAATTCGAAAAACACACTCGACACTGCTAACCTAAGCAAAAAAAAGGTATGGCCATATGTCTTGTCCTTGTCGAGATATGGATAAAGTCTCCGTTTATATTTGAGCAGAAGGTATAATGCTAAGGTTCAGTCTGTATGATAGAAGAAGAGTTTCCTAGAAAAAAAATATTTTAAATACGTGCTACTTGGATTTATTTTTGAAAGCGCAAAATTAATAACCCTGTATATACTTGATACTGTAACTATTTTCCTATTTTACGAAAGACCCTTTACATTCATGATTTTAAAAGTTTCCAAATATAAAAATTCTAAAGATTTTTCTTTCTCTCTTAATACCTATTATAATAAAATGAACTCAATAGCTGTGTTTTTTCATATGTTTTGCACATTAATTGTCTTCTTTTACTTATAAACACTAGTCCTTCATATTCCCATTTCTCTCACTGCATTTAGCAGCTGGTTAGTTGGTATGCAAAGGAATCAAATTCGTCGCCGTTTTGCCACATTCATATGATAATGCGTCTGCCGTCATCCACACTCTTCGTGACTCTGTAATTCATTGACGCTGCGAGCGCAGCTATGTATGTGTGTGTGTGTGTTAGTTAAGCATACATTTGTCGGTTTGTGCGCGCTAAACCATGAACAATATTTGCCTACAATTTAAGTTGGTCAAGAAGAAAAAGAAGAAGAAGGAGAAGAGGAAGAGGAAGAGGAAGAGGAAGAGGAGGAAGAAGAGGAGCTTTTTTCTACAACTATTCTGTTTTGCAATTTTTTTTTGCTCTTTCTGTGTGGCAAACTTTTTAACCAACTTTTTATTCGATTATAATTCTAATTACTTTGTGCTCGAATAAATATTTGAAAATTAGCATACAAACACTCATATTTAAATGAAGTGCAAAAACGGCCAGGCAAAGTAGAAGGATAAAGTGTTTGGAAAAAATTGCAATTTTATGCTTTTAGTTTTGGACACCGTGGCATAGCTTTTTATAGAATTTGTTTTCCACATTTGCTTTAAATTTAAATTTTCTATATTTAAGTGTTGCAGTTTATTCCATTTAAATATAGAAAACTTTCCATTGTATTTTGTGCATTTAACACTTAAAGTGTTAATTAAGGTGGTGGTGCATTCCACTCGAAATATGCTACGTGACGCTGCTCTAATATTTAATGTGAACCGCATACTTAAGGGAACACTTTATATTCAACACAATAAATTTGTTTATTTACTTTACACGTTTATCCAAGTAAATGGGAAATATTAAGTGAATGTGGGTCAGTTGCCATTGGACAGTTGTCAGCTGCCAGCACACTTGTAGTATATAATTTTCTCTGACATATTTTAAGGCGTTGCAAGTGATTAGTAATAACACATTCGCAATATTCTTACGTAATTGCTTTTAGGTTTGAACATGTTTGTGTATGTCAATTACTGTTAAATGACAGTGACTTAAATTCAAATAAGGTGTTATTAGAGTTTTACGAATTTAATTTGAATTTAGCTTAAAAGCCTGCATTATTTTCTGTGATTAAAATCAATATTTCTGTTGTTGATGTTACACCTATTATGGTAATTGCTTTTATTAACGATAAGCTTATCTTGAGTTAACGACAGTCAATTCATTGTCATTATTTCTTAGCGATGCAATCGCATCAAATTAGGTCTGAGATTTAAAATAAAAGTTTTTTTTTGCAAAATCTAAAAATTTGTGAGAGGTGCTATTTAGATATTCAAAGAAACTTTGATGTAGCCATCAAGGTAGAAATGGACTTCATCAGTCAAGCTGATTTTTCGATCAAATTTGTGTAGTAAATTTTAATAATATCAATGCGTTGTTCAAGCGTGTATTGTTCCCTTTTTATTTTTGGCGTAGTTTTTTCTTGTCAAATTTCGATTATTTTAGTTTATATTATTTTATGTTACTTTATTTTATTTTTTTAATCCTTTTTTTTATTTATTTTATTTTATTTTATTTCATTTTATTTTATTTTATTTTGTTTTATTTTATTTTATTTTCTTTTTATTTTATTTTATTTTATTTTATTTTATTTTATTTTATTTTATTTTATTTTATTTTATTTTATTTTATTTTATTTTATTTTATTTTATTTTATTTTATTTTATTTTATTTTATTTTATTTTATTTTATTTTATTTTATTTTATTTTATTTTATTTTATTTTATTTTATTTTATTTTATTTTATTTTATTTTATTTTATTTTATTTTATTTTATTTTATTTTATTTTATTTTATTTTATTTTATTTTATTTTATTTTATTTTATTTTATTTTATTTTATTTTATTTTATTTTATTTTATTTTATTTTATTTTATTTTATTTTATTTTATTTTATTTTATTTTATTTTAATTTATATTATTTTATTTTATATTATTTTATTTCATTTTATTTTATTTTATTTGTTTTATTTTATTTTATTCCATTTTATTTTATTTTATTTTTTTTATTTTAATTTATATTATTGTATTTTATTTGATTTTATTTTATTTATTTTATTTGATTTTGTTTTATTTCTTTTTATTTTATTTCATTTTATTTTATTTTACTTTGTTTTCTTTCTATTATTTTATTTGAATTTCTATTTTATTATATTATTTTATATTATTTTATGTTATTTTATATTATTTTATTTCATTTTACTTCATTTTATATTATTTTATGTTATTTTAAATTATATTATCTTATTTTATATTATTTTTTCTTTTCATTTTTTTTATTTTATTATTTTTTTGTTATTATATTTTATTTTATTTTGGTTTATTTTGTTTTATATTAATTTTATTTCATTATTTATTTATTTATTATATTTTATTTTATTTTAATTTACTTTATTTTATTTTATGTGCTAATTCTGTTAAATTTTTTTTGTTTTCTTTTCTTTTATTTTATTTTAATTTATTTTATTTTGGTTTGTAATATTTTATTTATTTAATTTTTTTTATTATATTAATTCATTTTATGTTATTTTTATTTATTTTATAATATTTTTTTATTTTATTTAATTTTATTTTATTTTATGTTATTTTATTTCATTTTATTTAGTTTGTTTATTTTATTTTAAGTAACTTAATTTATCTTACTTTATAAAGGGTGGTTAAATTTTCAAGGGCCGATGTTGATTTTGAATAAAACACAAACTATTTAGGAAATTTTTGAAATTTTATTTTATTATGTATGTAACAAAATGAGCGCCGCTACCTCGGCGGCACACCTCCATACGATGGTCCAAATTTTCGATGACGCTGAGGCATAATGGAGTTTCTATGCCGTTAATGTGCCGAATTATCTCATCCTTTACCTCTTGAATTGTTGCTGGCTTATCGACGTACACCCTTTCTTTCAAATAACCCCAGAGAAAAAGTCCAACGGTGTCAAATCACATGATCTTGGGGGCCAATTGACATCGCCATTACGTGAGATAACACGGCCATTGAATTTGTTGCGCAAAAGAGCCATTGTTTCGTTAGCTGTGTGGCAAGTGGCACCGTCCTGCTGAAACCACATATCGTCCACATCCATATCTTCCAATTGTGGCCATAAAAAATTCGTTATCATCTCACGATAGCGAACACCATTCACAGTAACTGCCTGACCGGCCTCATTTTGGAAAAAATACGGCCCGATGATGCCGCCAGCCCATAAACCGCACCAAACAGTCACTCTTTGTGGGTGCATTGGTTTTTCGACAATCACTCTTGGATTCTCATTCGCCCAAATGCGGCAATTCTGTTTATTGACGAATCCACTGAGGTGAAAATGTGCCTCATCACTGAAGATGATTTTCTTCGAAAATTTTCATAATAAGTCTGGATAACTTTAACACGTTGTTGGATTGTGTATCTCTCCATGGTTCAAATTGAGTAAGTCTGAAATAGAGAAATGTCAAATTAAATTCGGAAAAAAACTTGGCGTTTAGGTGTGGTTCACATTCAACATCGGCCCTTACAATTTAACCACCTTATTTATTTTATTTTATTTTATGTGCTAATTCTTTAAAATTTTTATATTTTCCTTTACATTATTTTATATCATTTTATTTTTTTATTGATTTTTATTATTTTAATTTATTTGATTTTATTTTATACCATTTTATGTTATTTTAATTTATGTATTTCAGCTTGGAAAGTGAAATCCATTGGAAGAGCAGGCTACCAACATCTTATTGGAAAATAATTATGTGGAAATAGAAGAAAGAAGGAGGTAATAAAATGAGCAAATAAGAAATCAAAGAAAGCCTTATAAGTCTTAGCTTTTTTTTGATTACATGCCGTGGACACCATTTCTTACTTTGTTTGCCAAGTACAGCCACGAAAAATTTCAAAGCCGGAGTATTTCAAAGCATCCGGACTACGCGATCTAGCCAGCGCCGGTGCTGCTTCTTGATTCGCTGATCTATGTCAGTGTCTCATACAAGTCGTTCCATCAGCTCCGGTATTCGCCGTTACGAACTCGTAGAGGATCATAAGTCTCTCGAAAACTTCTAACGCCGATCCATATAGTAGGTCGGGAACGTTGATCGACTTGTAGAGTTTGAGTTTATTTCGTCTAGAGAGGACTTTACTTTTTAATTGCCTATTCAGTCCAAAGCTTTTGCTCTTTTCACGGGTCTTTACAAAGTTTAGGCGCATGAGGAATATCTGGTCAAAGATATTATAAGGTCTAAAGTAATACTGATAAGGTTCAATCAACTAGTAATGGAATGTCTTTTCTATCAGCATTGATGGATGTTTCCGGTTCGTCATCTCCAACGTTCACTGCCATTCAGCAGGCTGGAGAAGTGTTCCCTTCATAAATTAAGTATCTATACT
The DNA here is from genome assembly GCA_037013455.1 of Ceratitis rosa. NCBI lineage: Eukaryota > Metazoa > Arthropoda > Insecta > Diptera > Tephritidae > Ceratitis > Ceratitis rosa. The sequence continues at coordinate 18,110,458 of JAWMAG010000004.1, forward strand.
TTGAGCATCAGTCACTCGATCACATCTGATGCATCTCTGACTCTTCCTTTTTTTGTCTGCACGTCCGATTGCTTTCCTTTTCAATTATCGGTGTCATGTTTCAATTTGAAATTTGGAAAGTTAGTAGCTTAAAGCCACATACATCTACCATATTCGATTTTGTTGAATTTCTGTTAGAAGATATGTTTTTTTTTTTCTAGATACTTATATGGGGTAATTTTTTAACTGAAAGTGGATCAGGGGTTAATACCTAAGTTCAGTTTGCTTAAAATTTAGCTCATTAGTAGCTTTTGCCTAGATTAATACAAGTAATACTTTAAAGATAAAGATAAAAACGTAAAAATTATTTTAAACAATTATTCGCCATTGAGGCTTTGGATTCAGAAAAGAGGAAAATTTTACTTATTTGTGACAATATTAAGTAACATGTTTGCAAGCAAAATAAAATTTAAAATATTTTTTTCAAAAAAAAAAAAAAAAAAAAAACAAAAAAAAAAAAATTAAAAAATGGAGAAATCTAACTAAATAAAATACCAAAAATAATTAATAATATAACTAATAATAATTTCTAAATTTTTAATAATTTACAAACACTTTATGTTTACTCTTTATTACACTTTAATGTCTTTAGTTCTTCGATTTTCCTCGATTTCTCCTGGTCAATTACTCGATAACGTAAATAAATCAGTTCTACTATTTGCCTTTATCGCAACCGGCCATAAGCAAAGTTGGTAAACACATTTCCACGACCTCATCGCAACTTCAAATGCCAGTGCAAATGAAGTTTGCTCTACATATCAAGTATTTCTCTATTTATCAGTTGAACTGTAGATCAGATTATGACAGCTGACACTCAATTTCCAGAAAATGAGAAAGATGTAATGCGAGAAAAATTAAAAAAAAAAAAAACAAATAAAAAAGAAGCAACATAGGAAGGCGTAAATAAAAAAAAATACTCACTTAGAAACATACTTCAGAGTAATTGTAACCAACAACTGTGGACTAGAGCCAGCGGTGCAATGAAATAACACCCAAGCCGCTTTGGCTGACCATTAATGGTGGTCGTAAACGCAATTAAGTTTGGCATTGTGGGCGTTTGTTGGAGGCGTATTACACCCAGGCGCATATATTTCCGTAAATATTCATATGCATGTGCGATTAAAATGGAAACAATTCATGAGCATATCATATACATTCTGACACTCCCGTTCACTTCACGCCTAACTACGCCTCTTGGTTACTACTTAGATAGCGATGGCGGAGATTCATTTTACTTCTCGGCGTATCTACCACTGTCAGTAAAGTGGGCGGCTTTCGTTAGTTCATATACTACACATGACAATATGCATACAAATACAGGGTTATCTCATTTCAGGTTATGTAAATGGGGCCATGTGCAGACTGCCATTCACCTGGGAATGGTCAGAAACGATTCTTTTGCATATGGTTCAAGTAGCTCACGACTTCCGGTCTTAAACCACGTATGCCTTGGGTAGTGAGAAGGTGAATCCCATGCGATTTTGCGTAAGGGTTGGGATCCACCACATTAAAACTAAATTCCAATGAAAAATCAATTTCAGTCTCGGATGAGAGACTCCCCTTTTGATGACTACCCCCGCAAATGCTTACGATTTGAGGGCATGCACCTGGAATGCCCGGTTCCCTAATTGGGAAGGTGTCGTTGCCCAGCTGGTTGATGTCCTCAGATTATTAAAGGCTGACATCACCGCCGTTCAAGAGATGCGATGCACGGAACAAGGTCGGAAAAAGGTGGGTTCATGTTACTATAGTGGCCATATAAAGGAGCGCAAATTTGGTGTCGGATTCGTGGTGGGAGAGAGACTCCGTCGCCGAGTCCTGGCATTCACCCCGGTGGATGAACGTCTCGCCACAATCCGCATCAAAATGAAATTTTTCAACACCCTTTACGAGCGCCTCGAATACACTTATGAGCGCTGCCCCCGCCACGACGTCAAAATTGTGCTTGGCGACTTCAACGCTAGGGTGGGCAAAGAAGGTATCTTTGGTACGGCTGTCGGAAAATTCAGTCTCCACGATGAAACATCTCCAAATGGGCTGAGGCTGGTCGAATTCGCTGGGGCTCGAAATGTGGTTGTCTGTAGCACTGATTCCAGCACAAAATTATTCACCAAGCTACTTGGCTCTCTCCAGATCGAAAAACTAACTCTAAATCGATCATGTTGTGATTCACGGAAGACATGTATTCAGTGTTTTAGACGTGCGTACGTTCCGAGGTCCCAACATTGACTCGGATCACTATCTTGTCGCAGCGAAGATACGCACGCGCCTCTGTGTATCGAAGAACGCCCGTCAACAAGCACAAGGAAAGTTCGACGTCGAAAAGCGGAAATCACAACAGACTGCCGAATGATATTCTACTCGACTTGCACTCCTGCTCTCTGAGAGCACTCATCAGCAACTCGGTTAACCGGAACTGTGGGAGGGCATAGCAAACTCCCTGCGTAAAGCTGCAAACGAAATTATTGGATTTCGGAAAGGTCGCAAAAACAGCTGGTACGATGAGGACTGCCGTATCGCGATGGCGAGAAACAGACTACCCCGCAACCTTGCGATCGACCACAACACGTGCGGTGTGGGATAGATACCGAGAACTGAAGAAGGAAGCAAGGCGCATCTGCTGACAAAAAAAGAAAGAGGCCGAGATGCGTGAGTATGAAGAGCTTGAGAAGCTCGAAAGATATGGCGACTTACAGAAGGTTTCAAGACCGGAGCAAACTCTTGTAGGACCCAAGGAGGTGAGCTAGTGACAGATGCCCAGAGTATACTGGATTTATGGAGGGCGCACTTCTCCAACCTGCTGAATGACAGTGAAGAGGAAACACGCGGAGATGGTGAACCCGAAACTCCCATTGATGATGAAGGAAAAGTTGTTCCGTTACCCGACTATGAAGAAGTCCGAGTAGCAATCGTCCGCCTAAAAAACAACAAAGCGGCGGGGACCGATGGATTATCGGCTGAGCTATTCAAATATGCCGGTGAAGAACTGATCATGATGCAGAATCGTAGGTATTTCTTCTTTTGTTTTAGCGAAATTTCGTGTTCTTCTTTTATCCAATGTTGTTTACATTACCATGGACACAATGAAGCCATTAAAAATTTTCTATCTGAAGTCTGCATCTGTGGGGAACAATACGCTTATAGTGCGCTTACAAGTAGATATATCGTACATGCCCAGATCCTTCCATGATGAAAGAAATGAAAAGCAAGCTTGTCATCCATATCGTTATGCGGAATATCACTGTGCAGAGGCTTTCTTACTAGATTTAGAGTGAACTGCCTATTCACTGCTTCCGATTTTATTACTACAGACTTTACGGCTCTTAATTCTTCCGCAATAGCCGAATGGATGGCAACGCGTCATTCGGATTCCCCGGCTTCGTGTCATGTTCGGACCTTTCTAATAACGGTCGCATCTCCGCAGGGTGTTTCAAGCACTCCTAGTGTATTTCTGACTAATGAAACTCCTAAAAACTTATCGGCCATTAGGAGGCGGCTTATTTATTATTGTATAATTATATTTACAAGTTGAAAAAACGAAAGGACTCATACCACAAATTGGAAAGGCTCGGTGAATATCCGTTTCTGCGTTTACATAAGCTTAATAACTACGCCACCAATTTTGGAAAACTGACAGCCTTAGAAGAAATCAATAATTCGTTCAAGCTTATACCAAGCTCCCTTGAAAAAACTCTTCCACCGACGCTCTTATCTAGTTGTGTACTTTAGGTGACCTGCACCTTCCGGCTAATCGTGTTTTTCTTTACATTTTTTTTTAAATAAGCCTACTATAAACTATAAAAAAAAATCGAAAAACAGTCTACACGAAAAAAATATAAAATTAATAATAACTAGAGAGGAACCCACTTGCACCCTAGCTATTTTAAGCTTTATTTTCATTTTTTTATAGCATACAACCTACGTCTCTTTCTCTATATAAACACCAAGTATCGTGTTATTTACCAGTAGCAAAAGATGGCAATTTCGCCAAAGCTTAAGTGCAATTCAGTGTTTTGAACACTACAACGCCTGGAATCAGGCTACTATTTCACTTTTAATTACAGTAATATACAAATCATTGTGTATGTATGTGTGTGTATTAAGTGCTAGTGCGCATACATTTTGAAATCATAATAGAAACACTTTGTGTGCATAGTTGCTAATGCATACGTGTAGATTGCAAATGATAGCACTTGCGAACGTATCCAAGTGCACACTCGCTGCCCAACTATTGCGATACACGACTAACGAGGTACTCGAAAAACGCTAATAAAAGTGAAATTCAGTGTTCAACTTGAACCTTTCGTGGAAAATCAGAGTGGGTAAATTAATAAGCAATTAAAATATCAAGCCTAGAAGTGGTAAACGCGATACAGAAACTGAATCCAAAGAAATCTCCAGGCCACGACCTTATTACACAAAAAATGCTAATAGAGCTACCAAGAGTTGCACAAGCATTGCTCTCTGAACTCTTTAATGCCATTCTAAAACTAAATTACTTTCCAAACGCGGCGTCTTCTTACAGACCAATAAGCCTACTACCCAGTCTTTCCAAATTATTTAAAAAAATTCTGCTATCAAAAATATCTCCTCTTCTCCACCGTAACAATGTGATACCAGATCACCAATTCGGCTTTCGTGAAAAGCATAGTACTATTGAACAAGTTAACCGAATAACTAATGAAATCAGGAAGGCATTCGAGCTCAAAGAGTATTGCTGTGCAATCTTTCTTGACGTAGCACAAGCGTTAGACAAAGTCTGGCATAAAGGTTTACTGTACAAAATACATAAAGCTCTGCCTGTTCAATTTTATATGATACTTAAGTCATATCTGGCTAACAGACAATTTACAATTAAACAATCTGAAATTATCAGTGAGGAGTATCCGGTAAAAGCTAGTGTCCCGCAGGGTAGCGTCCTTGGGCATATTTTATATAAAGGGTGGTTAAATTTTCAAGGGCCGATGTTGATTTTGAATAAAACACAAACTATTTAGGAAATTATTGAAATTTTATTTTATTATGATATATTGGTATTACTCAATTATGTATGTAACAAAATATCGGCCAAATGAGAGCCGCGACCTCGGCGGCACACCTCCATACGATGGTCCAAATTTTCGATGACGCTGAGGCATAATGGAGTTTCTATGCCGTTAATGTGCCGAACTATCTTATCCTTTAGCTCTTGAATTGTTGCTGGCTTATCGACGTACACCTTTTCTTTCAAATAACCCCAGAGAAAAAAGTCCAACGGTGTCAAATCAGATGATCTTGGGGGCCAATTGACATCGCCATTACGTGAGATAACACGGCCATTGAGTTTGTTGCGCAAAAGAGCCATTGTTTCGTTAGCTGTGTAGCAAGTGGCACCGTCTTGCTGAAACCACATATCGTCCACATCCATATCTTCCAATTGTGGCCATAAAAAATTCGTTATCATCTCACGATAGCGAACACCATTCACAGTAACTGCCTGACCGGCCTAATTTTGGAAAAAATACGGCCCGATGATGCCGCCAGCCCATAAACCGCACCAAACAGTCACTCTTTGTGGGTGCATTGGTTTTTCGACAATCACTCTTGGATTCTCATTCGCCCAAATGCGGCAATTCTGTTTATTGACGAATCCACTGAGGTGAAAATGTGCCTCATCACTGAAGATGATTTTCTTCGAAAATTTTCATAATAAGTCTGGAAAACTTTAACACGTTGTTAGATTGTGTATCTCTCCATGGTTCAAATTGCGTAAGTCTGAAATAGAGAAATGTCAAATTAAATTCGGAAAAAAACTTGGCGTTTAGGTGTGGTTCACATTCAACATCGGCCCTTACGATTTACACTGCAGACATCCCATTAAACCGAAATGACACAGCTGTTTTATGCCGGGATAAGTGCCCTAAAAGAGCAGCAAAAACAATTAGTGATCATTTACTCCTCATTGACGAATGGCTAGAAAATTGGAGAATTAAAGTTAATGAACAAAAGTGTAAACACATTACATTTACTCTGAGACCGCAATCATGTCCTGCAGTTCACTTAAATAGTATAAACATTCCCCAAGAAAATGATGTTACATATCTCGGTATACACTTAGATAGACGACTCACTTGGAAGAGACACATAGAGGCAAATATACTACACATGAAATTAAAAGTAGCTAGTTTAAATTGGCTTTTAAATAAAAGCTCCGGTCTAAAACTAGACTACAAAGTCCTTATTTACAACATAGTATTTAAACCAATTAACAATGATGAAATACAGAGGTTCCAGTCCAAAATTTTAAGAGCACTAACGGGCGCACCATGGTGTGTTCGTAACGTAAATTTTGGTAAAGACCTTGGTATATTACTGGTTGGGCCTGAAATTGAAAGAAGCAGGACGAAGTACTTCACAAAGCTGAGAAATCATCCAAACCCGCTAGCTAATACTTTATGCAACCCAACAAGAAATTCCCGCCTGCAGCGGAGAGATGTTCCCGCCTTTTAAGGAGAGCGCCGTAGTTTGAAAAGGGCTCAGTGTTACATAACTCGAGCTATCATGTTTGTAATTTAATAAAATTTTGGAAATATTGGGCATAGTAAAAAGTAATCCATTATTTTTTTGAAATTAATGCTTTAGGGATTAGTGATCCGTATCTCATGTTCTATAAGTGCGATTAAATTAGGCTAAAGGGCATAAGAAATATGATATTTTGTACTAAAATAGAAAAAGGAAGAAGTGTTCATCATTTAACTCAGTAGAGTCTAAGCACATGTCAAAGATTGGCACCACTTTTGTTCATTAACTTTAATTCTCCAGTTTTCTAGCCATTCTTCGATTAGGAGTAAATGATCACTAATCGTTTTTGCTGCTCTTTTAGGGTATTTATCCCGGCATAAAACAGCTGTGTCATCCGCAAAGGTAGATGTCTGCACTTTTCAGTTTAATGGGATGTCTGCAGTGTATATATAGTATATAAAAGTTATGGCGCTATTACTTACGTAGTTAATTTTTTTTTACTGTATAATTAAAAGTGCTTGACCGACGAACGATGACCCTGAATTGCAGTTAATGACATTTCATTCTTAACTTTAAGTACAAACACTGACATAGTCTGATATTATATGTACTTCCCCCATCATTAAATCTCATTTAATTATTTAAAGTATTTAATATACTTAAAAGTCACGCAATAAATAACCCGACGTGGGCACTATGAGGTCATCAACAGAATGTCCACCTGCTATCTATTTTCTCGTTTGTTTTATTTTTGGTTTACTGTTGTCTGTCTGACTATTTCTGTAAGTCTGCGGTTTGTGGTACATTTTACAGCACCGAAATTAACACCAGCTTATGGCACATGAGGGTACATTTAAATGTACATATGCTTGATTGAATGAATGTAGTGAGAAATAGAGAGAGAGAGAGGAGAGAGAGTGGGAGTCTATCTTTATATATATGTACTCGTACATATATATTATATATGAATATATGTTGCGTTTATTTTGTAAAGAAATTACTCAAAAACTTAGTACAAATTAAGACTAAACTGCGTAAACAGCATCATGTGACTTATTGTCATTGTGATTCAGGAGAGTGAAGAAATACGTTAAATGATGTTTTTTTTGCAATAAAAGAAGAAAAAGTGCTACGCAAGCTAGTTTTTTAAGAAACTCGGAGTTTGGAAGTCACATAAAGTTGCGAAAAGAATTTGCTTGACCTATTTACCATCAGGGAAGCACTTCAGAACCCGTAAATATCGAACCATTTCGATGCTTTGTGGTAATTTATTGAATTCAAGTACATAAAATTAAAAAAAATAATTAACAAAGTTCGGTGACAGTCCCCATAATTCGCCCTGACTGCGCTTGTTTGTCAAGTTTTAATGTACCTACTATATATGAAAAAAAAATTGTTTCTGGCCACTCCCAGGTAAATGACAGTCAAAAATTTTCCTCACTTGCATGAACTTCTACCGATGGCACAATCCTCTGAGGAAGTTTAGTATGAATTACAGGTCCCTTTATTTGTAGGGAAAGCATGAAGACGCATACAACAAACTGGAGGGGGAGCTCGGCCGAAAATCAATTGCGGGGAGACAAGGCTCCAATTGTATATGTATAGTTACACAGGTAGAAATCTATATTGGTATTGCATACAAGGCGATATTTAACTTTGCTTGCTTCAGAAATCATTACGTTGTTTAGTTTAACTGTTGGATATGTTTCTGTCTTTAGAGTGAATGAGGCTTTGATTGCACACTTACTCAAACATAAAGTGGCGCTAGTAGTTAATACGGATATATAAAATGCTATCTTGAGGAACAATAGCCATAATTGGACACTCCTCTGAGATAATTTCCTTTACTTTAATTGTAAACCGCTAGTTAATAAAGGGTGGTTAAATTGTAAGGGCCGATGTTGAATGTGAACCACACCTAAACGCCAAGTTTTTTTCCGAATTTAATTTGACATTTCTCTATTTCAGACTTACTCAATTTGAACCATGGAGAGATACACAATCCAACAACGTGTTAGGTAAAGTTATCCAGACTTATTATGAAAATTTTCGAAGAAAATCATCTTCAGTGATGAGGCACATTTTCACCTCAGTGGATTCGTCAATAAACAGAATTGCCGCATTTGGGCGAATGAGAATCCAAGAGTGATTGTCGAAAAACCAATGCACCCACAAAGAGTGACTGTTTGGTGCGGTTTATGGGCTGGCGGCATCATCGGGCCGTATTTTTTCCAAAATTAGGCCGGTCAGGCAGTTACTGTGAATGGTGTTCGCTATCGTGAGATGATAACGAATTTTTTATGGCCACAATTGGAAGATATGGATGTGGACGATATGTGGTTTCAGCAGGACGGTGCCACTTGCCACACAGCTAACGAAACAATGGCTCTTTTGCGCAATAAATTCAATGGCCGTGTTATCTCACGTAATGGCGATGTCAATTGGCCCCCAAGATCATGTGATTTGACACCGTTGGACTTTTTTCTCTGGGGTTATTTGAAAGAAAAGGTGTACGTCGATAAGCCAGCAACAATTCAAGAGCTAAAGGATGAGATAATTCGGCACATTAACGGCATAGAAACTCCATTATGCCTCAGCGTCATCGAAAATTTGGACCATCGTATGGAGGTGTGCCGCCGAGGTCGCGGCGCTCATTTGGCCGATATTTTGTTACATACATAATTGAGTAATACCAATATATCATAATAAAATAAAATTTCAATAATTTCCTAAATAGTTTGTGTTTTATTCAAAATCAACATCGGCCCTTGAAAATTTAAACACCCTTTAGGTTTGATTTGAATATCTAACGAAAGTTGTTTAGCAAAATCGATTAAGTTTAATGTTTGAGTCACATCTGGATGGAGTTGTTTTAGCGGAACCCAAATTGATGAATTAGAATAGTTTAATATGAAATAGTGATCAAATTAAGCCGAAAAATGTTTACAAGGGCTCAGTTATAGGCCCTGCATCCCATATAATAGACCATCTAATTTTAACTGACCTATGGACTCAATATAAGATACCCATGCCTCTGGTCGCCCTCCAACCTAGTCTTGTTTTCTTGTTTTCTTGTTTTATTTTTGTTTCTATTGTTGCTTCGCATTATCTACCTATAGTAAATTTGTTGCTATTTTCTTCTTTTGATCCACTAGATTGATGATCAAACAGAAACAGACAACTTAATTGAAACTTTTGCTCGCAACTTCTATTGCATAATTGAAAGCGTTGCTGTGAAATAAAAACACTTATTCTGCGTCGCACTTACCGAAATTACTTTTGAAATGCTTTGAATGATTACTGGCATGCCACTATGTAGCGTGCTTTGTACTGCTTGTCTACTTTTAGGCGCGCTTTTGTTAATTGCAAACACACACTTGCGTTACTTGTGTATTTTTGGGAGTAGTCAATAGCGAAAAACCACTAAAATTGCGAGAGCGTGGAGGTATGCGTATGTATAGACAATATACCTACAATTATATTACATACATACGGGTATATATATAAACTTACATATAAGCTCAAATATGCCCACACATACCTTTCAAATCAGCCACACATTTGTCCTTTGTGCGTTAAATTTTTTTCCACAATTTTCACTTTTCGCCGCTGGTTTATTGCTCAAGTGAGTTTTAAAATCTCCTATGGCATACTTACAGGCGTTGACTTTGCCTGTAGTTGCGTGTGTGTGTGCGGTGAAAACAATTTAAAATCAATTGTTGCAAATGAATTGCTTATTCACGCTGCAACCAACCGCAAGGACAGAAGCGCATACGCAAATATATATACATACGAGTATATAGGAAAATATTGTGTGGATGTAAAATTCATTATGCTTCTTTATATACAAATGTGTGTGTTTTTCTGTTCAAACATATACACGTGTGTGTGTATGTGCAGTTTATTGCTATAGCATGCGAGCGTAATTATGGCTAACACAATGAAAATTAATTTTCACTGCTGCATTGTGACATTTACATTTTACATTTGTTGTTACCTAAAACATACAACACATAACACCAACAGCAATAACATGAAAAAGCAACAACACTAGCAATAACAACAATTAACAACGTTATACGCCTAAAAGCACCACTTGACATGCAATCGTAATGTTTTGTTAAACCTTTGAGTGCCATGCAGACGCATTTGGTATGAAATGTAGTCACAAAAGAAATGAAGAAAAGTTTTGAAAGGAGCGAGAGGGGAAGAATGCGTTTGCAGGCAATCACTTTCAGGATCTCACATGCTTGTATGTACTTGTTTGTAGCTGCTTTTTGTATTTTATTCTTAAATTGTTTGCCCTTTGCTAAGCAATAGGCATAACAGGATTTTCTTGCTGCTTCTTTCCTTGTTGTTTTCAATTATTTTCACAATTGTTAGTTAACGCCCCCTATTTGAAAATTTTTCAGTGCGTACATATTTTTTTCCAAACTTTAGTTTTTTTTAATACCAATATTTTCCTTAAGGTGTTATATCCAATTGCAAAACAAAATAAATGCTTTCCTTTGTTAATTTTCTTTTGAATGTGGTTTAACAATAAACGATTCATTTAAAAAAAAATATTATATCCTATTGTTCATGTAGTCGATCTCCTGAAGAGCCTCCAAAAAAGATGTCTGGCGGTGAGGAGGATACTTCTGTTCCAAATTTTCTGAAACCCAAAAACCGAACAACTTTAGTATTATAATGAATACTGATAATGATCGAAGAAATAATGAAATTGTTGATTTTTGTGAGAAATTCTACACTTCAAAGTGGCTTAAAAAATTGAAATTTTTGTTAAAAATTTTATACCTTCGACCACCATGAGACGTCCTTAATGATACAATCATATCTCCTAGACTGATTGTCGGATCAACTTCAGATGTTAGGAAAATATTCTCAAATATTTGTGCTTTCGAAAAATTAAAAAAAATATAATTTTTGGAAGTTATGAGTGGACATAACCCCTTGAGGAAGAAAAATCAGATAATTTTGTTTTCTATGTATCTTAAGAGGAATAAACAAAATCGTGGTCTTACTTTTAACATGATAAAATCCATATGAACTAACTAGTTTCAGAAATATTTAACATTTAGAAGCAATACAGGGCCTGGGTAAAACTAAGCTCAGGCAAATCGAACCATAAATATAATTTTCTCGAAAAGATAGCAGCCTCGTTCACTTTTCCATTTATTTTCCTAACAGCCTTATCCTAATACTTAAAAACCTATTTTTTTGTTTTGTTTTTGAGGTTTCGCAAATGTATGGGTAAGTAAAATGCAATTAAAATATTTCTTTATTCAATTTTTTTTTTTTATTGTAAAGTCTGAACCTTTCGCGAATTTTTTGCAAATTTCGGTCCGTTTCAAGTCAAGTCATACCTTGATGCGTAGCTTCATAAACAAAAGTCCAACGGTGTAAAATCACATGATTTGGGTGGTCAATTGACATCGTTAAGACAAAAAATTAGGCAGTCGAGAAATTTCTTTTGCAATAAAGCCATATTCGCTCGTGTTGTGTGGCAGTGGCACCTTAATGAGAGTGACAGACTTGCCCTTGTCGGTTTCAAAGAAATAAAGTTCAATCACATATCCGTACCAAAGAGCGCAACAGTCAGAAAGTTTTTTTTTTGGTAGTGGACTATCTTTAATTACAAGAGAATACTCATAGTATTACAGGCGATAGTTTTGCTTAGTTACGTATTCCCAGAGTAAGAAATGTGTCTCGCTGCTTAAGAAAATTTGGTTCGAAAAATTGTGTTCAATCACCTAATCAGCTCATGTACGGCATTGTTTGTATAAGTTGAAGTGCAAAATTCGCCATAATGTATATTAAGAAAGTAAGAGTTCTTTGGAATATCGACAAATAGATACATTCAGGCCTTCGGCTACATTTCAACCTACAGTAGCGATATTTGAGATGACCCGTTCAAAACCCGGAAGCACAGGCCTTGCACTTCAAAATTACTTATAATATTATATTTCAATTTATATTTCAATTCAGAAATACACTCGGAGTATAATAATTCCACAATGTAGTTTCTTAAATTTCTTACCACTTGCGGGATAAATAAAATACTTTCATTGAGAGAGAATAAATTCGTTCAAATCAGTCTTTATATACAACTTCTGAAATAACATTACTAACTAATTTCACGTGTTTGTGTGAGTGATTGTTTTGACACTCAAGATAATAATATTAGATATACTAGTTTGTGTACCATAGTTTCCTATGGTGATAAGTGTGCGTGTGTAAATATCTATGTAAGAATGTATATTTGTTAATGTAATATGTTTCCTTATCGGCTTACATATGTATAAACAAAACATGGTCAAAAATACTTGAACAAAGGTATTTGACATTCGCTGCCGGAGGGCAATCGCAATTAAGAAAATTTAACTTAAATTTTATTTAAATTAAATTCCTACAATTTTTCCTTGGAAGTTGGTCGGACCCGGGCTCAAGGTTTGACCTTCCAAATGGAATATTATGCCAAAAATTCGGATTGCTTTCGGGGCCGCCGTGTGCACCATTAGCTTCTTCCTAAAACAAGAAACATGGTCACGTTAGAATCGATCCATTTTCAGTAATTGATTTTTGACGAAAACAAAATATGTTTGGTTTGATAGTTAAGTTCGATAGATTTCGAAATTCACAGCCGCATAATAATATTATTATATCCAAATCACAATAATTTTCGTCCGTTTTTTTGTTATAATTTTTCCGGTTCTGGTCCACTTAGGCATTTGGGAATATCTTCTAAAATCTTAACATAATAGAAACAGTAAAAAAAAATATATATATAAAAATATTTCACGTAATTAGAACCATACCTACGATTTTTGCGAATATGTTCGTCCCTTATACATTTTTTGGATAAAAGAGTATGGGAAAAGCCACCGGGTTGCAGAATTTTTAGTAAGTCGAACTAAGAATATAAAAGATTTTTTCGTAATGGTTCACTTCTAAGATGATTCTAACCGTTTAAGCTTTCGCTGAACTCCCAATAATTTCTCAAGATTTTTTTCAATTAAACAAATCGGTCCAGCCATTTCGGGTTCTACGCGTATACCATGTACATATCAGCGTTGTTCACTTCGTCGTTGTTTGTTAATCTTCCGAACACAATTTTTTATAAGTCTCGAATAGCTGGTACCTTTTCTTGACGATCAAAGAACAAAAATTAAGGCTTTCATTATGGGTCCATCTAAAAATCAACCATTGTTTAAAACTATTTAAGTGGTTTGTTTAAAATAATTATTGTTATTATTCTACTTTTCTATTTTTTGCATCCGAGAAGACTTCGATTGTTAACCTCTTTGTTTTTTCCCGTGGACTATCTTTCTGTCGGGTAGATATCATTGATTTTTCAAAGGAGGTTTTCTTTTTAAATTCTTGTATACATAATAAATGTATATAGATAAAAACAATTATATGTTTACTTAACATTGGAATCTTCAGCGAATTTGTGCAACAACATTTAAGTCCAAGCAAGCTTTAGATCTGTGAGCCTTAAGCATGTCATAAGTATTATAAACAAATACTTTAAATATACTATAATTCTATTAGCTCCTATCGTAAGCTCAATATTTAATCTAGAAGTTATGTTGACTTTGCAATGTCACAAAGTCTGTTTAAACGCCTATAAGTATGTAGAAATTCTTCTGTTTGTTGAGCAATTGTTATTTACTTAATTTGTGTTCTCGCTATGCTGGGCTCTTGCCAATGTTGCTAGATATTTTAACATTTCATTGCGCTTGCGGCAAATTTCAAAAGATTTTAATGCAAAATTCATTTCATATTTTATTTGAGCATGTAAGTATGTGAGGAATTTTGTGCGTACGTTTAAAACGCATGCACAGTTTTAATGCAAAAGCTCTACAGTTTGTAGTAGATTGTGGTGAAAACTTTAATGCTAAAACATTTTAAACTTTATTTTCTCCCAAAAGTTGTTTGCAATTATGATCGTCACTTAAGAAGCTGTAGAATGTGCTGAAAGCGCCTAAAAGTAGTGACTGATTCTAAGTAATTTACAAATATTATATAAAACATCAATTACCTGATTCAAAATATCAAATATTAAAAACAAAATAAGTAAAATAAATAATATAAACAACTTATTCCGAATTATCAAGTACGGAATTCCAAATATTAAAAAGACAAAACCAAATACCAAATATCAAGTACAAAATATGAAATACCAAATACCAAATTTCCAACTACCAAGTACTAATTACCAAGTTTGAGGTACCAAATTCTAAATACTAAAAAATATTTTCCAAACATTTATTAACAAGTTTCTACAATAAAATGTGAATCCGATACAAGTAATGTTATAAGCCACAATAGGATGGAATCGACAACAAGCACTTTCTAACTTTTTAAGCCGCAATAACTAGATAGTATTTTCCCGCCATACTACAGGCAGCAACGAAGATCTTTATTATGTAGTATTTACTCAACCTGCCTTTCCAAGAGGCAGATCCTCCATGTATGGACCATAGCGAGAGTAACCACCTTACCAAAGGGAGGATTTTCGGTTAATAAGCTTTACATCTTTTTCATTAAAAATACTAAAAAGAATACTCGACTTTTATATACGTCAAATGCTACCTCCAAAGATAAATCTGTAGACACCGCACTCCACGATATTATCATGACGGTTGAGAGAGGTATCGCCCTCAAAAAATATATATTGGGCGTATTTATCAACATCGAGGGACCTTTAACAATGTCTTACCAGGCATAGATAGGGAAATGGTTCTCAGGTCGAAAGTTGTGAATATTATGAAATCTCTATTAGTAAAGAGAGCAGTTTTGCTAAATTATTAGGCCCATCAGTTACCTGGTATGTGAGTAGAGACAGAGAGGGGAGCTCACTCTCCTCCTCTTTGGTGTCTCACAATCAACACACAGCCACAATTAGCTTCGTAAGCTAATAAACACACACTCGTTACACATAATAAACTCAACACCACTTTCGAAAGAGGTGGACTGCACCACTTCCGACTTCCGTTTTATCACAAAAAAAAAAAAAAAAAAAAAATCCGACAAAAGAACGGAAGTGAAAATGTAGTAGTTCTAGATTGTACAACCGTAGCCATCTTCTCTGACGGCTCTGAATTAGATGGTAAAGTAGGTTGTGGAGTTTATTCTGAGCAGCGACATTGAAGCCGCTTCTTGGTTGCCCGCTTTTAATACATTTACCCAACCTATTACAATATGTTCTGACAGCCAGTCTTCGATTAGGTGGCAATAAAATCCAGAAAGATCTTAAACAAACTCTTGAATGTATGCGAAACGTCCGTGGTTTGGGTTCCTGGTCGTAGGGATATCCCAGGGAAGTGCGTAACCAACGAACTGACCAGATGGGTACACAGTAAACTCTGCACATTACGTAGGCATACTGCTTTCCTCGGCAAAGTATCTGCTAAGACTAGCCTTCACCGGAAGAGCCAACAGTAGATGGCAGAGCAAAACCACGAGCAATGTGCCAAGAAAAGCTTGCCATTAATCGAGGTGAACAGAACTAAGTCTCTAATCCTTCCTAGACTCTATAAGCATAACTACCGGTTTAATAACCAAACAAAACATAGTGGTTATCCTTCGTACATACATCTGCCGCAGCTGCAGTTATATAGAGGAGGAGGAATGGGTAAAACAAAACTTCTGTCACTGCCTAGCACTCAGTGAGGTTAGTTATCGTTTTCTCGGAAATTTAGTTTAAAAATAACATTATCTAATACCCGTGAAGAAAAACTATTTGTATGATACTCCTACGTGTATTTAATAAAAAAATATGTGTTACATACACAAACATATTGATCATAGTAACAAATACAATAGAAACACTGATTCATATCGCAGACATCTTCTAAGTAAATTAAGAAAACCGTTCCTGCTTGTTGATTTTACTAAAGATGTTCCCACTCTTATGGGATTTGATGTGCAGTAACAAAATTTGCAAAAAAAAAAAAAAGAAAATTTGGAAATATAATCAAGTCCGGTGCCTCAAAGTATGCTATTTACATTAAGCATGCCTTCCCACTTCACATCCTTGCAATTTCTGTTGTAAGTTGATATCATTACCGTGTGCAACATCAAATTGACCAGCACAAGTGGAAAACATAAAGGCTTACCATATTGGCTTGTAAGCATTCAGCTACCATCTAATGCTGTTTAGTTATATCTAGCCATTCTTACGTTTGAGCTGATTACGATTATGCGTGTATTGAATGTTTTGCTAGTTAACGTATCTCCAATGTCCCTTTGTATGATGTGCTTTTTTTGTAGAGCACGTCGTGCTAATCCTATAAATAAGTGTGCCCTTGGGAGTGTTTGGTTTTTCCGAGTGTATTTCTGATATGGAGTCTCCTCATAAAAAACCATCAGCCGTTTGGAGGCGTTTAAGAATAAACAGTGGGTCCTTCCATTTGTTGGAAAAACATCAAGACGCAAAACCATGAATTGGAGGAGGAGCTCTGCCAAAAATCGCTTCAGTGGTTCAAAAGGCCAATAATATTATATGAGAGGGTTTGTAATCCATGGATTGTGATTTTTTTAAGCAATTGCAGAAGGTAGTAGTGTTGCTCATTTGTATTAGAATATCACTAAATCTCCTCTTGTCGATTGATAGAGTTTCAAAATCTGGAAATTAAGTCAAAAGTCGGTAAAGATACCACTGTATTATACTTTTACCTAATATTTTTGTTTTGATTTGTATAATATATCTGAAATTATACGTGTGACGGCCAATAATATACTCAAGAGCAAGAGGGTTTGAAATCCCTTCACTTTTCGAGAAAATAAAATTAAAAACCGCTGATGCATGCACCGCCAACACGAGCTCAGTCGAACTAACAATTTCAAGCCAGTCTTTCGTTGTTCAGACATTTGGGACTGTCTCGGAAAACTTCTATGAAAATCAAGTTCCTAGCCGCAGTCTTTTAACACACTGAAATATATCAATACAATCGTACATACAGTTCATAGTTTCATAGTCTATGGAATTGCCTTCTCAGACCAATTATTATTGGTGTTGATGTTGGTCTCTAGATAGACGATATTATCTACGACCTCGAAGTTATAACTGTTAACAGTGACTCGTTCAAACCCATACGTCTCGCTTTTCTTTTAACTCACAGCTCGGTTGTGGCGTCCAATGATGTCAATATCATCGGCGTACGCCTGCGGATATACATTCTTACAAAAGATGATGCCTTCTCTATTCAAGTGATTACCTATATAGTTAATGATATACCTTTCAGTCAGATTCCAAGCTACATTGAGAGGGTTGTACCAGTTTGCTGACTATAAGCTTTTTGGTCTTTCACAATTACGATAGGTAATTATTATTTATTTTATCATAGGATAAAATTTTGCGCTTCCGAGGCTTGGCAAAATTTTCGATTAAAACTGATTACTATATTGCGGGTACCAAACTTATACCAATTTCTGGAGACTGTGCAAGGAGAATGCAAAAGTAGGAATTAGGTAAAGTCTTCCGGTTACAACTGCACACTCGGAAGCTTTCTGTGGTGCGAAGCCGGATTTTAAAGTTTTGGCCTTCACCATGACAAACTAAAGGATTGCATCGTCATGGCAAATACAAACATTTTAGTCTCATTCTGTTCTGTCTAAATTTAAGACTTTATATTTTTTTTTTTGTTAAATAAGCCTCTTTCTTACTAGGTCTAGTGCTTCTAATTAGGGACATGAAACATGCAGTATGGAGTAGAGGACGGTATGGAGGCGCTCCAGTAGCAAATTTAATATATGTTATGTAGATCTTTGACATTTGATTTGGCCGATAAGGTATTTATTTTCGGCAAATGTGATTTAATAACATACACGATGTTGATGCTAAGAAATGGAGGTATGCTTAAAGACATGATTCCCCCAGCGCTTGACTAAATACATCTGTAGTTGATTCCCGAATATGGCTTCAGCGGACTAAGTATAGACAGCGAAGTTTTATGAGGCAAAAGCGCAGTCCAAGTTGTGAGAGATGCACAAATCTAGCTTGAAGTCATTGCGCGCCTCTTCTGCCTCTTTTGCATTCACATTGAAAGTGAAATTGAAAACGTAAAAGAATTTGAAGAACATTCATTCAAGAACATTACCAGAAGAAGATTTCCTAAGTTATTTATGACAGCGTTTATCGCGCTCTACTCTCTCTCTCTCTTTTTGTTGTTGTAAGAATATTTAATAGTTGAAGAAATTTATAGGAAAATGTTAGTTGAATTAATAGAATAGAAAGGAAAATATGCGGAAAATGATGAATAGCCATAAGCTTTGGCTGCTTAGTACCAAGTCGTGTTCTTGAGGATGCTGCCAACTCTGCCCAGTGCGCGGCCTGCTCTTGTTGCAACACTGTGCATTGTTAGCAGTTGAAAATTACCCAAGGTAAAGTTGCATGCACCGCAAAAGCGATAAATTTGCAGTGAATGGAAGAAAGCAAACAAAGATTTGCAAAGAATTCGTTACGCTAACAACACAAACAGGAAAAAGTGCAAAAAATAACAAAAAAAAACAAGCCATTCTCTTACAAACGCAACAATCAACTCTTAAGGAGATCACCATATCCTGCGGCACATAAATAAATAAATCTAAGTGGAAAAAGTGTAATGCTGCGCGCAGTGCAGTAAGATGCAAACATTATTTTCGATTACACCGTTAAGTGGATGGTGTAGGAGTGGGAAAAGGGAAGAGTTGCGGGTAAAGTGTAGGAGAAAGAGCACGAACCACTGGCATGAGGTGGCAACAGGTATGCCTGCTGAAGGGAAGAGAAAGGTAAAGAGCTAACCAAATACTGAAGGACAAGTGTGCGACCCAGGGATAATGATAGCCGCAAAGCTAAAGCGCTTGCCAAGTTTGCCAAGAGCCCTAAACACACAAACACACGCACGCACATATATGGAAGAGTTAGCGTATTTGCCAGCAACGTATAAAAATGCGAAATTGCACAAGAAAAGAAGAGCGGAAAAAAATTTGAAATGGTAACACAAAAGAGTTATACACTCAGCAATGAATATGAAAAACCAGGTGAACTTACGACGGCAGCGTTAAAGCGAAGGCCAACTAGATGTTGCAGGCAATAAAACTGCTTGGTAGTGGACAATGAGGTTTAGGACTAGTACTACAGTGCCTTGTCAATGCAAGTTGGCTTGAAGAAATAGAGGAAAGCAAACAAAAACAGCAATAAATAAGTAGCAAAACTATGAGAAGAGGTAAAATAGCCAACATCTTCAACATTAGTGTTGTGATAATTTTTATTTTTCTCCCTCCCACTAGCAGTCTGTGCATTTGTGAGTAGCTAACAAGGCGCAGCTCACACAGACTTTAATATGTGTGTACGCAGTCAGTAACAGCAGCAGCTGCAACTTGTTTGACAGTCGGTTGCACTGGAGCGCCAACATATTTCCGTTTTATTTCCGCATTGTTGCATTTTGCATCTTCGCATTCCTTGTCTACTTTCATTCGGCTATGTGTACTCGTACTTGCATATGTATATATGTATGAATATGTATTAAATATGTATGCATATCGCCAACTAACGAAAATTTTTTGTGGAAAGATGAATTATTACTAGTAACTAATACGAACATTTTACTGCTATTTTTAATACTAAAAATTTACTACTATATTTAATAGTAAACATCTATTACTACTTCAATACTAAAAATTTATTACTATTTTTAATAGTAAAATTTAATACTATTTTTAATACTAAAAATTTACTACTATTTTTTAAAAAAGAAATTTACTTGCTTTCAATCTTCATAAAAATTTACATATATCTTCACTGGTAAGTGAAAAATAATCTACTACTTTTTTACTACTAAACTATTTTTATGCTACATCAAAAATTTTCAACATGGTGTTGTCAAGTAAATCTGTAGAAGATGATAAAAATATATAAAAATTTTAGCGAAAAAAGTACATCCAATTTTCTACAATATTCCTTTTTTCAATGATTAAAATATACATTTATCTACTTTTTTAATACAACAATGTCCGATGCATATAGGTTTTTGCAATGAGTAGAGAAAGTAAAAATAGTACTAACATTGTTATAGTTAGTTATTTAGTTAGTTAGTTGTTAGTTTTTCGTGAGCTAAAGGCCTGATTTGTTTGTACGAATTGAATACTTTCTTATACAACAAAGAAAAATGGTAGAAGTGACAGTTGTATCCGAGATCACAACATCTCCTCATCATACTTCTTATGGCAGGGATTGAACCAACGGATTCTGACTATGACTTGGTTTGCTAATACCGTAGTATTTTCTGATATAAGTCGAGTGGTGTTTACTGCCAAGCGAGTAACTCCTTAATAATATTTGTTCTTATAGTTGCAATATGACTCACATCTGAAATTGTTCGTATTATTTTCCAGTGGGTCGTGTAACATTTATGCTCGCTATATAACTTTTATTTTTATATTTTCCTTTTCATGCTGGCCTACTCTTTTATATGAAATGGGAAAACAGGAATTTTGATCAAATGAACTTTAAAAAACCGCAAACACAACTGAGTACCGAAGAATTTTCGACTAAACTTCCTATAGCTTTCTGAGAGCACTGCCAAGAGCTTGGTTTTAGAAAACTGTGGGAAGGTATTAAACATATATGTATGTATCATGATTTCTACAAAGGCCTCTCAACAAATCCGTTGACCTTAGATAGAGACAAAAGAACAGCGTTGACGATTTTTGTATCGCCGCTGGGAGAAATCAAGGTAAGAAGAGCTGTTTTCATGTCATGCCAAAGACTTTATACCTTTCATAACCATATAAAATTTGTAGCATTTAATATTATTGTAGGATTAAATATTACTTCTTATATCTCAAAAATTAATAAATGATGAAGTTTCCCAACTACGATGACTCTTGTTGACAATTTTTAGATACGAAATTTAATGCTCCTTGTGGTTTGGTTGACAGATTTTCGACCCATCCCTCATATCTAAGCAAATCGGATTTTTGACCAAAGCTTCTTAACAAAAAAATGAGTGTACGGGAGCTATGTAGTGCGATTCAATAATTTTCGGTGCAGAATACCAACTTGCACGCTCTTTGAAAAATATCTGGTCCAAACTTCATACGAGTATATAAAAAAACTGTAGTATACAGGGTCCGCCATCTAATTTTTTTTTTGAACTGGTGGTTATTTTGAGTGTGGTAACACTGATGTTACATCTGATTTAACAGAAAGTTAGTTTTATTCTTCCGCTGAACGAAAATGGTTGTGTATACGATTGAGGAACGCGTTAAAATAGTGTAGTTTTACTTTGAAAATTTTACCAAAAAATCATCTTTTCCGACGAAGCTCATTTCCATCTTGGCGGCTACGTCAATAAACAAAATTGTCGTATTTGGCGGGCGGAAAACCCGCACGTGATCGAAGAGAAGCCAATGCATCCCCAGAGAGTTACTGTTTGGTGCGGATTTTGGGCCGGCTCTTGACATCTACAATTCGCAAATAGAAGAATATACTGTGTGGTTCTGTTGTTGGCTCAGTTATAAGATGAAAGCTTTACCAATAATGGTTTGCATTGGCAGAAATAGAGCTTCTACTTTTAACCGATGTGTGCCATCAATATAAACTTCAGCTGAGTATGCAATGTTTGGTTCTACCTAAACTTTGTCTACCCTACTTGTAGAATATTCTTACTTTTCATCTACAAGCTTTTTCATATATTTGTTCAGTCTTTCTGCCTTCTTGGAATAATGCTGTGAAAAAATATAGCCATGCACTAGTACAAACAATTTCATTTCTATTTTGCTTGCGTAAATACTTAGAGTATCGAAATAATTATGCTAATTTTTTTATTCTTTTTCTACTTCCGTTATTGGCAGCACATTTTTCGTGTCATCCTACAAATAATATAAATTTCTTAAATGAAGGAAGTACTACACACCAGTAAGTTGCCATTTTAATTTCGGACAACAAATAGCATTTAAAAAACCTTTCGAAAATATATAGATGTTGTGTTTGATATTTAAAAAATTTCAAGATTTCACAAAATGAGTGTTGATGGAAGACGTTCATTAGCAGTATAATTAATCTCTGTTCCTAAATTTCCT
Source organism: Ceratitis rosa (assembly GCA_037013455.1). Classification (NCBI taxonomy): domain Eukaryota; kingdom Metazoa; phylum Arthropoda; class Insecta; order Diptera; family Tephritidae; genus Ceratitis; species Ceratitis rosa. The sequence continues at coordinate 18,133,069 of JAWMAG010000004.1, forward strand.
ACAAGTCATTCATGGTTTTTGCTCCCACATAGTCCACTGTACGTGATCTTCTAACAATGCGGAAATATATTGTTCAAACAAATCCTTCAAAGCTTACCTTTGCTTTGTGGAATTCATCACAAATTCTCATGTCGGAGTTAAATTTTGTAATTGTATTCCTTTTGCAAAATTTTCTCAACAAACACAATGGAAAGATAATAAGAAAAAATAACAAGTTAAATTGAAGAAAATTTATGAGTTTGTTTTGTACTTTGATAGCCTAAAAATATCGATTTTATTCAAGATTTGGTAATTGAATACATTGGTAAAACACAAAAACAAAAATTTAATCGTAGAAGAATATGAAATATTTTTATATTGCATCACAAATGGATAAACCTTGAATCTAGTAGATAAAATTAAAGAAGCAAACTTGAAATCAATTTTTTTTTAATTAACTCATTTATCACTGAATCTGCTTAAATCAACTGAAGATTAAGTACAATTTTACAAATCCCGCGTTAACTCTTAGCTCTTTTCGAACCACAGTGCTGTCTTTAGAAGGGGCAAAGTGTTGGCAAACTGGTTGGCATGATATCTGTGCTTTGTAAGGCAGTTTGTTTTGCCTCTTTGACAGCAATGTCTTTGGAACAGCAAGTTCTTTATGTATAGTAACTTATGAATGGACCACGGTACAATTTTTATTATCCTGAGAATTTTGTTTTTATCTTTACCTGAAGAATTTCTTGCACCAAAAATATATCTGTATGGGAAAAGGTTTCAAAAATAATAACTCACCTAGGTAGGCTGATGTTCAACATAGTACCCACGCAAGAGAAATGAAAATTACTGATGCCAGTTATTATTAGTATTCTACTTTACAGAGCAGATTTATAGGCGGACACATCAAAGATAATAGCCAAAATATATAGTACAGCTGCATTAGCGTCAGCATACCATTAGCGTCAGCATACCGTGCAGTGGCAGGCGAAGCTATTCTAGTCAGATGGTCAGTTGAGGCGGTGCAACTCTGGTCACAAAGAAAATTTGGCCTGGGGATCTACTATGTAATCAATATTTTATTCTGCATATATAATACCGAAGACAATACCGATCACATATTTTTTAAATCCGAGTGATGTCAAACGGATCAAGAGACACTGGAGAACCTGGTAGGGACTCTGAAGGACTGGACGCAAATGCTAGGAAGTTGATCTCAAGATGATAAATATGCAGCGCCACTGTTGAAGATACTTGTTCAATACTGGAGATTTAAAATATTTATCATTAAAATATATCTAATTACCTTTTCCTTACTTACCCTCTTAATCCCACACCTTACTCCTACAAAACACTCACCTTAGTATACTCATCTGCAACCCCATCCTCCTCCTTATTTTATTTTATTTTATTTTATTATTTTATATTATATTATTTTATTTTATTTTATTTTATTTTATTTTATTTTATTTTATTTTATTTTATTTTATTTTATTTTATTTTATTTTATTTTATTTTATTTTTTTATGTTATTTTATTTTATTTTATTTTATTTTAATTTATTTTATTTTATATTATTTTATTTTATTTTATTTTATTTTATTTTTTTTTTTATTTTTTTATTTTATTTTATTTTATTTTATTTTATTTTATTTAATTTAATTTAATTTAATTTAATTTAATTTAATTTAATTTAATTTTATTTTATTTTATTTTATTTTATTTTATTTTATTTTATTTTATTTTATTTTATTTTATTTTATTTTATTTTATTTTTTTTATTTTGTTTTATTTTATTTTATTTTATTTTATTTTATTTTATTTTATTTTTTTTTTATTTTATTTAATTTTGTTTTATTTTACTTTATTTAATTTTATTTAATTTAATTTAATTTAATTTTATTTTGTTTTATTTTATTTTATTTTATTTTAGGTTATTTTGTTTGATTTTATTTTATTTTATTTTATTTTATTTTATTTTATTTTATTTTATTTTATTTTATTTTATTTTCTTTAATTCATAAATCTCTACTTCTCTGTCAGAACATCAAATCTAAAAACAATGAAGTTATAAAGCCCAATTCCCTTAAAAGGCATTTCATAAATCATTTAAACTGTGGAACAAAATTGGTAATAACAATAAGTTTTTCGAACATCTGTTTACAAGCGTAATAATAGCTGATATAATCGTATAAAAAATACGTAACATATTTTATCACATACACCATGCATGCACATAGCTATAATCCTTTCCACATATAATTAGTTGCCTTAAAGTTCAAAATTATTGATCCTTTTTTATTGCAGGGTCACTTTAACAAGCCCATCAAATTTTATGATGCTGTTTGTTATTGTTGACCCTCTTGACCGTGCCAACCTGGCTAGTCCAATCGATGGGTGAAATGGCTAAGGGGTTTACGTACAGGCCGCTTGCCTCTGCTTGTGCCACACATCATTCGGCAGAGTTTCTGGCAACACGCCGTACGTAATAAAATCTACTGTTGCACAAAAATTCACACACATTTTATAGGTTATGTACCTATGTATGTGCAAGAGTGTAAACACAGAAATTGTTTTCAACAGGAATTCTTTACTCACGTATATGTACATATATGTGTAAGCTCCAGAAAATATTTAAGCCCCCTCACATTGATTTTCTTTGCACTAGCAATCCGACTCAGTGATGCATGGCGAACTCTTCGACATGTCGACGTAATGCGAAAACTCATATAAAATTTAATATGGGTCACTCTTGCTGACATTTTCACGACATTCAACGGAGAGCACAGTACCAGTACCACCACAGCGGTGACCGCCAACCGAACCAGAAGGACAACCGTCAATTTTCGGCTTCGCTACTCAAGGCTGTCACGAGCAGAAATAGTTGAGCACATACGCTTGACTGGTCGAGTGAGTGACGCCATAAACGTTGAATGAGGTGTATATGTGAATGTATACACAAACACACAAATTTTATGATAGGCTTGCTCTGTTATAGAGAATATTTCTTCGTCATAAAATAGTAATCGGAATTTTGGTAGTGAGTGAAAGGTTTGCCCAAGAAAACATACTCCATGTGGGCGTCTATGTGTGTGTGGCTTATTCACTTAATTTATATATGAGCGTAATCAAGGGAGAGGATGATTTAATTCTGGTATACGTTTCCGTTCAGCTGGTTTGTTAATCAATTGAGTGCAGCGCATATAACGGTAAAAATTTATTATTATTATGTTTCATTCCCTGTTGTACGAAATTATAGTTGATTGGTGTAGTTGAGTAGGAATAAGGAATATCGTAATTACTTTCTTAAGATACTGGAGAAATTAATTGTCAAGAATTCAGAAGAGATTTCGGTGCCTTGGTATGTAGGAATTCTCTTATTCTTCTATACAGTCTATCAGAGTTTAATACTGATGGCTATGAATCCAAAAATATATTCTGATATTATATGTATTTTGTTAATTTGTTTAGTATGTCTATTCTGTATTTATCGTTTTCGCTAGGCTCGATATACATAGTAGTCGCTATAGTAGCTTTCATCATGTAGGTAGCCTTGCCGGTTATTAAGCCATTCGATCTGACCTTGATCCATCTTGCTTGGTATAGAGTAGGGAGAGATTTAGGTATTTCCAATTTCGATTTCGTTGTCAGGCCAAATGCTCTTGTGACCTGTGGCCTACCAGCTATGCAGTTGCTTCGCTGAAGCCACCTTATCCGCTGCTTCCACTCCGCTCCTTGGAACATTTTCCGACTTAAAATGTTATGATTTTATTGCTTTTATTGCGATATGATGGTGTAATACTATATTTCTGCTTCCACTTTTGGCTGAGTTGATAAACTTTCAAAGTTCCTTTGTTGCCGTATATTCATCATGGGACTCATAACAGGATGCATTAAAATGATAGCCCATCCTTGCAACCTTTTACCACTACCTTGTACTCTTACTTCTTAAACTAACACCATATCGTAACTTATCGTCTTTACGTTAAAAAAGAGTACGGTTGAGGTAACTTTACTCTATTTGTAGGTTTATTCAAAGAACTTTTACTTTTATACCCAGGTTTCTATGTGGAGTGGAGTATATTCACTGGCTCAATATTTTTTGCAATTGCCTGGGGGTGGCTTCCAGTATCTCTAGCAGGTACTTCTTGATCTTCTAGTGCTCGTGCCTGTTTTCTTTTTCGGCAACTTGATTACGCTTTTTAAGGCGATGGCAGAGCTTATGCGCTATACAACTTTTTCAGTATAAGATACGGAATATACTCGGCTAATGTTTTGATGTGATATAGTTTTGGCTACCAACCTTCTTTCCTATGTTGGGAACTTTCCATTTCTCAGTCAGCTCTTCAGAATCCTGTTTATTTTTAAACAGACTAAGCACATTATCCGGTAATGTCGTCCGTGGTATAAGGACCCATATTCCTACCTTGAACCGTGTTTACTACCTTCTTTATGCATAGCAAGGAGAAACTATTTTTGCATTATAATTTGAACCACGTTCAGCCAACCTGCAGAATCGAAAGTGTATTCGTATCCTAAACTGTTTTTGCAAAGAGTTCATTAACTCTTCAACTACCCAAAAAGCGATTTTCCTCAGCAAGCAATTAATGAGCGTCAACTGTAGTCAATTTGTTGACATATTTTCTATGGTGTGGCTCTTTATTACTGCAAAGACGGCTTCAATTTAAAATTTCAAATTATGAATCGTCACTGGTTTGTTAGCGTATTACTAGTCTTTGCAATAATATTTTCCTCTTAAGGCATTGGACGAGCATTTTCATGTTTCCAATAAAGAATTAGCTTAGCGCAATCTCTCCAAAATTGTCTGGATGGTGAGCTATTTCGCCGGATTTCATGAGTATTTCGGCAGCCATACACTCTCCTGCTCTATCATGCCATAGAAAGCAAAAGCCGGGAAGAGATGCTGGGTGTTCTAGCCTATGTTCTGTGCCTGGCAGCAGTGGCGTGTCTCGCTTATTTGGTCCTGTGTAGAGGACACATTTAAGAGAATTTCTGCCAACTGATCTATGAGTGTACATAATATATAAAAGGCTTTGTTCTAAATGACCGACAAATCATAAACCACGGATCTAACATGGAATATTTTTTCCCCGTATGACATAGGCATCCGGTAATAAAGGATTTTCCAGTGATCTACCTATTAGAAAAAATCAGGTGGTGGACCTGAGAGTTTGGATGGTCTGTCCGATTTTGTTTAATATGTGGAATATATGAAGGTGGCTCTTTGCAAGGTCAATATGGAGGGACTTTTAATTCTGGCTGTGAATCCGCAGCGACCTGTTCGGATGAATATTATTATAATTCGATTTGGTTGAAACTTGGAAAAAAGAAAGTTTCTTGTCTAAGCTAAAATGTGGACTATTCTTCCTTCTTTTTCATTCCTTTTCAACCTTATGAATAAAATAGTCTTTGAGTAATATCAAAAGCAATAACGTGAAAACATAATAAAAATAATTTTAAAAGTATCGTAAAATTCCAAGCGAACGAATTTCCATGAAAAAATAGAAAAATGTCCCAACAAATGCTTTACCTGCAATTAGACCGTGTTTTTTTTTAGTGAAAAGGTTACCATCAATATTAAAATAGGGGCTCAACATTCTTATTGTAACCATTTTTAATCACTTGTCCCAATTGTTTTTTTTTTGATTTACGCATCTGAGTTTATTTTTTTTCTGTTTTTATTCAGCGCAGAATTTTTGTTTTATTATTTGCAACATTTCAAGGTTTGATTGAGTATTTTGTTTTTGTTTTATTTTGTGTTTACTGCCTACAGATGAGACTGTATTTACGTAAACAACTCAAGTGAGAGTGGTGTTGTATCCGTGTTGAGTCGGGTGGAGAAGGGTGGAATGGTTGGGGATACATGCAGCTGTTGTTATTTTTCTTACACATTTTTTTTATTATTTTCGGGTATTCGTAAAAGTTTTATGCTTTCACTTACTCGTCCGTGCCTTCATTCATTTGGATATTCATCCGCAACTTTGATTGTTTACTTGACTTGGACGTTGCTTTTCGGATAAAACTGACGACTGTTTTAGTTGTCGCTAATAAAATGTTCGATACCATTGCTTTGTTGAACTTTTAATCCTTTCCCTGCGGCACAATAAACAAAGCAAACAACACAATAAAATAAATCACTGAAATAATATAGCCACAGTAGCGAGAGTAATTAAATCAATTAGTTTTTTTACCTTAAAGGCAACTTGTTAGATGTCAAACATCTGTCAAGGCATCGCGCTAACTTAATTCACCATAACTTACTTGTTGTTATACTTTGTACTTACACAATTTGTCTAATCTCTTGCTCTACACCTACAATTATAAAAATTATAATATTTAAGTGGTTAGCTAGAGTTCCAGCCCTTTTCCAATTGCGGTTGCCGGGAATTTCGAGTAACTCAAGTGCATTTCTGACCTGAAATAATAATTTCTCATAAATATTCATCATCCGTTCAGAGAAGGTTTTGAATAATTTGTAGGCCTTCGAGGAGGAGCTCAAAATTGTTCCAGCGATTAAAATGTGCCACAGACGTCTCAAAGCTAGGTGATAGGATAGAGGGTGATAGCAGAAAGAGTTGGATTGGTAGAAACTCGCAAACACCTCTTGCCTCGACGTTAAATTACGGTAGAATCCCTGGTAACTATAAAGCTTATTACTTGAAACGTGAGTGGCTACGAAATTTCCTTTGGCTGCTTGATATCCTCTCTTTGTGAGAAGAGTTTCGTAAAGAATACTTGACTTTCATAATATTGAGCTATATTTTGGATAATCTGATTTCGATGTCAGACTGCAGAGGAAGCGCTAATAACTATTAAGCTAATGTCTATCAAGCTAATATCACGTAAATGATCTGAGAATGGCTCTGCTGATGATTTTCTCTTTCTGCTCTAGAAGGATTGCAGAAGATCAAACATTCTTCCCTCACATACCATGTCTTACCCATTGGTGGAAAATATATCCTGATCTCTGTTGCATATAATATGACGAGGTTTTTTTTTTGACTCTCCTATTTTTCACATTCCGGGTGTGTGCGAATTCGTGACTGATACTTAGCGTTTTGTTGAGGTATAAGGACTCACTCTGATATTTCGTAACTGAAACCACGTTTCTACAATTTAACTTAAATGCTTTCTATCCAAGAAGGGGATTGGAAGGGATTGTAAGTTTTGTTATAAATAATATTTTACTTTGGGGGTTCATTAAAAGAAGCATTTTTTTTACCTTAAAGGGAAATTTCTGAAAAAAAGCATGGAAAAAGACAATAAAATTGTTAAATAAAAAATTAGGAAATAATAATTCCTAGAAGTCATTATCAGAGAAAGAATTATAAGGTATATTTTATGTACCCTTCACCACTTCGCTGTATTCATTGAATGTCTGAAAAATGAAACGTGAGATATCTCTCCATCATATATTTATTTACTCAGTACTTGTGGGTACGTATATACAAAATTTTTAGTTCCAAGAAGATACGATTTTTCGAGCAAAATTTTGTTCAGCGATGAGGTTCATTTCTGGCTTAATGAGTATATAAACAAGCCAAATTGCCGCATTTGGGACACAGAACAACCTGAGTAGATTCAATAGTTATCATTTCATCTAGAAAAAAAAAACGGCTTGGTGTGGTTTGTGGAGCGGTGGAATCATCCATTTGAGCCCTGACATTTTCAATAACATTCCCGATGTTCCAAACCATCCTCACACATTGATACTGTAGCTCAAATCTTGAATTGTCATTTTAAAGAAATTCATAAAATATTTTCGCATTTAAAATTTGAAAGTGAAAGTGTAAATTACATTTAGTGAAAAGTTACCTATCTTATAAAAACAGTTCATATTTACCGAAATGCCTAAAATAAGTGAAATTAGTTACGATGATAGGGTTAGATTTCAAGTTCTAAGTGAAGAAGGTAAGTCTCAGGTTGAGATTGCCAATTTGATGGAATATTCGCAGTGCGTGGTCCAATGTGCTATCAGGCGATTTGTGGAGACGAAATCCCACAATAATAATACGCGAGTCTATCGGGATAGCAAAAAATCTTCTTCTGCCCTTGCAGATGCCCTTTCGGATGCCCTTTCGAATGAATTTAGTAAACCAATTAGTACTCGAACAGCTAGAAGAAGACTTCTGGAAGCAGGATGTAAAGCCCGAAAGAAGCCGTGGCTCTCAGAAAAGAATAGGAAAATTCGTTTGGAATGGGCTCGCCGATACCAACATTTCACGGAAGAAGATTGGTCGAATGTTCTGTGGTCTGATGAATCAAACTGCGAGGTAAGTTTAGTTTTGATCGTCTTAAAGTATTAACAGCCAAAGCTTCTTACCCTAGAGCAATTTTGAAGACATAATACAAATCTTATGAAAACATTATTTTTTCTTTTCTACAGATATTTGGAACACCTGGTGTGACGTTCGTGAGGGGACGGGTAGGGAAAGAATATCATCCAGATTGCGTTGTACCCACTGTTAAGCATAGAGGAGGCAGCATTATGATCAGAGGCTGCATGGCTGCTGATGGTGTCGACGAAATGTTCATTTGCGAGGGCCGCATGGACAGTCAAAAGTACCTAAATGTATTAGAAGCTGTTCTTCTACCTTCATTAACGCGCATTTTCGGCGATACTAATTTAGACGGGGTTCAATTTCAGCAAGACAATGCTCCTTGTCAGCAAACAGCGACTACGATGCATTGGTTTAGAGATAACAACATTGTTTTGTTAGATTGGCCTGCGCAGTCTCCAGATCTTAATCCCATTGAGCACATTTGGGCTATTTTGAAACGCAAGATTAAGGAAGACAGTATAACATCAAAAACTTTCTTAAAGAATGCCTTAATTAACGAGTGGTACGCAGACAGAAATAGCTACTGCATGACTAGTGATATTCCATAATTAACATTTCTATAAAGGCAAAATCATTGAAAAATATCTTTCAGCCTTTGTTATAACAATTTCAGCTTCTCAGGGATATAAAAAATTACGACTGCGTGAAGTTGGGGTTACATTCGTAGCAGATGATATAAACGAAGTTAAATTCAGCATCATGGCAATGGCCAATACCATTATTTGAAGGGGATCTTAGCTGATCACTACATGAATGTAACACAACATTTAGTTTTATGATTTTGTGATCAAAATTTCTTTTTGAAACAATTTCACAAATCTAAGCTACTTAAAAACACCATTGTTGCTTAAAATTAGCATACAAATATATTTATATTATCTAGTAAATGTAAAGCACCCAAAGTATTTGATGATTGCTCCCAAAATTAATAGCAACTACAAAAGGTTGCGTATACGCCCTGTGTGCCATCTACATTGCCATCTGTGGGTCACCTTTCCATACTCATTACTCACCTCTGCCTTGCACGCAGAAGTAGCAAGTGGTAGCAAGTGACCAAAGTTTTATTATTTTAAAATAAATTTTAAAAGTAAAAGGTGAGCCAATATTAACTACTTAAATGAAAATAGAAATACGAGTATGTATTTACATTTAAGCAGGGATAGTGTGAGTATACCGAAAGAGAAAAAGATCCAAAATATTACTAGTTTATCGGGAAAAGTTTGTTGTTTTTGTAAATGAGTTTCTGGTTGCACGTCAATGAACTCAACGAGAGATGTTCAATTACATCTTCCTGAAATTCGAAAAAGTTTCTACACATATTTCAGTATACACGTACATGTACTGTTTGTGGTATTCATACACTTCCTGCATGTAAAATCCTAAAGTATACTTTGAAAACACTCACTATTTCTTCAGTGAAGAAGGTCAAAGAAAATGTGTTGTTCAAAAAAAAAAAATAATAATTGAAGCATCACAAATTGGCATGCAGGAAATGGTTTGAAAATTGTGGGCAGCAAAAAGTAGGCAGCAAAAGGTAAAGGATGAAAGGATACACATTCTATTTAGAAGTTTTTCGGTAAATAAACTGGTTTGCCTGGAAGTTTCTTGTATTGCTTTTGTTTCAAAATTTATGACTGCTTTTGTATTTTAGGTTCTATGGTTTTGTTTTACAACTCACTCATATGATGGCTCTATGAAATTTGTCTAAAACTGACCAGCTGCTGCGATTTAGGCATAAAGAAAATTATACACAAAAAAAAATATTTGTAGATTTGTAAATGACTCTCTGACAGGGCTATTTATAAGGTTTGGGTATTTGGGCTAAAGTTTAAGGATTAGGTTTTGTCTTATTTAGATAAATGGATACAACACTTGCGTGATTAATGCAATTTAAAATAGAATAAATATAAATTAAAAAGGTGTTTTGTTTTTTTATTACTCTAAAGAGCACTTTTAACTGGCTTATTTTTATTTAAAGTTGCACATAAAAATCTATGTTACATCCAATCAAAAAATTAAAGAAAAATACTGGTACTACTTAGTGTGAGTAGGTTTAAAATTTGAACATCGAAAAATTTTTCAAAATCAAAAGTTTCTAATGATGCAATAAGTTCCATTTTATCGCTATAAACCGAGAGAAAGACAAAAATAAGTCCGGACCAAATGACTTAGCCAGCATAGTTGCTGTATTTTGATTAACTGAACTATGTTAATATCGCCGTATATATGATACAGCTCACCGTGTCATCGGCAGCGGTATTTGCCGTTCGCAACTCGTAGAGTAGCCTAAAAGTTATGCAAAACCTTCCACACGCAAATTCCTAAAGCCAACTCATCAGATGTTGTCATCGTCCATGCCTCCGCACCATATAGCAGGACACGAATGAGCGATTTGTAGAGTTTGAGCTTAGTTTGTACTTTTGAATTGCCCAAAGTAGCACCTGTTGGCAAGAGTGTTTCTGGGTTGGGTTTTAAGTATGCAACTGTTGTTGGTATTAATTTTGATGATAGATGATGAAGATAGATGAAATTATCCACTAATGAAAAGTTGTGACTGTGAACATTGAAAAATTTCCGAAAATCGCCTAATTTTCAATGGTTTACACGGGTATAGCCCTTAAAATTTCAAATGGCCAATACGGGGGTTAATCTGTTCCAAAAAACTATTTGCACATTGAAAAAAAAAACAGTCTTCCGATTTCAATGATTTTCAGGGTCAATGTTTGATTGTATATCTAATATATTTTATCTAAGAGATGGCGTTATTGCCCATAGTACTAGTGATACGTGTCGCATCGCTAAAAGTTTGTCTTTAACAGTTTTTCGATTGATTGACTCAGCCAAAGTGGCTGAAAAAATTATCTTAGTTTATGGGCCCGATACTGTAAGCGAACGTGTTCCGGTAATTTCGATGTCAAAGATGAACCACGCGTCGGCAGGCTTGTCGTCGAAAATTGTGATAAAATCATGGAAATAGTGGAAACAGACCGTCACGTGAGCACTTATTTAATTGCTGAAGAACTAAAGACAGGCCAGAAAACAGTTTGGAACCATTTGCATTCAAAAAGAAACTCGATGTTTGGGTGCCACACGAACTAACGCAAAAAACCATGATGGACCGAATTTCCATCTGCGAATCGTTACTGAATCGCAACAAAATCGACCTTTTCTGAAGAGTTTGGTGACTGACGATGAAAGTGGATCACTCACGACAACGTCAAGCGAAATCGGTCGTGGTCGAAACGCGGTGAGTAGGCGCAAACGGTGGCTAAGCCAGGATTGCCGCCCAGGAAGGTTTTGCTGTGTGTTCGGTGGGATTGGCAAGGAATCATCTACTACGAGCTGCTCCCCTATGACCAAACGCTCAATTCGGCCCTCTACTGCCAACAACTGGACCGCTTGAAGGCAGCACTCATTCAGAAGAGGCCATCTTTGATCCAACAGTGGCCGAATTGTGTTCCATCAGGACAACGCCAGGCCACACACATCTTTGGTGACGCGCCAGAAGCTCCAGGAGCTCGGATGGGATGTCCTAATGCACCACCTTATAGTCCGGAAATGGCACCAAGTGATTATCATCTTTTTCTGTTTATAGCGCACGCGCTCAATGGTGAGAAGTTGGCCTCAAGTCAGGCCTGTGAAAATTGGCTCTTCGAATTTTTTGCCAATAGGGACGCAGCCTTCTACGAGAAGAGTATAATGAATTTGACTTAAATCGGACAAATGTACACAAAGTTATCATATTTTGAAAAATCAATAAAAAACCGAACGAACTTCTTACTTGACCTAATGTAAAATTTTATGTCCGATACGACTTGACCGATTTTAATGAAATTTTATGTGCATATTCAGTAGGTTTGAGAATAGCATCATAACATGTATTTTTCATACCGGGAAGAGGACCTGGGACTGATCTGTTCGAAAAATTTGAGTTTATAGTTCGATTTAATTGAAATTTGATACATTGGACCGATTTATTCGAAAAAATAGTGGACCAAGAGTCACCGAGCAGATATTTGATTGGCTTGGTTCATTCCATGACCCGGTAAATGGCATCATTCGTTGACTTAATCTGCAGCATATACGGGATCCATTTCCTTGCATTTACGTGCGTAAAGTCTAAGCAATTCCATAGCGTGTGCTATGACAACTATCATTTCAATGAATTATGCAGGAAAGATATATTGTATTCAAGTGAGAGAAACAATAACTCTCAGAACGAGACAAGTGGCTAATTTTTGTACATTATCGATCTCGCTCACTGAGAAACCCTTATGTTGATAACGGCTGGACCGAAATAAAATTTAACTTTATTAAAAGAATCTCGTGGATCGATTCATGGGAGATAATCTTAGTTACGATTCGATTCATTGGAAATTTAATTTGTATCGTTTAGATTAACATGCAGAAACTGGTTCTTAATAATCTTATTCATAAAGTTGCTTGACTTTATTTTTACTTCCGTACGTATGGGCTGCTTGAACTTTTCTTATCTGAAATCGCTTAGTTTTACTTAAGTAATTTTGGGAGAATTGCCTTAGTTCGTGTGCTGACAAATCATTTTTGTTGTTTGTTCTTACTTGCCTACTACCATATTGATTTCTGCTGATCGAGTTCATTCAAATAATTCACATTCAGATTTTAACTATCTACATATAATTTGTTATCAATCTCAATGTAATATAAAGGCATTAAGGCAGGAAGTTAATTATATAGAATATCGAATTTCTCGCTCTCAGATGTTTGAGAGAGATATATGTTATTGTCGCCCGATTTAATTAATTTTCTGTACAAATGTAGAAATAATTATGTGTGTGTACAATACCAAATTTAATGTCTTTAGATAATTTTTTTGACAAATATCATACCATTTATATGTTCGTGTTTATGTTGAGAAGGAAAATGTATGGAAATTCCTTTAGTTGGGTTTTTGAAATATCAGTTTCGGCTATTTTTTCAACAGAATGCTTAATCGCAATGTTGAACGAAACTAATTTATTAGAACAGAAGGAAAAAAGCCTTTAAATAGCATTAGGGAAGCTCACTGATAAATTATGTAGGGCAAAATATTTCGTAGCCTAGATAGCCTTCTTGTCAGTTGATTTTTCGAGTCCTTTCGCTGGTGTCGGCTACTATTGTACTATGCTTGTGCATTTAGTTTTTCTGCTGTAGGCGGAGCTGGGAAATATATATAATTGGCGCTTTGTAACCGCTGAGGCGATTTTCGTCCGAGCTCCTCCTCCAATTTGTGGGTTTTGCGTCTTGATGTTTGTCTAACAAATGGAGAGACCTACAGTTTATACTAAGCCGCCTCCGAACGGCTTCCGGTTTTTATGAGGAGCTTTATTTTATGTCAGAAATACATTCGGAGGGGTGGACATTCCCTGCCAAGGGGCAACCACAATTAGAAGATTTAGCTTAATTTTTTATTTAAGGCCGGGAAATAGTATTAATTTTTCTGGGAACTACCAAGGGAATAGGCAGTAATGCTTTGGAAAATTTAGGTTATATTTTAATCTTATGGATAAGTAGCCAAATTGTGCGCACTATCTTATACTTTTTTTCAATTCGTCCCTATAGAATTCTGTTCGAATTGATAAGTCCAGTTAATCGTAAACGGCGGGCTATTCGAACTTAACTGAATAGGCTGAGTGCTCAAATAAGTAGTGATAGAGGGTTTAAACTCATCATCTCTACACCCAACTGAAGTGCTTAACGAAAATATGTATATATATAAATATGCTTCATGCGAAGTTCAAACCTTAAGAAAATTTTAATATACAGGACATAATTGTTTACCAAGTTAACAAAAATGAATTTCATGGTCAATATAAATTTTGTTCTGTAGACCTAATCAAACTCAAATGATATTCAACACTGCAAACATTTGATCAATATTTATCTTTAATTGAGGTTTTTCGTTTTGTTTACAAGTTTCACACGGAACAGCTATGAACTTAAAATTAATAAAACGTGTATCCTTCCTGACAGTCCTTGCCTGAGTGTACTTTATTTATTTACTTAGCATCCACCAACCTTTTTCTTCAGACTGCGTACGCTTTTGCCAGACAACACGCGCTATTGACGCGTCGCTTATCTAAAGTATTAAATCACCTGATGCCGTCGGCAAGCTTTTAGGCACATCAAGCAATTGTAACGTAAGTTTTCCAAAGGTACACATTACAAGTGGTTGGGCATTTGTCGAATTGTTATGCTTATCAGTGATTGAAAGTGAATGAAAGAAAATAAATAGACGGCGAGTAGACTACAGAGAGCGTTCAACAATAAATACACAAAAATATGCGTACATATACATATGTAAATATATTTAAAGAGTGTGAGAGTTCACTGTCTTTTAAGCGTTTTTTATACTGTCGGCTGTTAAGGGTCGCCGTTTTTTTTTTGGTTTGAATAAAAGCTGACGCTGATAAATTTTAAAACTTTCAATCAGTGACTTAGGTTTTTGATTATTCGGGGTAAGGGTGCAAGTATTTTGAGTACACACTCTGGGTACGTATTTTGCCTACTTAGTTCTTGCTTTATCACTGTGAGAAAGCAAAAAAAGTTGATATTTTAGTATTTTTATTTTTTTGTTGTTGTTTAAAAATTCAACTCATGTAGGAGATAAGAGCAATTTCATTTCAATTTTAAGCTTGAATCGGTTTTTAATAAATAAGGAATATAAATATAGTATGAGGTTTAGTGTGCAACGCGAATAATTATAGCGCCTCGTACATAACTATGGCTGGGAGCCCACTCTTTGGGCATTATCGTAAAGACCTTGGTAGTCCTGCTATCGCATTTTATCATTATTTTCAAATTATTTTTCTCTCTCAATGAATCTACTTATATCAAAGTATGATTTCCTATGTTCTACGACAAATTTGTGAAGGATCTGGCCTGGGGAAAATTGATTGTTTTTCTCTATTCCTTGCGAAAAAGACTGTTTTATGATAGACCAATTTTAGCTGCATACTCTCCGAAGAGTCAGTAAACCGATATTATGCCTATAAGTTTAAATATGCTTTTCTCAAACCCGCTTAAAAGTCCTTGATTTTTGTCCTGTCATACTTGAGCCAAATCTGCTTCACTATCTTACAGTTAAATAATGGTATCCATATGCTTTGTACTATTTGATTAAATTGTAGATTAAGCTCCTTAAGCAGTGATTGTACTTATTTCTATATTGTTAACAACTCTCTTTATCATACTGATCACTTCATGTTGCGCCATCAATAAAGTTAGCCCTATAAGGAGTTATCTAAAGTAAGTATCCATTAGCCACTCTCGATTTTGAAAAGAAACAAACTCTTACTCTTTTCCAACTTCTTGATAAGTAAGACAGTTGAATACTTCCTTTGTAGGTACTCTTCACCCATAGAACCATTTGTTCCATTAGTTTCTGAAGCACTGTGGATATAATCTCATCTGGACCCCCGTTTTAAATGGTGTGGAATTGTTTATTAGATAAATATTTTTTTCTTTGTTCAAGATCCGATTGGATTGGCATGACTCCCCAAGGGTTTCGTCGGCAGTAGTTGTCCAGTCACCACCCTCCTTCCTAATATTGGTCGGATTGATGTTATTTAAACAAGTTTCTACCTAAACTGATGATTGGTTGTAGCTTTTAATCGAGAGTAGCAGGCTTACCATGCATCTGATTTTGCTTTTATGTCTACTTTACTTTACTACTTTATTTTGGCTTTGTAAGACTGCCAGATTTAAGACTTATAGCTTTGATTGAAAGCTTTCCTATCTTGAGTTCTAAAGTCACTCCTATACCCTGGGGATCATTCTTCTCTCTAAGGGCAGTCAAATCTGTAGATTGTTTGAAAGAAATAGTAAAAACCTTTTCAAGCATACTAACAACCTTGTCTTAGTCTTATGTGTTATTTTGTAACTCTTTAAATTTATTTCTAAGTTTTTAGTTGTTAATCTAGTAAAACTTTCCCAATGTGCTCTTCTGAAAATTCGAACTTCTGCTCCTTGGACACCTTCTAGCATACAGACAGCGTTATATCCAAACACCTCCTCCCATCTCGAGAGCCCAACCGAACTTGGAAAGATAAATGTCGGCTTGTAAACCCCTAATAAATATACTTAAATTACTATTTAATACAATATATACTGAAATGGTGCGAACATAATAATAAAGCTACCCGTCTCACTATGTCTTCGAGGGAAAAGTTTTGTGAATAATACATGGTCCTTTGATCTTTGGCAATAGCGAGTGGGATGAAAGGATGAAACGGCGGTATTTATATATTGTAGCTCAGCGAGAAGGACAGCGGTTATGTGTTTCTATGTCACATAAATTTATTGCCGAGCCACTTATGTATATTTTTGGAAAAATTTTGATAAAAATCACATTTTTAGCGACTTTCACATGATTACTAAAATTTATAGCAAATATTTGAATTTCGTATAGCTGAGATTGACAGCGCGCTGACAATATTATAATTTAATTTTATGTCATTTCCACTAATATACATGGAAATAAACAAAAGAGGAGCCTATGTACGAGAGCTAATATACCATACATACATATAGGTCAAGGGCATTTTTCTTACTTTCATGCAGTGAAAACAACTTTTCTATTTCTACAACTTATAGTCATATCTAATTGTGGATAGAGGTATTCAATTTAATTTAAATTGAAGCTCAAATTAAAGTATTATCTTAAAATCTATATCAATTATAATTTTAAACTAAAGCTCGAGAGTAAGTTTGGGTTCCAACTCAAGGGCGTATAAAATTTTGAACTAAAATATTATGCACGAAAACGATTCCAACACTTTCTCCTCTATCTTTGGTTGCCCTGCGTTTTATGTATATTCTGGAGGTTTTGAGTTTTTGGCAAGGAATGCACATTTTGCCTAACATTATTTAATATTATTTCGTTTCATTGTTTTTTCAACTCAGTAAGCTTTGATTAAATGCTAATTATAATATTACAGTACATATAGTTGATTATGTATGTTTTCCTGGCTTGAGCTATTTATCAAATCAAAAGTTGAACTTTGTTCTTATTGTTTCTATCGACTTTGAATCTTTCAAGAAATGTTCAAAAATGTTCAACGTCGTCAACTTTTTCATTACCTTAAATATTTCTAAAGCTGAGAATGCATACAACGTACATTTTGAGTTAACTTGCCAGTGAGCTTAAAGCCTCCCTAAATTTTTTGACGACGTTGTAATTATTGGCGAAGATAAGGCTAGCAATGTCGCCTGGCTATCCGAGCATATGATTACATTCCATATGGTCCCAGAATTATTATTCTGTCTGAGAATCCATTCCATACTTAGTACTTCGACGGTCTGTCTAACCATCTCTCCGACTTCCGATCTCCTTTCGATCCGTCCATATGTGTATCTGTCGGTCCATCTAATGGCAACACAAGTTTTATCAGTTGTTTGACACTTAGAAAACCCTCATTGATTCGATAACTCATCGCCTAACTTCTGAAGGGAATGGTAAAATATTAAAAAAATTTTAATTGATTGAATCGGTTACAAATATTGTAAGGCCTTTACATCATCGTTTTGCTCGTTTGGACTCAAATTTCGCTAATTTAAGTGAATGTGTTAATTTCTGGGACTTTCTTACGGTACATTATATTTACATTTAAATGAAACCCAGCTCATACAACAACTGCAGCCAGCTAACCATCACAATGCTGTACATATGTAGATTGTTTCCTTGAAAAACAATGAATGGACGACGATTTTTCAAACAAAATTTTCTTCAGCGGCGAGGCACTCGTATTTGGGCTCGAGAAATTTCTAATAATTGAAGATAGGCCATTGCACCCAAAAAAACTTACGGTCTGGTGCGCTCTTTGGTCCGGACGGCGCCACATGCCACACAACACGAGTAAAATATGGCTTTATTAAAGAAGAGAATTCCTGGTCGCGTTATCTCTCGTCATGGCAATGTAAGTTGGTCGTGCGATTTGACATCGTTGGACTTTTTTAGTGGGGCTACGGGAAATACCGTGTTTATGCGGATACATCTTTAACTCTACTTCATTCGTCAAGTTTTGGGTGAGTGCCTTTCCAATATAAACCAAAAATTGTTAAAAAAATTATTAACTTAAGACGTTATAATCAAAAAAGAATTACATGAAAGAAATTATTTTAATTGCATTGTACTTAAGTTTATTTCCGAAACCGCAAAATTGATAACTCTGCACAAGATAATTTTTGGTGATAGGCCTAACTGAAAATAAGTCCATGTTAAAGATTTTGCCTTTGAAATTTAATTAACTATTTTTAACTAGAATGAAATAAGTGATGACATCATACAAATTTCATACACAGTATTTGATATCTTCATACTTAAAGTGTTGCAGCGCTGTTAAAATCTTTTGCTTTTGTGAAAAAAAAATTTAACGCTGTTTTACAAATTTCACAATATTACAATTAGGCGTTCACAAGCTTTGACTTATGTCTTGTGTCATGTTTTAGTAGTCTTAAAAAATATGTATGTATTACCTATGTCGTCCCTCGGCAGGGAATGTCCATCCGTTCGGCTTAGTATAAACTGTAGGTCCCTCCATTTTGTTGGGAGAACATCAAGACGCAAAACCACAAATTGGAGGAGGAGCTCGGCCGAAAATCGCTTCAGCGGTTACAAAGCGCCAATTATATATATTACCTATGTCAATATTGAGTAACATTTCTACTGCCACACTCCACTTATGCACCGGGTTGAAACGGCGGCGTTTTTGTTTACTCTGCATTAAAATCATTTGCAATCATATAAACAACAAATCTTTTTATATTTCCCTTTTCTTCAACTTAATTTACCTAAATATCGTAGCTTCCTTCTATATTATTAAAGAAATTGATGAAATTTATTTAATTTATTTATTCTTGACACTTAAATGTCAACAGTAAAAATAGTAAACAGATACCGCACACTCAAAAAACATACCTCGCTATATTGTATTTTTAGTATTTCAATTTTTCTTGGGAAACAACAACAGTGCTTATGTGATAATCATAAAAAAGTAAGACAACTTGACGATGTGACACAATATTTGAAATCATCGTAGACAAAAAAAAATTATACATATATATTCGTACATATTATATATGCATCTGCATACTAATAGGTCACGATCATCACTGTCTGATTTGTTAACGTGACACTGACAAGCAGCTGTCAGTAAGTTGTACCTGAGCAAATGTAAATAAATAAATAAGAAGTACAAAATCTCTCGACAGCAGTCTTGTCCTGCACGCATTACTCATGCTGTCCAATCAGTGCACATCACTCACTTCAGTCGAACGCAATGTCTCAATCTATCAATCTTTACTTCTCTCCACATTGACCTCACTATTTTGCTGTGCGTTTTTCTTGGGGAATAATTTCTACAAGAATTGTATAAGAAAACCTTGAATGAAAACTGCATGCTGTACGTATTTATTGTTCGTAAATTAGTGGTTGAATGAAGGACATGACTAACTCTGCTGTACATTTTTTAACTTGTTACCTTTATTTTGTGGCACTGTTATGGGCTGCGGTATTCGCCATTACCAACCAAATCTTACGCAAAACCTTTCTTTCTAACGCCGACTCATCAGATGTTGTCATTCTCCATGCTTCCGTGCCATACACCATACACCAAGACGAGAACGATGAGGGACTTGTAGAGTTTGGTTTTCGTTCGTTGGCGATTGGAAACGCTTGATGACATTAAAAAGATGATATTTTGTACCAGGAAATATAACGGGTGTAGTGTTGCTCACTTAACTTAATAGTGTTACACAATTTTTTTTCGATAAAGGCGAAAACGACGGTCAGGTAGCTGAATATGTGTATAGATGTTCTGGTGCGGATACTGTAACAGTCAATCAAGTACAATTTTGGTTTCCACTATATGGAAGGTCAATTGACGAAAATACCGAAAAAATAAAAGAAATCGTTGAGTCAGACCATCATGAGAGCACTATTTGCATTACTCAAAAGCTAGGCATTGTTAGAAGTCAGTTTAGAACTACTTGATAAAGGCTGTATTCACAAAGAGTCTCGATGTATGGGTGCCACATAAGCTAACGAGAAAAAACCTCATGGACTAAGTATCTATCTGCGAGCGGCTGCTGAAACCGACCCATTTCCGAAGCGAATGGTGAGTGGCGATGAAAAGTTAATCTTTTGGAGCAGCGCCAAATGAAAACTATTATGGTCGAGGGGCAGTAAGCCGGCACAAATGGTCTCCGAGTCAGAATTGACGAGTAGGAAAGTTTTTTTATGTGTGGTGAAATCGACATGAAATATGAAATGCTCTCCAACGGTCAGACCCTTAATTTGTCCATCTGAAGGAAACAGTAGCCGGAAACGCTCAGCTTTGACCAAGCCAAGAGGAGAGGAATTGTGTTTTATCAGTACAACGCCAGGCCATGTACATACATCCATAGTGATTCGCCAGAAGCTCCGAGGTGTGAAGTTTCTTATGCATCCACCTTATAGTTTTCAAGGGAAGCCAGTTTAAATCGATTGTCACAATTTTTTGCCTAAAGGGACAAGGGTATCTGTGAGAGGGACATAATGACATAACCTTCAAAGTGGCAAAAAGTATAGAGCAAAACGGTGAGTATTTGACATAAATCGGTTAACTCTAACAATGGCGAATAATGGCTGCAACGAAGAATTTCCGATTCTCTTTGTACAACTTTTACATATTTCATTGTTACTCTCTCTGGTGAAATAATTCCAGGGTAATCTGCTCATTTGTGGTATGTTTTAGCATGCCCTGTAGTCCTTTCGAGACCGCTTGAGCAAAAAGTGAGCGTGCTTTGAACTTGATCTTGGCAGTCTCACAATCCGTTAAAGCAATCCATCTCCTCACATCCATGTTCCAGCTTTCTCGTAAATTTCGGTACACAGAATTTTTCCTCTAGTTAGTGTCCTGTATTGTTTTATAATAGAAGATGATCTTAATTTCAAATAATTTGAGAAAAAAAAATTAAATTAAAAATGGGGTTCAACCCATAATTCACTAATAGAAATAACAATATTCTTACCACATTGTATTATACTGAAGATTTGATATTGATATAAGAGTGAAAAGCCTGAAAGTTATTTATGTTTTCAATGTTTTAATTTTTTTAAATTGTTTTCCGCCCCTTGTCACTTGTAATTTATCTCATGTTTCTTAGTTGTTGTACATGGTAGCAATGCAGGCTGGTTGCGCTCTTCTATGCTCTTCTGTTACATAGTATTTTATATAAAATATTTGTTTATGTTTGTTTATGAAGTTTGTATCTAGTTGCTATTTTGATTGCTCATTGGCCCTTCTCTATTCTTCATCAACCG
The DNA here is from genome assembly GCA_037013455.1 of Ceratitis rosa. Classification (NCBI taxonomy): domain Eukaryota; kingdom Metazoa; phylum Arthropoda; class Insecta; order Diptera; family Tephritidae; genus Ceratitis; species Ceratitis rosa. The sequence goes on from JAWMAG010000004.1 coordinate 18,154,732, forward strand.
TAGCCATTTGACACGTGTCATATTTATTCTTGTCCTACACAAAATCATCATTATTCATGACGACGAAGTAAGAGATATATGTAAAAGTATACTCATTGTCAAGCTCCGCACGTTGCAAGGTGAAATTTTCTCATTACTTTTACGCATAATTGCAGAGTAATTGGGGGAAAGAATTTAATTACATCTATAATTTGTAGGCTGGGAATTAGAGGACACAAGTGCTTTACTATTTATAAATATATATACTCGTTTACAAAAAGAAAAATCAATATCAAAAATGAAAGGACATAAGGCGCTAGTTACAGCTGTAGTGTAGGTTGAAGGATTTTGATCTACGATGATCTCTTGGCATATTTGCAAGCAGAAATTTTATAATCTCTGAAACTGTAACCTTATGTTGAATCAGCTAGCTTATTTTCCTGCATTTTTTCTTTTAAGCTACATAATTTACTTATTTTTTGTCAAAAAACAACAGCTTTCATATCATGCTCTGCACATAACAAGCGAAATAAAATCATATCTTTTTAAATCAACGCATACACTATTGAGAATGCGATAGCACGTGGCTGACGCGGCGTATACGTAACCCGTCGTGATTGAATGCTGATTGAATGACATGTGCTGGATGAAAGTAATACCGCGAACCGTGGTGGGGCCTAAAAGGTCAAGCTGGGACATTGATAATATACAATGGAGGGAAGAAAGAAAACTGCCTCCCAGAGAAGATTACAGCGGCAAAAAAGTGGGGAAGAAATGAACGAAGTAGAGAAATAAATAAAAGCCACTTGATATTATAATATTGTTGGTTTCACATTTCTCCTTTTTTATTTTGGTCAATCATAATATGCTTTTTATGCATGTATGTATGTATAAATTCAGTGAGGCTGGTTTGTGGGTGTTATGGTAATAAATCCGTTCCATGAACACACTTGCGTACGCATGTTTATATATACACAACCACACATGCTTATATTGTATTTATCTCAACAGGTAATCTTATTAAAATACGCCTTTAGAACGGATTATTCTTTTTGGTTGTGCGTCCAGCACGTGCAATGAGAAACATATATGTATATTACATGTGCACATGTACATATGTGGCAGCAGCTCAAAAGCTTTTAAGTCAAAGATAATGGCTTTTTCGGGGAAAGAGTGCAATTGAATATTCCGTAATATGGCGGTTGATAATTTTTTTTGCGAAAAACAGAGTATCTATCAAAAAAAAAGAATAATTATTCTGTAAGTATATATGGTATATATATACGTGTATATACCTACTTACAGAATATATATTTATGCACAAATTACTGAAGATATGCATACATATACGTGTATATAAATAAAAAAATACACGTGTACGCTTAATATTAAAATAAGAGCATCGATTCTTTGTAAAAATGTAGGCGGTAGTGAGGATCTATAACATATTGGGTGGCTTCAAAAGAAACCGACAAATTTTATAAAGGAAGTGAAACATTTTTTTAAATTTTATAATGAACTTTCATCAATTATGCAATTTCCATTTTGTTGGATTACCTTTCGTCATCTTTTCGGCAAAATCATTATTCCACGTTCATTGAACTTGTGGCCTTTATCTGCAAAAAACTGAATCAAGTCCGAAAGTTTTACCTTTTAATGAGTTCTGCAAAGACCGAAAAAATGGTATTCTGACGATGCAAGGTCAGGGCTATATGGTTCTCAGCCAAGCTCTCTCAGTTTTAGGCGAGTGACCAAAGATGTTTCGGTCTATCATTGTCCTGGTGGATTACACGATTGACCAATTCTGACCACCTCTCGTTGATGGATGTATTCAATTTGTCCAGTTGTCCACAGCAAACATCAAAATTAATCGTGTGGTGCCTTGGAAGCAGCTCAAAATACACCATACCCTTCCAATCCCACCAAACTGACAGCATAATTGAATATTAGCCTTTGGATTGGTTTGTGGCACTTCAACAAGCTTGGACCATGATCGTTTTCCATTGACGTTATTGTAATCAATGCATTTTTCATCTCCAGTTATGATTTGCTACAAAAACGGATCATACTCATTTCGTTTAAGATGCATATCGCAAGCGTTGAAGCGGCTTGTTAAATAAATTTATTTCAATTCATCTGGCACCCGAATGTCAAGTTTTTTTTACCAGTACAAGACGTCGTACATGATTATGAACGCTTGATTTTGGTATACTTAACTTCTCTCCTTAATATCGTTAACATCAATTTCACTTGGCCGACCTGAACTTAGCTTATCTTCGAGTGAAAAATCTCCTGAACGGAATTTGACAAACCAACTTCGACACTGTGCTTATTTTAAGACCTTATCACCATACAAATTATGCAACTCTTTAACAACCTGCGATGCATATTTTCTTTAAGGAAATAATAAAGTAAAATCTGTCTGGCAAAAATGTTCTTTTGTGGGCTCCATATTACAATTGACGCCAAGCAAACAAATATAAACAACATTTTTTTCTAAAGCAAGCTAATAGTGACAGCTTATAAATGTCAAAAGCAAAAATACAGTTAAATAGTCACAAGCTGTTCAAAAAAAATTGTCAACGCCGTCTGTATGAAAAATCGCCGGTTTCTTTCGTTCATTTTATGTTAAAATATTATATTTCGTTATAAAATTGTGTAGCTGAAAGTCCAAAAAAAAAAAAAATAAAAAAGAGTAAGGATCTTTAAAAATTAGGTTTCCTTATAGGCATGGTTGCGCTGTCACGGCGTATTAGTAACGACAAAAAAGATTTCGCTAAATTACTGTTTTTTCAAAGTAAATCCGACAATTTGTGGACAAAGTGTTATAGTGTTTGATATTTTATTTTGCTAACAACAGATTATAAAGGATGTCGAAATAGATTATCCCTATTTTTTTAAAGAAAATACACAGAAATAGACTTAAGACTTTACGTATACCCACAGGAAAAGGTCTAATGGTGTAAATTCACATGATCTTAGTGGCCAATCGACCGGCCCATAACATAAAATTAGCTGCTCACCGAAGTGTTCTCTCAATAAATCCATTGAGCGAAGCGATGTCGTTTGGGAAGGTCAAGTGGTTTCAGTTATTGCACAAGCTTTAATTTGTACGCTTTCAATTCAAGATCTCAATTAGTACGCTCAATAGGCTGACTATGTTGACTGTGAATTAAGCACAGTGCGCGAAATTCATTCTCTACAGAACGGGAATTTTGTTATAAAGTATAACGATTTGTAAACGTTGTTCAAGCGTAAGTCTTTCCATAATGAAATGCCAAACAATACTGAGCAAAAATAACATGACTGCTTAACTCTCATGCGTGATCTGCTAAGAAGTATCAATTGAAAAAATTCCCTCTACTTCGATCACTTTTTATAAACTTTTTCCACTTTTCAAAGCTCTTGGAAAATCAACAGTTTGTGAAAATGAGTTAATGATAACCTTCCTTCATTAATTTTCAACAAGATAATAAAATTATTTGCCTTTAAGATTTTTACTATTTTTCAAGATTTGCACCTCACTTGCCAATTTTTAGGGTAAAATAAATGTAACCCGACCTACCTACTGCAAGGAGTCATTTGACATTTTTGCTTTTATGTAATATATAATTTTTACTGCATTGTGTTATATTGTTATCGCTTGACAGATAAATAGAAGATTTCACTCTACTCCGAGCGAGTATTGCCGTAAATATTACATGTTATACATATATACGAAGCTATTAACAAAAGTTCGGTAAGTTGACAAGAAAAATATAAAAAAATTAGTTTGTATTTATTCGTAATCTTTGCCATGGATTTCAATGCATTTCTTAAGCCTATGGATCCATTTCGAAAGCAATCTTCAAAATCTTGCTTTTTAAGCTTATCCAGTTCAGCATTAGCCGCATTAATTATATCTTTTTCGCTATTTTAATTTAATTTTTGTAAATAACCCGAAATCACAAGATGCTATATCCGGGGAATATGGCGCTGAAAGTATTTCTTCGATCCCAGAGATCGCAATAAAATTACTGGTTATTTCAGCAGTGTGGGATGGCGCGTTGTCATGATGCAAAAAGTAGCGCCGCAAATCCTTTCTTCCTGTTTTCCAACAAATTTTCTGTAAACTTTTGGTAAGATCGAGTGAAGTAAACTGACATCATTACTTTTGATGCTGATTTTTGTTGCTTAGATTATAGGGGTGGGCTTGCTCCTGTTGGACTCCATAACATGGACTGCTGTTTAGCGACTCTACTAAAGTTGCTGGACTGATCATTTTTGAATTTGTTTGTGCACTCGAGTCCCATTTTGGCATCTTTTACAATTGTTACCATCGAGCAGATTTCTTCGTGTATCCCAGATGATTACTTAATGTTCGCGATACAGCCATGACATACAAGCCCAATATATTAGCAATAATTTCTTGTGTCAACCGGGTCAAGTTGTCTTTGTCAATTTTGGACTTCACCATAGCTACAGTGACGTCATGTGAAAGGTTTTGGTCGACCTTTTGGAAAAATTCACGTTATTCGAAAAATTTCTATGGTTTCGGCTGACGAACTTGGAGGAATTAACGTTAAAGCAGTTATTAAAATTAATTTATTTTTGTTCTTAGCCGAAACGAAAAGTGAGTGTTCTGTTAAATCACAGCTAGCAGCTATTTTAAAATTAACTTTATCGATAAGTTTTGTGCGGTTTCAGAGTTAATAATTTCATTTCGTTTTTATAACATTTTTATACAATATAATTTTGCTGTTATTTCGTTTTAATTTTTTCTTCGTCATATTTAAATTATAAGCTTTTTTGTATTAATTTTGTCACATTTTAATTCCTTTACACATTTTTAAAGTATCATTTCACTTTCAAATTAGTTAAACTAATTGATAATCATATTATGCCAGCATATTTTTATAGTTTATATTTATTATGCCCTGTAGTTTTAATTTTATAGTAAAATCACAATTTTACCCAAAATAAGGACAACAATTATTTCCTTTTATGGTACTTTCGTACTTCGAACAATAAGAAAATTTCCCTAGCTCTCACTGAGCCGCGCATGAGTTATAGCTATTTCGAAATCTCGTTTGATTTTCAAAAGTAAATTTTTTAGTTTCTCTACCACTTTCTGTTTTTTCTCCCTCTCCCTCTCTCTTTCTGTTTCTCTCTCGTTAAAATGACAAATTTGTGTCCGGAATCTGTACTGAGACAACAAATTTCCCACTGAGACGAATAGGTGAAGCCTTATACAATATGAGAACAGCGGAAATGTCGAAATGCCATTGCTGAGAAGCTCGTTAAACTTCGTACCCTCCTTCCGCTCTCAGCGTTACACATTATTAATGGGCCAACACGAAGTTGTAGTGCATCGGAATTTAAGTTTGTAGGCTAAAATGTGAAAATTCTCATGAGGAAATTTTAGTATATGCAAGTTACTTGCTGCTATCGCAGTCGGCACGTGAGCGAAAGTTGGTTGTCGACTTTTTTGTCTCGGAGGTTACGTACGCAACATAAACAGCGCTGCTGATGTGTCAATATGGAAAGACGTGTGTCTGACTGATATAGGTGTTTCGATAAAATTTTGTGAATTCGTGAAATATGTTTTTATTTACGACCGTGAGTTTGATTGATTGAAAGGTTATAATTTGAATTTTCAGACATTTACATAAAGTGTTAAGAGAAATAATAAGTCATACTAATTATTGTTATAAATTGTGTAACACTTATTAAAATGAAAAAGTGTATTGAAAAAGGTAATAAAAGCCTTCAAAAAATATTAAATATATTTGTATTTCGAAAGTATTATTATAAACCAAAATCCCCTGAAAAGAACTATGTTAATGGCTTGAGCAATTAAATATTCTTTCCCCTCTTATGACGCGTTGAAAAATATTTTTTTATGAAACGTTCGATTGCTTAATGTTTTTAAAGCGTTTGTATTGTTTGTTATGAACGTTAGTCACAAAAGCGAAAGTGTAAATCAAAACAGCAACATTTGCGTTCCTGCAAAAATAACAATAATCTGCGGGGTTCGCTCAAACTTTGTGGGAGTTCGTCAAGTGCAAGTAAGCACGCAGAGCTGATTCTGGTTATGACAGTAAACAAAAACTTTTTGTGCAATCAAAGTGTCGAGCAACTTATTACTTTAATACTGAAAGACGAAGGACTGAAGGAAGGAAGGAATAAAACAAATGCAGAGGTAAAATATTTTTAGTATTTTTATTAGCTTTCCATATCCTTAGATCCAAAAATTATTATAGAGTAAATTATGCGTTGTTTTAACTTGTTCTCATTGATTTTAAATAAAATTCTACACTGTTAGTTATTTCGCTGTATAGCTTTGGAGTAATATAAATTAATAATTATAAATTAAAAAAAAAAATAAATTTTGTTGCGTTAATTTGATTAAATGCACAATTATGCAACTATATTTTTAAGGTATGAATATGCATAGAAATATCTACTTCAGTCAACTATTGTGATATCGACAAGTAAGTATCTGTTTATGGAAGACTGTTAATCATCAAAGAAGCGCTGTTGTTACAGACATCTGTCGTAATCAAACTTTAAAATATCGGATTATTATTGCATTTCAATGTGTCTTTGCGGTATTTAAAAAAATTTTTTCTCGAAAAAAGAATTTTTATGAAATTAATTTTTCTTTAGTATTTGTCTGTTCTGCTCCTATATATATTTCCAATAGAAACCTGGGATATGTCTGAAGCATATAGTACATATGCTCAGCAAAATGCTCAATTACCTAAGAAATGAACAATAAATATGGAATTCAACCTTAAATTGCTTCCGTTTCGGTTTTATATACATAAGTGTGACCTATTTTCGGCCGAGCATGTCTATCAGTTTGTGGTTTGCGTCTTGAGGATTTTCCAACAAATGGAGCCGTAATTGAACGGCTGATTGATTCTTATGGGAAGGGATTGACGTCTCCTGCCGAAGGATGCATCTTTATTTGACATTATTATGGTACGGATCGTAATACCTTCGCACCCGCTTCTCTATTTATAGATTTTTTTGGCAAAGTTTGAATTCCTTGAAAGCGTTTACAGAAAATTCGATAAAAAAATTGATTAAAAAAGTCCAGAATTTTTCTTACGTTTGACATTCTTAGGGCAGCAAGTTTTCCGGGTTCTTAACTAGTCCAACCTTCTATCTCATTAAAGTGTTTAACATGCTCTCCTGTCAATTATATTATTAGTTGCTGATGGTCATGCTGTAAGTTTGCTTCCTTTGTCTTATGGTAGTTTCTATACTTAGCGATATTAGCTATTTGTAGTGTACAAGCTCTAGCCGCTGGCCTTAAAACGGTTGAGTCGCCGAAAAAACAAAGAGATATAATACAATTTATGATCCTATTTCAGTATCAGAATATTATGCTGTGCAAGTAGTATATGTTGAGATGCTACCGCAGGAGTCATTGTTGTTTACACCTACTTGAAGCAAACCCACTATCCAGACACATTAGGAAAGAAATACTCTATTTTACACACTCCATTCAGCAATGTACTACAGACCGGCCTGATCCGGCATGCTGCTATTCACAAAAATTCCATCAAAACCTCTGTCTAGAGCTGCCTAGTGAGATCCGATTAATAGTGTTACAAGTGAGTTCTAAATACTCCACTCATATTTATCCAGAGTCGATCTCGAAATACTTATTGCATATCTGGCATACAAGAATTCTTCGCACGACACCAACCATCACTTTGGATGTCCATTAAAGTTTATTCAAGTATCATACCTTTTCCTCTGTTCTGAGCTTACCAAAGTGGCTCTCATCTGAGGCCTTCATTTAGATGATCTCAACGATAGGGAGGTTATCTAGACGCTACAGCAATAACTGTTATTTGTATCATTACTTCCTTCATATGTTGCCCGCGCTCAATCACAGCCTCAACACATACTTTTACATATATTAAGGAGAATTAATTGAGCTAGTGCTTAATCTTTGCTATAAAATACACATATTTTCATTCAAAATAAATTTTGGAGTAAGAAAGGGAATTTCACATCTTATAACAATCTTTTGCGTCATATTTATTTGTTGTATTATAAGCCGAGTGGAAGTAGGTATATGATCCTTTGAAATGTTTAAGTTACTACATATGTTTCCGCGAGCTTCCGTAATCGGTCTCGGACAGCGCGGATTTTAAATAAACTTCTGAAATGCGGTCACAAAATTGAGTTGGTATGTGAGTTAGATTGCTTCGGATGTACATATCATCAAATATGTCTTACCATCAGACATTTGCAAATATGTAATTTCCATGCCGGAAGTGGGTCATGGTGCGCAACGGCACAGTTTTGTGCAACAGCAGGTAGCTCACAAGGAAACGGTGTGCAGCATAGCGATGAAAAACAGTGTCAAGTAAGACTGTGTAATACTCGTAGTGCCACTAGGGAGACAATAAGAAATTAAATCGAGAAGAAAATTTGAACAGCGTAAAAACAAAGAAGAATATGAAGCAGACACAAAAGCAAATACAATAAAAAGTTCAAATGCGCCGCCACTTAAGTACAACCGCTTAAAAATTCTATCCCCGTTACAATACTTGTTTTATTGTCTAGCTCCAAAGGCAATAGACAGAAGCGTCAGCATATTTTTTTAGTAGTGTGAATACCTTGCTTTCGCTATATTTGCTCTTTTTTTGATATCAATAAAATATTTCAAACAAAATATTTTTTTCAGTGTTATTGTTTTAAGTCACGAGCTTACGTTCAATGGTTATTGGTTAAACAATATTTTATGTCAAGACATAATTTATGTTATGCCATATTTCATGTCAGGTCATATTTTAAAAGAACAATATTTATAAAATTTTGTCAAACATACAATATGGCATAACATAAAATATGTTTTGATATAAAGTGTTGTTTAAACAATTAATCGCTCATGGTTTAAAGAAATATTTTCCTCCTGACATACGTCGCCGATAGAAAATGCAAATAGAAATGACTTACTGACCACTACGCAGAAGGTTCATTGCACTTCATTTTATTTTTGTTTGTCTTTTTCACTAAACGAGCAGACTCATGAGGGTGGTCGTCTCTTCGAAGTCATATTAAAACGCCGCCAGCTTTTGGTTTTAACATTTTAATGTCATAGCTCTTTTTTTCTTTTATTCGCTATTGCCAAGAAGTGGGCAATACGGAAAGCGGATAAATATGTAAATGTCTTTATTCAAATATACCTAGACATTCTACATATATACTCTTTTACTTTCTTGACGGAAACCGACTTACCCATTTGTGGCATATCGCAGTGGCTATTTATGCCAGCAAAGTACTTTTGCGTGTCTGATGGACATAATACATATCACATAAAGAAGGTCAAGAAATTGACATTTGTGAAAAAGAAAAGTGAAATGTAATATAAAAGGTAAATTAAGAATTTACAATACTCAGGCACAATAGTATGGAGTGCCGTGTGGCTTTAATTCCTAAAATAATAAATTTTTTTCTTGAAATGCACGACGACAGCAAATATTATGTCTTTCTCAAACAGGTGTTCCAATTAAAGAATCGGATTAGAATAAAAAAATAAAAGTTATTTCGTAACCAGAAATAAAATAATAATATAAAAAATTTACATATATATTTAAATAAAAACTAAAATAAATTGTTACAAAGAAAAATAAAAAATTTTAATGAAAAAAATTAAATTAAATAAATAAAAAATCTGAATTAGATTCAACTCAATGAAAAACCATTGGAATTCTAACTCCATTCGTCACAATTTGTACAGAATCTAATTCAAACGCCTTTGAACTGGAATAAAATAATATAACATTGATTTTTTAATTAGGTAACGAAAAATTGTATTGATGATACTTTCATTAATATTGTTTTTTACTAGTGGAAACCGCCTCCAATTTGACTAGATTCAATCGTTTCGCTCTTTCCGCACCCAATTCGCCCGCAAAATACCACACATCTTTCGCACAAATTTTTCTGAAAAATTACTACGGTTGACTCATCGTACGTCACTTTAACAGAAGTTACTTTCTGTGTTATCGGTTATTTAGATAAAAAGTTGCTTAAAAATCGATCGTGTGTTGATTCTTCTTCAGGATCAGACGTCAATGGTGTCCACCATACTACCATGTCGAAAGTCACACTAATAAGATCCAATCAAATCAATCTGTATCTGTCAGTAAAGAGAAGATAAGCTTATTTTACGATGTAAAGGGTGGTTAAATTTTCAAGGGTCGATGTTGATTTTGAATAAAACACAAACTATTTAGGAAATTATTGAAATTTTATTTTATTATGATATATTTATGTAACAAAATATCGGTCAAATGAGCGCCGCGACCTCGGCGGCACACCTCCATACGATGGTCCAAATTTTCGATGACGCTGAGGCATAATGGAGTTTCTATGCCGTTAATGTGCCGAATTATCTCATCCTTTAGCTCTTGAATTGTTGCTGGCTTATCGACGTACACCTTTTCTTTCAAATAACCCCAGAGAAAAAAGTCCAACGGTGTCAAATCACATGATCTTAGGGGCCAATTGACATCGCCATTACGTGAGATAACACGGCCATTGAATTTGTTGCGCAAAAGAGCCATTGTTTCGTTAGCTGTGTGGCAAGTGGCACCGTCCTGCTGAAACCACATATCGTCCACATCCATATCTTCCAATTGTGGCCATAAAAAATTCGTTATCATCTCACGATAGCGTACACCATTCACAGTAACTGCCTGACCGGCCTCATTTTGGAAAAATACGGCCCGATGATGCCGCCAGCCCATAAACCGCACCAAACAGTCACTCTTTATGGGTGCATTGGTTTTTCGACAATCACTCTTGGATTCTCATTCGCCTAAATGCGGCAATTCTGTTTATTGACGAATCCACTGAGGTGAAAATGTGCCTCATCACTGAAGATGATTTTCTTCGAAAATTTTCATAATAAGTCTGGATAACTTTAACACGTTGTTGGATTGTGTATCTCTCCATGGTTCAAATTGAGTAAGTCTGAAATAGAGAAATGTCAAATTAAATTCGGAAAAAAACTTGGCGTTTAGGTGTGGTTCACATTCAACATCGGCCCTTACAATTTAACCACCCTTTATCTTTGATAAAAGTGAAACGTACGTGTATGTCAGGGAGCTTAAAATGTGAATGGTGCTTATTATCCCGGTGTCGTCCATTTTTTTCCCGTAATTCTGGTATAAAAGATATCCCACAGATTGAAACTACTTCAAAAAGGTTGGCTACATGATGTATGGGTGGTACGTGAGTTGACGAGAAAAGATCTGTTGGACGGAATCGACATTAGAAATCGTCCCATTTCTGAAGCGGTTGGTGACTGATGATGAAAACTGGTTCACTTACAGTAACGTCAAATGAAGGGAGTGAGGCAGCGTAAACGGTCTCCAAACCAAGATTAACTTCCAGGAAGGTTTTGTCATGTGTTTGGTGTAATTGGTAAGAAACATTGTGCTGTCAGCATTCGGACTTTCTGAAGTAAGTAATCGCACGGAAACGCTCACCTTTGACCAAAAGGAGGGGCATCGTATTTCATCTGATCAACTCCAGATACATCGGTAGTGACTCACCACAAGCTATGGCAGCTTGGTTGAGTGCGGACCTCATATGATTACTGTCTGGATACGGGTTTCTGTGAGAGTGGCGTAATGACAAAAAATACAGAGGAACGTATTAGAAGCAACAATTTTTACCAGACCAAAAATGAATTCCTCGAATACCTTTAATTCCGTCCGTTACTATCTTTCAATTCAAGCGACTACATTTCCCCTTTCGACCAGCGTTTGCTTTTACTATAAGCAAAGCTCAGGATCTACATTTAGATACGGATTCTTTCCCACCTTTACAAAGGTAAGTATGTTGGTTGTTCTTTGTTTGGAAAACCAGATAACCAAAAAAATTGTATACAAGTGTTATTCTTTCTTCTGTGGTGTGAATGTGTTTTGGCAATGAAGAGGAATTCCTTTAATATCTGTAAATACTTCTTCACCTTGTATCTTTTCTGTATCAAAGGTAAGGGAAGATCAAAGTCTTTAATGTAATATTCACCTGGAGTAGAAATTCCTTCTTCCAAATTAATAATAGGAAAAACTGTAGACACATCTGCAATTTCTCATTCGTTAGTGTGCTGGGTTTTTTTTTTATTTTTTTGTCCACATTCAGATTCTTCCCCATCATTCCTTTGTTAGTCGAGTCCAATTTCTTCTTCCATTTTTTCTCCTTTATAATCGATATCAGTTGTCTTGAATTGCTGAGATACTTTACTGTGCACTCTAGAACTCGTCCTCGATTTATGATTAGACCAGAATCTCTCGTCCACTATTACTGGAGCGCGTGTTGTAACTTTCTTCATTTTAAAATATGCAATTATCTGGCGAATAATTGTAAAAACAATGACTAATTGCACTATAATTTTTAGGTTCAGGTAACATTTAAATTTGAAAAATAATAAGGTCATGCTTTCATAACCGCTGAAGCGTCTGATATGATTTATGTTTTTCCAAAATGGTTTGCCCCTGATATCGGAAAGTGCTTGGAATATTTACCTAGATTAAGTTTTCGAATTGATAGGTGTTTGGAAAGAAAAGATTTACATATAAATACAATCATATGTAATATTTGATCTAAGAAATCGGCTGTAAATCCATTTCGGGGTTTCCCAAATATTTTTTTTTATAATTTCATTCTTCTCGCAATAATAATCACAACAAACTGCATAATGGATTTCCTTCCAAACCAGTTCAAATTCATACAATTAATAATCTATAGAACCCATACGGTCATCTTCAATTCCACCAGACAAAAATAATAAAAACCCGACTTTAATTTAAAATGAGTACCACTTTATTGCTCCCACTGGAAATGCAATTGGCAATTTACGAATTCCGCACACAGTTTTTTCGCTTGTAGAATGTGTTTATATTCGCGGTGTATGAGCGAGGCAAAGTGAGTGGTATACTTTTGCTTTTATGTTACCCAATAAATCAAAACCATTGTTTAGAGGTGAAATTTAAGAGATCGCCCATGTGAGATGACCTCTTTTTGATTTGTCCTACAACAATTTTACTCACATATTTCTTTCTCAATAGGCATGTGCAATATACATATATTTTATATTTTCTATCTTCTATAGCATTTATTTAGCAACCAGAGTCGCGGTTTTTTACGACCCACTCATATTTGTTTGCTTTGTTTGTTCACTTTGGTTGTGGATTTTGAACCCTGAATTTTTAAGGTAGTTGAAGTTTGAATCTTTTTGCCTAGTGAAATTATGGTAAATAAAAAGCGAAAGCAAAAAATTCATAAATTTATATAAGAATAGACGATGATAGAAAAAACTATTAAAATATATTTTGTTTGAAAAGATCTATCACTGTTTTTTGCCTTAAATAATTAATTAAATTTCGGAAAATAAAAGAAAATTTTTTGTATAACTAGCGAAGCTGGGAGACTTCCCTACAAAAAGTAAATAATTGAAATCTGTAGAAAGCGAAATCGAAATCAGTTTAGTTTTTCAGCCAAAAATAAACAACAAAATCGGTTTGTCAAGACGCAAGCAGGCAACGTAGACTTACCATGGACAATTCATGGGCACATACCTTTAATTTTCTTAGCCGAGTTTTTTGATCTAATAGAACGCAATAGTCAGGAAAATAAATCTCCCTTTAGCTAACTAAGTCGTTGCAAAAAGAAGAGTTCAAGTAAACCGAACTATAAAAACGGATTTCCTGATTTAACCGATGTGAGTTCAACTTCTTGAAAAGAAAATAATTTTAAGCAAATCGAAAGTTTTTAGAAACCATTTCTGCCTGTTAATCTGAACGGTATGCCACCAATCCATTAAATTTCAAGTGCATCGCATCATAGATAAAATTTTCTCGTATTAATAGATCACTGGTTCACTTCCCGGAATAAAGGCAAATTTTCTTCAGTATTTTGCTATTAAATACAAATAATTGGAGTAGAAATTTAGCCAATTTGATGCAGCCGTTCTAAAAACAATTTTCAAAATAATTTCAATATACTTGTATTGTATATAGTTATGTAGATGAAGGCTTGCCATTGGGCGATACTGCATATATACCAAAAAGTATCCACTTGTCTCTTTCGGATAGTTAAATGAGCTTTAGCACACGCCATGGAGTTCTTCGGTTTATAAGCTCAAAAAGTTTTAGCTTAAGTGAACGTATGATATCATATATCGGGTTACAGGATGAACCAAGCAAATTTAGTTTCAGGTCTCTGGCCAGTTTCATAAAAAATATGTTGACATCTTAATTTGAACTACAAATGAGATCAAATAGATCGGTTTCTGGTATCTTTCCCGGAATCAAAACTAGTGTTCCTGTTAATCCATGTACTACATTTCAAAAATCCATAATATAATTTCTTGTTATTCGATTAAGTTGGTTCTTGATCTATTTTCTGAAGAGAAAAATGCAGTTCTTCATAATATTGTCTGCGCTTTGCCCGACTTCTTCCAAACACGATTTTTAAATGTTTAAAAATAAATAAAATTTTCTGGAATAGTATGGTTCCTGGTACACCCACCATATATAAAAGCTGTGTTTCTGCTCATATCATATATGAAAAAGGCCACCTACATATGCAGTAAATTTTATGTAAATCGAATCATAAATACGAGTTTTTCGAATAAGTGATTCCCTGGTCGTCTTCGCGGTATGAAAATCAGATGTTGACCGATTCTTATACCTCCCCGATATACACATACAAATTTTATAAAAATCGGTCCAGCCGTTACGAAGCAGTTTGGCTACTAACACTAAGACATGAGAATTATTATTGGTTTAGATATTATATTAAAATAAATTACAAGTATATATAAATTACCAAATTTATTATTTAGCCAGTTTTTTATCACGTTTTTAGTCTGTTTTTAATCAGTTGTTGCCCGAATTAGCCGTTCATGTGATTGAGTTTCACTCAATCATGCAATTTTTAACCAGCAAATAAAAATTTGGTTTTCTCCCACATACCTAGGTTTGTGGAAACACCCACATAAAATGTATATTTATGATCTAAAAAATTAACAAAATTTCAAGTTTACCATTTGCTTTCCTTATTGCTTCATCTTATAGCATGCTTTTAGGCGTAAAAATGTATACTACTGTGAGGGAAACAATGCAGGGATGCAAAAGTGGAAACCGTTTTTCTCGACCGTCCGCACAACAACACAATAACTAAGCCTATTTTGTTTGCCTTGTTTGGTTTGTACCTTTTCAAGCAGCCACGTTGGCTAATTAAATATTTACGAATTGTTATAGCCGAAACGTGAAAATAAGCAAATACTTGGCGTGTATGAACACCAGTGTAGTGTATGTAGTAGTATATATGTATATTTACAGAAAGGGTAAATATACAGCAGACGGAAGTGATTCCGAAACGTAAATAAAACCAACCGTTGTTTTCCGTTACTTAATGTTTTTTGTTGACTTGAAATTTTTTCTCCTCATCCATTATTAACCTCGAGATTTTTTTACATTACATATTTACATTACATATTTTTCTGCTTTAATTTGCTATTGTTCTTATTAAAAATTTATACATATAACTCGTCAAAACAATGAAGTTTCTTCGTACCCCAGCCAAAAACCATTATTTTACCGGCAAATAAAAATTTTAAATAGATAATAAAATAAAAATAAATAAGAATCTAAACACAAGCGAAATTATTGTGAAACGAAGGAAAAAATTAAGTTAAAAACAAAAAATAAAAACATAAGTGATGGAAGGTCGAAGAACTTGTCCTTCCGTGAGCGTTCAAATGATTAAGTTTGGAGAAGTAGCAGCTTATTGCTGGCTGGACGAAGCTCCGCTTCTTAAGGTGTCCTACCAGCAAGACGGCTATTCTGATGTAGTAAATAAAGTAGTTAGACTAGTAAGAATAAATTACTCATTTTGCATAACTGGAATAATATTTTGATTGAACTATTATATTTTGTATTTAAAAAAAGTATGTATATAATATTAATTTCAGCATCCTCGTTTGAGTACTTTCTGTCCTGCTGGTAGGACGCTCTCGGTTATATCATTAGTGAACCACGTAAGTTTTGCTCCGACTTAATTTTTTCAATCAAACATTTTTAAATTTGATGCTGAGGAAAATAATAAAATCCACAGAGCTAAATAGCAGTGTCTAGCTGCCGGAATACAACAACGATATCGATATAATTGGCCTTAACAACCGCGCCGATAGTTCTGCTTTCTCCAGACTGGATAAGGCGGCAAAGGTTATGGGTCTAGTAGTGAACGAGAACAAGAAGAAATAACTCTTGTTATCAAACAAACTGCCGGTGCACTTAAGACTTGGCTCGCACGTCACTGATGACAGTCAAAACTTCGAGATCGTCTATGGTTTCGTTTATCTAGGGACTAGCATTAACACCAATAATAATGTCATTCTTGAAATCTTACGTAGAATCACTCTTGACAATTGAACGATTCAAAACTAAACCTTATAAGTCACTCATCATTTCCGTTTACCTATATGGGCTCTGGAAGTTATTGAGAGAAAAGTTTCGCGTGAGATTTATGGTCCTCTACGAGTTGGGAACGGCGAATACCGCAGCCGATGGAATGATGAGTTGTATAAGATATACGGCGACATTAACATAGTTCATCGAGCATTCCAGCTTTGAATGTTTTCGATACAGTACCAGCTGGTGAAAGCAGAGGAAGAGGAAGACCGCCACTCCGTTGGAAAGATCAGGTGGAGAGACTTCTGGACGAAAATGTGAAAACGTATGCATGCTTCAGTACGAAGGTGTTTCTTAGCTTCATGTGTTCTGGATTATTAACTTCCGAAAGAGGTTGGGATTCTATATTTTTTGCACATATGTATATGTATTTGTGACGGCCGCGGTAGCCGAGTGGTTAGCATTGCGTCCTGCCATTCGGAAGACTCGGGTTCATATCCCGATGCCACCAACATCCAAAAGTTCTGGAAAATTAATTTTAATAAAAAATTAGGTAAAATTTTCCAATTGTGGTCGCCCCTCGGCAGAGAATGTTCACCCCTCCGAGTGTATTTCGGACATGAAATAAAAAGACTCCTCGTCAAAAAACCGTCAGCCGTTCGGAGGCGGTTTAGTATAAAGTGTAGGTCCCTCCATTTGTTGGAAAAAAATCAAGACGCAAAACCACAAATTGGAGGAGGAACTCGGCCGAAAATCGCTTCAGCGGTTACAAAGCGCCAATTATATATATATATATATATTTGTATGAAAAATCACTCACATACATGAGTGGGTTTTTGCTTAGATATTAGATAGAAATAATTTTTTTAAGGGATCTGGATCGATTTGAAAAAAAAATATATATTAATGGTTCCAGTTAATTAAATTTTTGGAATATATTGTATACCTGAATGGAATACCAATGGTACCTGTAAAAGGACCAGAGAGATGAAAATTGATAACCAAAACATTGACGAGGTGACAATCTATTATTACACGCTTAACTTTATAGTGAATAAGCATTTATCCGAATGGAGCGTTTGGGTTACTTTGATGTATTCATATTTAAATTATCGTGATAGCCTTTGAGCAGCGAATAAGTGATCCGTACACAGAAATAAGTAGACAGATCACTCTATAAATATAAATATCGCATTTTGTCGCATGTAACTCAAAAGATGAGGTAGTCATTAAGCCGACAGAGCTTTTGAATACTTCGGGCTTAGCGGTCATACCACACTTATTAAATTTGAAAAACGATGTTCCCATTATAAATGCTATAATACTGTATAGGTGCTCATTTCTCGAAGTCTATTATTCCTTTTGGGAGTATCAATTCAAGCAGCTACATTTCTCTCTTCGATTAGAGTTTGCTATTACATTAGCAGAGGTCAGGGTAACTCTTTGCTTTTCTTTTAAATCAGGTTACTTCGTTGCTTTTTAGCGAGAGTCTTTACACTCTCTTCTGATAAATCACATTCAAATTATAAATATTAATATTTTATTATCACTCTGAAGTTAATCAGAATGGCAAGGTGGAGTTAGCCTGGCTCGTTAGTTTTATATATAGAATTTATAAGATTTCTGTATATGTACAATAGTATGTAGTTGATTGCAACATATTTTTGTTAGGAAAAAGTATTTTTCTTTTCTTTCAAAATATTAAAGACTAATTTCTGTCCATGTTTATATTTATATATAGGTAAAGTCATTGGCAGCCACGTGGGAACAGTTGCATGCTTTAAAACTGATAAATGTGTCATATACTGAGTAAACAGTGACAAAACAAATTGCAGATGGTAGAATGTTTAAGAAGCAGTTGACTTAACAACTTCCGTACTGGCCCCAGCAACATGTTCTCTGTGCCCATAATGATATGAATGAAGGCAATGAACATCAAAAATGAAAAATCTTCACTTTATTTTGAAGCAAACGACATTTAATTTACTGTATATGTACTCCTATAAGTATAAACTATTTGTTGTTTTCAGTCACTGGGATGTGCCGGCGAGTGTTGAGACCAAAAAATATATAGTGACCGTATAAAAATGGACAGTAGACAAAGCTTGATATTTAACTTACCAGTGTTTGTGAACAATTTATTATTTTAAACTGGTTGACTAATTTTTATTTTATTCTCTTTTTAACGTTTGCATTTGTTTCTTTTTGCTGGCCATATCCGCTCCTTTGCTTGTCTCCCTTTCCTCTATAAACATTGGCACAATCACAGTTAACATGGCATTTCTTGTCACTTAAAGAACAACTAATATAGGGTGCTTTAATGTTGTGTTACCTGCTTGATGTTGGTTCAGAACTGATAAGTCCACAATGGACAAGATATTCACCTTGCGCCCAATATTAGAAAAAATGCCCGTGACCAAATAATCGATACGATGATACGATGCTATAGCTGAGTTTGGTATTCGTACATACATCAGGATATTTAAAGTAACTTTAGGCAGTATGTACTAAAAATCGGGAAATACTTCTACGAACAGTTCGTGTGACTTCTTGAACTTAATTTAACAAAATATTCTAAGATTATCTATTTCGTGGTTTCAAAATTACAGGACTCTATTTCGACGTTTTATCCTGCCCAGCAGTTCGAACTCGCCTTCGAAGAAGGGATCTGCCAGTATTTTGAAGAGCAACGCTTTTACCTGACGTTCATTGCTATTAATGGACTAAAGTAATAATTTATTAGTTATTAAGATTTTAAAACTTATTGTTAGGCTTAATCTAAGGAGATTAAAAAAAAAATTTAACTTTTAGCGAAGGTACTGAGCGTAGCAAGTGGTGCACTTAAAAAAGATAAATGTTTGACTTGCGAACGTTATAAAAACTTTGACAGTGTAGGAAGAAATGATTTTAGCAAAACTGAAGAATACCACAATCATATTAGAGCCAAGAAAAATTACAAAGAAGTATTTCTGGGGAAACAAAAACAATCTAAAGCAAATTCGTTTTTCTTATGTGTTAGTTTTGACTTACAGAAAGTGTTAAATAGCCCTAACAGAAAAAGTGCAAAATTGTTATATTCACGAAAGTATGCGCGCTACAACGGTTTCACTTTCTATAGGGTGAAGCTGACGGAAGACGGGGCTGTAATAAAATTTGTAAAATTATTTTTCAATATTCACTGTGACAGCTGTGCTGGTCAAAATCATAACAGAGGAATGCTTTCTACATTAACGTTCTTCCTCAAAAAATCACTAATAATTAAAAACTTAAAAACAACCCGTATATGCCATGATGCCCGCGGACTGTTTGGGCTCCAATAGAATGGTACACTATGATTATTTATGCTAGGACTAATCCAACTGAGTATACATGTATTTTAATGAATCGCTCTGATTTCGTTCTTCACTAAAAGTTCTATTTCAAACTTTACGCTCTGCCGAATTTGAAAAAAAAATAATCCATTATTAAACTCAAATATGGATATTTAGAACACTCTGATAACAAAGAATATGACATTGGACTGATTTCGATCGAGACGTAACTTTCTTATAATGAATAATGGACCTTTCTCCGCGTATAATAGTCAATTAAGTATTTCACCAGCTAAGCACAAACATTTAAAAGAATTCCATGATAAATTGCGATGAAGCTATGAAAGATGCTTTCTTAGAAACAGATGAAGATGAATCTGATAGTGTACAATAATTTATGTAAAACTTACAAAAAGTTTGATGACTTATGATAATTAAATATAAAGTTCCTTATTTTTCATTCAGAAAAAATTTAAATTATTTTTGTTCAAAAATGAGTTTAATATTTACAAACTGAAGTACTAGAGTCCAATGTTTTTTAAAAAATTAAATTACTTTTTCTTTCATTTTTTCCTTTGAAAATTCATTGTGAAAATATTAAATAAACAAATATATGAACTTAGGATTAGGTTTCTTAATGTGATTATATTTATATAACTGCCAAATCTTTGTAGAGTGGCTTAAAATTGTAACAGCGAAAAAATGTAAGTGACAAAAAATCGTGCTTTGTTGTGCATTGATCATCTAACATAAACTTAAAGTTGCATACCGAAAATCAGATTAAAATCCACTTTGCATATTTTAATAATTAAAAATAATCTTATCCTTTAAAATTTACTTTTTGTCGTTTACATCTTTTTCGAGGTTAAGGCTCGATATGTTAATGAAAAAATAATAGACATATTTATTTATTTGCCTTCAACATACTTTGTATATTTTGGTTTTCAGGAATACATTATCGCAAAAACTAGCAGTAGACGTTTATTTTTTAAACAAATAAATCTTCCCATAATCGAGTATCACATTTTTTATTTATGTATGAAAAAGTGTATCTTCTATTCATGTACAACCAAACTGTTGATTTTACATACTTACATATGTATATTCTCGTATATGTATTTACATGTAGGCATATATATTTAAATACAAGATATCCTTTGTCATACACATTCCATTGCATCAAAAGTGAAATGAAGCTGAAAAAAGGCAGCAACAACAATTTGTTTGAAATCAGAAATATCCGAAATGACAAGAAATTGACTTTATTGGCTGAACAATGTTTGACATACATAGATTTGTACATTTTTCACTGCTAAGACATTTTTTTGAGTTTTTAAACAGTTATTGAAGGAAAACAGTATTAAACTATTAGCATTTGTAGAGAGGAATACTTTGGTAATGCAAAAATTAACCAGAAAAAAAGTGTTGCTGTCGCCATTCGACTTCTTCCATGAAAATATTATTCAGGCTATATACATATATGGTATGCCAACTGGTTGTTTGAACAGGGAGACAAAACACATATCATAGCATCACTTGCATCGAAGTAATATGATATACATAGTCGTCCGATCCAGTCTCAAGATTTTGCGCGAAACTTCATTTAACTATTATAGTCGAGTGGTTAGCATTGTGTACTACCATTCGTAAGGCCAGGTATCGGGGTCTGTTCCGACAAACATTTTAAATAATGGAAAATAAATTATTCTAATTTCGGTCGCTACTCGGTATGCATGAAATAAAAACTCCTGATAAAAATCCCATGGGGCCGTTCGAAGCAGGGTTAGAATAAATTGTTGGTCCATCGGTTTGTTTGAAAAAACATCAGAACACCCACCAGAAATTGGCGTTGGAGCTCAGCCGAAAACCGCTACAGCAGTTACAAAGTGCCACTCATACAAATAAATGTATATATTAGGTAAAGAAATAAATCAGCCATTATTTTTGCATTCATTTGAATTAATATTATTATTATTATTTAACATAGTTAGAATTATCCAAGTTTAAAGGCAGTGCAATTGTGCCTCTCTCATAGAAACCTCTGCCACTACTAGCAAAATATTGCTATATTCAACTTTCACAGGCCTCTCTTGAGGCCAATTCCTAACCAGCCAAATTATTCGCTATAGGCAGGCACAGATAGTAATCACTTGGGGCGTTATCCTGATGGATTGTAATTTCCTTCCTGTTGACAAAGCTGGGCTCGTCTGGGTAGAGGCATAAATTAATGGCTTGGCCGTAGGCTGTAAGTGAATGATTCTTTTTCAATCCCACAAAACAAGCAAACCACCTAATTGATCGTCAATCCTGGTTTGGAGACTGTTTGTGGTGGCTCACTGTCACCATCCTCTTCGACTTGGGATGTGAATTCAGCAGTCATGTCCTCCCTAGTGTATTCAGCATTTTGCTTCAAGTTGTATTCTGTGCAATGATTAGCTCCAGGGCAATCGAAAGAGTGCTCGCATTACGGTCAGACTCGACAATTTCCATAATTTTAACGACGTTTTCGACAATTGACCTTCCACATCGTGGTTCATCTTTTACACCAAAATTACCGAAATGAAAACGACGAAACCAAAATTGTGTATAATTTACTGTTATAGGACCAGGGCCATAAACACTGTTCACATTTTCAGCTATCTAGTTAAGGGATCAAAACTTCTTCTTTTTAGTACGCAATATTGTCTTTTTAACGTCATCTAGAATATCCTTTCGCACCTATACATATAGAATGCGAGATGTATATCAGGAAACCATTTATTGCAATGATAATGGATGATTTGTTATTTGACCTAATATACATACATCATATCATCATCCTATAAACGACAGCAAAAATTTGATTTCCTAGCATCTATTTTTATTGATTAAAATTTTATGAATATATAAATATATAAATATAATTATTTTTTTTTCACTTCAATGCTTTCAATTTGTTAGGCCATTGTTTTTTTATTTTCTGTTTAGTCTGAAGCCAGTTTTCATATGAAGTGAAATGCAGCTTGATTATTGAATTATATTGACAATAATTTTGTCGTATATTTTACATAACATTCCTTCAAAGCTAATACTAAAACTATGCTTCTGATGCATTTCTTCAATTTTTTACCTAACTTTTGTCGTTGCCGAATTTTTTATTAAGAAACCATGGCTACGTGTAGTTTAGTATTCGTATGTAACGTATGCGCAATACCATTCATTTTACATATGTATGTGTATGGCGCATAAAAGCGTACATAAATGTAATTTCACTGATACACAGACAAGTACAGCTACGTGTTTTCAAAACCCCACAATATGGTTTGCTGTTTTCTCCCAAACATGCATTCTTGTCGATGGCCAACAACTTCTGTGCACCTTTCTCGGTATGTACAATATACGTTGCGCTATATTTGTGTACAAAAATACAAGTATATGTATATATCTTATATGTAGGCTTGGTTGTATTTGTAAGTTTGGCATGCCTTTTTAAAGTTTTTGCACATTCCTTTAGCTTACACCGGCAAGCTGAAGGAATTTACTTTCGGAAAGTTGCACGTAGCATATGAGGAATTGAAGACATTTCTTACCAAAAACATTTTCATCTACAATAACATTCACATTCTTGTTTTAGAGTTTACCTGGCAGCAAATAACAAAGTGGTTGGTAAAAGTTTTGATTATAGTAGTTTCAAATATGACAAAATCGTGTCTGTTACAAAACTAAAGGCTTTCATAACCGTTAGTTATAATTATTTTTACCCTTATTAATATTAATTTTGTCGGTGATGTTTCAGAAATTTTTAAATACTTAGTAAAAAAAAACTTTATAATTAACATATTTGGATGTAAAAAAAGCGAATAAACCAACTTTTTTCCATTTTAAACTAATATCTCTATGTCATCTGCGTAAACAATTGCTTAAGTGCATTCCCAACAAATTTTTTCAGAAGTTCATTTTTTTCGAGTGACCACAGAAACAGGGACGATACAGACTTTAAGAAGTAGACTTCTTATACATAACACGATAGTTGGTTCTTCCCGTTCAAGGTAGTCTTGTCCTGATTACTTACTATTACTTGTTTGAAATTCTCCACGTATGTCCGCAAGAAGAACGAGAGCATATTACTAGTGTTTCAGAGCTCTGTCTAAATATGTAGGGTAATGAGTGAAGTTTAGTATTAGTGGATAATAAGTAAATTTTTTAGTTGCTTTTTCTCATAGAAGGTAGACTTACCCTAACTGCTTACTATTACCTCCTTGTAGATATTGTTGAATGCTTCATTTATGTCCACAGAAAGGCAGAGAGCGTATTCCCTATGAAGCATAGGTCTCTTTGTATATGTATTGTATATAAGGTTAATGAGTGAAGTTCAGTATCAATATATTTACACTGAATCTAGCCGTGTTGAGATTTTATATTTTATATTGACCAGCAGGAGTTTAATGTACATATCTAGAATCTTTTCTTGAAATAATTAAGTTACACTTATTGAAGTGCATGCATTCAAATGCAAGGTCTATATTTCCTTACCATCACACGACCTTTGTCTCTCCAAAAAACAGAAAACTGTAAACTTTAAAAACCCATCATGTATTGGTAGCAGGTACGGTGCCAACAACATTGAAAACTTTCAAATACCGTAATGGGGATTCAAACGGTACGAAGCCATTGATCACACAAAGTATTTCATCTCGTGTTTTGATATCTGGTGGACTGTACTCCATACTGTCTCATAAAGGTTCGAGCTCATTAGTGTTTTTTTGTACATCCTAGAAAATTTGTGTTATTGTTCAAGTGATTGGATGCAGAGATAATCCAGTCCACTGAGAACTCTACTTTTTTATTAGAGCTGTGGGATGCTCGAATAGTATCACTTTTTGATATTTTACATATAAGTACAGTTTTATATTCCCTACAGCAGAACTCTATATCAACTTGCTTGACTAATACGCAGAGATCTATGCGATGACGTTTAAGTTATACGCCCTGTTTGCTACATAAAGATGGTTTGAAATTTCCGAATTTTATCTATGGTCAGAAAAAAACGTTGTACTAAGCGGTTTTGGGATAAATGTGGGATATACACGTATGGGATAAAGTTTTTTGAAGTCGGGCCAATATACTCTGAGCCCTCACCACGGTTAGATAAAGCTATGTTACTTATAACTCTAATTTAGTATAAACAAAACCGATGCCGTTGGTATCTTCACTTTTCCACTTGTGGCCTTCTTCTACGAATTCAATCAACCTCTGTGCGTCCTCTGGTGGCACTTCATCATACTGGAGGACGCATCTTAATCCATGTCATCCCTCAAAGCTATTACGATCAGGTCGTCCGAAAAAATTTTAGGCCAATATGAAAATGTGTACCTTTCTTCACTAGTACAATAAGGTAATTTTTAATTGATGAGGAGCTAAAAATTACCTTATTGTACTAAAATTCAAGCGTCAAAACAGAGTTAAGTAAAATAATACAGTTTTATTTCACAAATCGAACTACGCGAAGATTGTGGCCTTAGGTATAGGGATATCCTTTTTGTTTAAAAAGTACAGGACTGTATTTTGACATATCCTAAACTTAACTGACAGACCAAACAAGTTTTGTTTTAGTTAAAGGTCAGACATTTATGACAATGGATCGTCTAATCACCGAACAATGCCTTAAAATTGTTGAAAACTACTATAAAAATGGTGAGTCAGACTGCAAATGAAAGTGTAGTCAAAGACAGGAATGTGTAGATTTCTCGACGTTCTCAGGAGCTGATCCATTTTGCACTTGAACTTACACCTACATACATCTACGTATATATGAAGTTTGGCTCAAACAACAATTGAAGCTAGCTGACTATTCACATAGTCAAACATATGTCGGTTGGTTGCTTTCAGATTAAGTAGTGGACGGCAATTTTTCGAATGAATATTTCTTCACCGACCATGCACATTTCTTACTTGGGGTGTTTATAAATGAGAAAAATTTTAGCATTTGATGCTCCGATAATCCTCAAATGAAATGAAAAGAGGCCATTGCAACCAAAAAAAAAAAAAGAAAAATTACTGTGATTGCACCTTACTTTTTTTGAAAATGACAAAAGCGAGACTGTCACTACCAATTCGGAGCGTTAAGATCCTATGATAACCGACTTTTTTTTGGCCAACAGGTGAATAACACGACTTCGATAATATGTGGTTTCAACAAGATGGTGACATATGCCACAAAACACGAATGAAAATGGCTTTATGTCGAGAGAAATTTCCCGGCCGCGTAATCTCGCGTATTGGTGATGTCAATCTTCGATTTGACACCGTTAGACTTTTTTTGTGGGTCTACGCGAAAGACTGCTTATACCGATAAA
This sequence comes from Ceratitis rosa, assembly GCA_037013455.1. Taxonomy (NCBI): domain Eukaryota; kingdom Metazoa; phylum Arthropoda; class Insecta; order Diptera; family Tephritidae; genus Ceratitis; species Ceratitis rosa. Next base: position 18,180,790 of record JAWMAG010000004.1, read on the forward strand.
CCTCAAACTCTTGGGCACATGAAAACCAACAAATGTTAAGTTATGACTGAGATACCGCCCGGTATGTGCCAAAAAGTGATTGAAAATTATAATACGATGTTTGTCAGAATTCACGAGACGTCTATAGATATGGAGCTCAATATATTATATAAGGCTAAGGTTTAAGCTAAATTAATTAATTAATAAATTTCAAAAAAAAAAAAAATTAAGTGCATTCCACTTAAGTTTATTGTCGATATCGCCCTGTACTTAAATTTTTCCAATGACTAATATTAGAAAAGTAAAGAATAGGAAATTTATTATGGGAAATATATAGTAAGTATTTGAATAATTTTTTTTATCTATTTCTGAGTTGAAAATTTTTGATTTAGACGACAACCAAGTCAAATAAAATACCAAAAAAAAAAAAAAATAAGTAAATAAAATAAAACAAAATAATTGATATACAAGGTACACCCTTATGTACAAAAAGTTCTCTTTCAACTTTCAAACTAAGAAATAGTTAAAAAAACAGTTAACGTTACCACTGAACAGGTCAAATTGGCACACATCATGTACTCGTAGATAAACAGATGATCAATTGACTACCCTCTCGCCTGACTGTTGGTGCAACTAAGTTGCAAAGTTACCAAGATAAATCAATTGATTGACAGCTCTGCTGTGGAGAATAGCTTACAAGCTGACAGAGTTTATTTCAAAGAGGATATGCGAAAAGAATGTGTGAAAAACTGATGCTTGTAATGTATGGATCGTTAAATAAAAATTTTCCCAAAGTAGCAAGGGAAAAATAGTACCCGCTTCAAACTAAACACAAAACATTTAAAGAAAACAATTTAATTAAGAGGTTGAGAAACACAATTAATTAAATATGTAAATGTTTAAATGTATATATAAAACAGTAGAATAAAAACTGTCATTTGTAATTAAATAACATTCTGCATTAATGAGTGCAATTAATTATTTGGTTCTTTAATTTTTTTTTGAAAGGCCTCATATCTACGTATATCAACTATTTAGTCACATACAATTTTCAAATACTATATTTTGTTCAATTTGTGTTAAAATAAACTTTTGAATGAGAAAGATAAGTTCACTAAATAGCCCTATTAAATGTCAGTTAGTACTTTTCATACAATTTTTACAAATATAGATAAAGGCATGTGATCAATTAGTTGACTTTGTGAATTGATTTGTGAAGAGCTTTATTGTATTATATATATAACTGGCGCTTTATAACCGCTGAAGCGATTTTCAGCCGAACTCCTTCTCCAGCTTGTGATTTTGCGTCTTCAAGTTTTTCTAACAAATGGAGGGGCCTACAGTTTGTATTAAGCCACCTCCAAACGACTGCTGGTTTCTTTATGAGGAGCCTTTATTTCATGTCCGAAATACACTCGGAGGGTTGATATTCCTTGCCGAGGGGCGACCGCAATTAGAAAATTTAGCTTAATGTTTTATTTAAATTAATTTTCTATAACTTTTGGATGTTGGTCGTACCATGATTTGAACCCGAGCCTTCCGAATGGCAATACGAAATGCTAACCACTCGGCTACCGCGGGCGAAAAAGGTATTAGTCGACGTAACATTGCTCTATTATTCAAGTTTTTCTTTTAACTACTGACAAGTTTTTATTAAAATGCGAGTATTTTCTACTATTTTTCCTTGTTATTTTTTTAAATTTGGCTTCAGCATAGATGGAAAAACTAAATGCAACAAAAATAGAAGAAATCAAAAGGCTTATTGAATTAAAAACAAAAAACAGAGAAGTTGTAAGACTCATTCACAAATTCACCAGAAATCACAAGGTGCTATATGCGGGGAATATAGTGCTGGACATATTTCTTCGATCCCATAGATCGCAATAAAATTACTCGTTATTTCAGCAGTGTGGGATGGCGCGTTGTCATGATGCAAAAAGTAGAGCCGCAAGTCTGTTTTCCAACAAATTTTAGATTAGGTGAAGTAAACTGACATTATTACTTTTGCTGCAGGTTTTTGTTGCTTAGTTTTCATGGGTGAGTGTTCTTCTGTTGGGTTCTATACCATGAACTGCTCTTTGACTTCTGGATTGTATTTATAGAACCAAATTGAGCAAAATGCTTTTGAGCCTCTTTTGGATTCGTGGTACCCATCGAGCAGATTTCTTCGTGTATCCCAGATGATTACCTAATATTCGCGATATAGCCATGGGATTCAAGCCCAATTTATTAGCAATCATTCCTTGCGTCAATCGGGGTCTTCGTCAATTTTGGACTTCACCAGAGCTATAGTGACATCATCAGTGGAAGATTTTGGTCGACCTTCTCTGGGCTCGTCTTCTACAGAAAACTGTCCGTTCTAGAATCTTTGGAACCACTCAGAAATAAACTTTAAAGACGGTGCAATCGTTCCATAAGTAATTTGGCATTCACTAATTTGTATTAGCAGTAAATTACGCCGAAACGAGAAGGGAATCACATGGAGAATTTCTGTTTGCGTTGGTGGTGGAATTTGACCTATCCACAGCTATCTTGCATTTTCTCGTCTCCATTTTAGCCGATCGTACTAGAATTTGAAATAGAACTAATAAAGTAATTGCAAAGGATTTGGTATATTTAGATTTAACAAAAACAAATTAAAAGTCACCAACGGACTGAATTTTTGTTAATCCTCTCGTATGTATGTATATGAAATATATTTTCCTCTGCGTTATAATTTATAGCCGTGCAATTAATAACACTAGTTACGCAAGTGCTCCCAGCAGAAACATATTTATAAATATGTATGAGTGCACTTTGAATCGCTTGTGCCAAATTAACCATCAACCGATATAGTTGTGGTTTGCAATAAATCATAAAATGCCATTAATTATCTAAGTAACATTTAGACTGCAACAATAATATAAATATGTAGTTGCACATATATTACTTCTTCATACAAATAGGTGAATTTAAAGATAAATATATGTAAGTTAGATTAAGTTATACTGGCTGGTTGCTAAGTCTAACATATAAACGTTCTTCCAATAAGAGCTGCCATATTTATATTCAAAGAAACTTTTTCTTTCAAATATCGATGGTTTCCTCGCTTCTGCGGCAAGTAGCACCGTCTTGTTGAAAGTAAACGTTGTTCAGATGAATACCAGCCAATTCCTTCCAAGCATCCATTAATTTTCGAGAAGTTAAGGTACAATAACCCCGCCAGAATATAAATCGCCCCAAACAGTTTCAAGTTGAAGATAATGCGAGTTTTAACCAATAAGTCTTTGGTTTTCCGAGCCTCAGATGGAACAGTTTCGCTTATTGATTTAGCCGTCGGAAAGAATAGTATGCTATTCGAAGTAACAAAGTAGCAGCCGCGTACAACTACAACTCTCTCTGTGAAGTTTAAGAGAACCTTGATACCTAGACTTTATGTGGCCCCCTGAACAGTGAAATTCCTATAAGTCTAAGAAAAGTTCGAGATGAGGCTGGATAGAAAGAGAAGAGGTTTTACAAACTTCTCACTCACGCCTGCCTCCGAGCACTTTATACTGACATATGTAATGTCAATTAATGTTACTAATATTCATTATTCTAGCATTGGATGTCAATAGAGCAAAGCCAGTTATAAGCCCTACAACTGTCTTGCAGTCCTTTAGAGTTTAAGTGAGCGAAAATTAAGTGAGTTTACTTTCCCTGCCTTATTGATATTAAGGCATTTCAACTCACCCTGATTTGTTTAAAGCTCTCTGGCAAATTCTATTTAGATTGTAAAGTCTGTAATATACTGGATCGATTGCTAAAGGGATGGCACTTTGGGCAATATTAAGTAATTTGTGACGTGGATAAGAACTCCTCAGATATGCAATCGAATATACAACGGTTGTCCTTATGTACTTTTGTTTACGTTTTGAGCTCATCACAAATGAAAGACATTTCAATATTCAGCTTATAGCAAACAGTTAATTGGTTTTTAAGAAAACCTTAAATTTTTATTAAAAAAAAAAGATTTAATTATTTGTGGAGGTACCTTTGTCTGAATACATTTTTATTCTAGAGGATTTGAATAACATACTTCTTTCCTAAGACGGAATAAGCTAAGATTTGAGAAAATAATTTAAAATCAGCAAAACTCCAGTTAGTAAAAAAACGCAAGCCAGACAATAATCTTTCAGTAAATGAAAGCACAAAAAAAAAATGTAATAATAAGAAGTAAAATAAAACAAAAAAATAACAAACTGCCAATATATTTGGAAAATTTATATTTTTTATTTAGAAAATTTGTGTATCAATTTATTTTCATTTATTCATATGCAATATTTGCATCCCAACAGCATTTAATGACACATTTCCCTGTAGACTGTGCACTTTGCTTCAATTTGTAGCGCAATATTTTCTACACGATCTACTGGCTCTGTATCATCCCAGGGCAAAGTATTGATTGCGCTCATTAATATTCAGCAGCGAAATATCATAATTAGCGTAATATGACAAATAAATTCCTTACTTGTCGCTATGTAATTGGTTTATATAAATAATTAGAAATGCACACAAGCAAACGCGCAGATGCATTCAACCACGCACAGACTCAAGTTAAGTCCAGGAAGGCATAAATGAAATATTGTTTATCTTTATTTGTCATCGAGTATGCATTAAAGTGTGTAATAATGACATTATTACAAGTATAAAACTTGCAAATCATAAATTACAAATGGAATTCACATATACAGTAAACTCAGGTCTACACAAAAGTGAAACGTAATACTAATTAATATTGCGATTGAGTTGGATTGTGGTCGAAATCGCAAGGTAGAAATTTCTACTTAACTAAATCTAAAGAAATTGTTCCTTCTACATTTACACCCACCAATAAGGAAAAAAATAAAAAAAAAATTATTATTTACCTTAACTTGATTAGGTGCTGGATAAGACGACTGGTGACTGCGCTTGGTGATGGCCTTAAGGGACTTCATTTAGTCGTCGTCTGCAGATATGTCTTATTTTAACCTTCAAGCGGTCGCGTGGCGTTGAATCGACCACGCTAAATATGTTTTCGTTCATAATTATATTATTAAGTTATGTTGTTTGATTTTATAGTTGCCTTTTTTCTGAATTTAAGTTACCCTTTATATCTCATACTCAAAGACAATATATTTAAATACAAAAAAATAAACGATTACTAGTGAATTAGTGTTTTGCTTCTTTAATCTATCCCATAGGTCTTTTCGACTACGCGCGAGCGCGACCGCTTGAAGGTTAAAAGAGGGCCTTTCGGCTGGCGATTAATTCTGAGGGGCGTTCTGGCTATCAGCTTAATACTGAATAGTCTTATAGAACTGACAACTACCATCCCAGCTACTGAAGATACATATTTTCATAAGGGCTAGGATGGACATAATATCGTTATAAAAAAAAGTGGCACTCCGGAAGGAGATGTCACCTTCTTAGGATTTGACCATAACTCCTAATATTTTTTAGAATCTGTACTGGGGCTCACCTTCTTTTTTCAATAAATACAAAGCCAGGCACCGTCAGGTGGCTTCTTAGTTGTTCAGGAAAGGCTCCAATTTATTCGCTAAAAGCATATGCCGATAAAAAGGCTACCAATTGCAAGCCAGATTCGAGACCGTAGGTTGCTCTCTTAGCAGCTTTCTGTTTTTTTTTGTAGTGCATTTAGTGCAGACAGAAGAAACTGTGTTCACAAGCCTCATCACGTTCACATGTTTTGAAAATTTTCTACTATTATATTATTATTCCATTCCATTTTTATGCGCATGTTTGTAATAATATGAAGTTTATGAATTTCATCAACAACAACTGACATGACGTATGAGTGACATTTACTACTTCAATAAAGCTCAGTTAGAAAATGTTTAGTGTGAGAGAAAAAATTGACTAAAGTGGAAAGTGGCACAATAACGAGGGCAGTTGTAATACATATATAAAGAAAAAAAAAATATTAAATTATGTTTTTCACGGAAAATAAATGTGGAAGTTTTTAAACAAATAATGCTGTAGGATTTTTTAAAGATCTAGCCTCTAAACGATTTTCTCTGCGGAACATAAATTAACAAGAAATAGGTTGACGTCAGTGGCAAAAAGAATACAACAACAACAACCGCTGAAATAATCAAATAGTAAGAAGTCAATGACATTGACACATATCGAAAGCAATGCAAAAAAATAAAAAAAACACACTCAACGATTTGTTTTATTGCAGCGTTTTTGAACTTTTTGACCACCTCAGAAAGCATGCCCTTGCTATCCTATCGCTTATTTCTTGTTGGCTTTTGACCTCCAATTCCACTGCCGACATTTTCGGCACCGTTGTTGACATTCAGTTTGTTGTCAACCATAATTCATTTGGCAATTTAAGCACGTGCTACAGCAAAGGTCCTCTGAAGCTTCAGTCACAGCTGTGTACTGACACATTCACCCCCTTCTCTGCAGTTCCACTTTGTTGTGGGATTCTTTGCTTTAACCTACTTTTCCGCTGTCAACGACATTTTATGGCTTTCTCTATGGGTCTTTAATTTTTTTTTTTTTTTGCAGTACAACTATACGGTCGACTTGACATTGTAATTGTATTATTTTTATTAAAATGTTTAACGATTGAAAGAGGAGGTAATTAAGAAAGCATGGAAGAGAGTCATATTGAATTACTGCAATATGCTGGACGTTGAGGAAATTGAGAATCAGAGAAGCTCATAAGCATACAATATAATTCAAATACTCAAGAGTTTGAATTTTTGAAAAAGACAAATTTTCAAAATAATATTTTCTTAATCACATAAAGAAAAATTAAGAATAATTATGAACCTACCGTTCATCCTTGAGTATATTTAAATACATCTATTTTAATGCTTAAGCAAGATATCGCTGAAAATAAAAAAAGAACGATAAATTATTATTATAATTAAAAGTATGTTATGGACTTTCCTAGAATTGAACCAAAGCGCTTCAGTTTTTCTTAGGAATATCTGCGTCAGGGACACACTCCTTATCAAGCAAACACAGAGGTAAATAAGGCAGTCTGTATAATTTATTTGGAAGGCAAGTGAAAGTATGTTTATAATGTCAACGAAGCTTGGCTTCACGGAACTTTTTGAATTATAAAATTCTTCATATTTAAGGAAAACTTATCTACCTGCAGAATTCAAAGAAACATTTCTTTAGAAACTACGTAAAATTCAAAAATATTAGGTCTAAGTATGATTCCATTATTTTTCCACTAAACGGCTTTAGTGATCTATAACGCACGTTCTCCAGATAGAGTTAGAAATTTTACTAAAAAATAGGGGGAGAAGTGTTAATCACTTTGTTCAGTAGTAGGTATATGAGCGTAAGTGAAAAATTTATACCACCAAAAAAAAAATAAGCTTTATTTTACAATTTTTTTCAATAAAGATGCAAACTCAAATCAGGCAGCTAAAAATGTGAATAGTGCTGATGGTCCTGACACTGTTAGAGTCCATCATGCTCAATTTTGTGTTATCGATTTCTTTCCGGCAATTTTGATGTAAAAGATCACTTCATGAAGTGGAAGGCAAATTGCCAAAATTCTCGTTGAATTAATGGTAATGATCGAGTCTTACTGTCATGCGAACAATGCTTCGATTGCTCAGTAGCTAAAAAGTGTACAAAAAACAATTTGTAACCACATAATGACGGCTGAAAGGCTAGGCAATTGGACTATCTGAAGGAAGCAACCGCCCACAAGATTTGGTCAACATAAGGGCAATAGTTTTTCTTCAGGACAACGCTTGATCACACACCTCGATAGTGACTCGCCAGAAGCTGCGAGAGCTTGATTGAAATGTTCTTATGCATCCAACTTATAGTCTGGACCTTTCGCAAAGTGATTCTTATCTGTTTATGTATATGATGAATTGGCCTCAACAGAAGCATGGGCAAATTTTTTGTTCAAGTAATATAATTGGTCAATACGGACAGGGGTTTCTATGAGAGAAGCATACGTGTAATGACATTACACGTACCTTCAAAATAACAAAAAGTTATAGAGAAAAACGGCGCTTATTTGATATAAATGGGAGAAATATAACTATTGTGAATAAAATCTTCAATACAACGGAAAAATAATGGTTCAATTTTTACTATACCAATATATACAACATTGAGGTGTACGAGGCGTATGCATGATGAAGTAAATGATTATCAGCTGTGAAAGGAAACTCTTTTCTCAATTCTATTTACATTTATATCTTGCAAAATAATATTGTAATAGTGGATGAGATTCAAATAGTTTCCACCGAAATTTTGTTCAACAACATATGTTCATATAAATTCTTAAAATTTCTCTAGTTTAGGAAAAATACAAAGAAATGAGAAAATCAAGCTTTAACGGTGCGCAGTAAAAATTGAAAATAAGTTAAAATATCTAGTATGTCGAGTACACAGACTCGTTTTGTACTCCTGTGGCGTGTCACATCACTGTCATTTTTGAATTGACTGAATAGTCTCTGTCGGCTGTTTTAAGACAGGCTGGGAAGAATGAAATTCCGTTAAAATTCATATATATTTTTCTGAAACTTCTAATAACTCAAGAATAAAAAGATTTGATTCATAAGTTCAATTTTTATAAAAATCTCTCCATTTAATTTTTGGTCGTGATCAGAATGCCATTTTTTATGACCTTGAGAGTTTCTTCATGTGTCATATGAAAAGTGTAAAAACAATGATATTAACTTAATACCTTATTAAAATATAAATTTGAATGATCATTTATCGTAATATATTTAATTGTTTTTTATTGGCAGCACTGTTGGCGTATTTAATTTGTTCGCTTAATTTATTCGGTATTGATTATATGACTTTTTTATATTCTTATTACTGGTTTTATTTACTTTTTAGCTGATTTTACTTTTTTCCGTAACAAATTAAAATAACGTAAACAGCAATCTATTTGTGCTTAAATGCTTGAAAATGTAATTATTTATTTGGCTTTAAATTTATTGCAGTGATTTGTGGACACAAAAAAAAGTTAATATATACATATGTACACCCTGTCATAAATATATTGCAGTTTAAAAAACAGAAAACAAATTTATATACATATAAAGAGGTGAATAGTGAACATGTATGATAGGGCTAAGAGTTAAAAAAGAAATGTGAGGCCATAGTTCAGTGAATTAATTGACAAGGCGTTTATATAAATTAGTGCGAATAGCAAACCCAAAATAAAAATTTAGAATTAAAATCTGGAATACTCTGCGATGTAGCAGAATCTGAAATCAAGCATCGACTTTACCTACATAGCAATAAGCGGAAAGAGAAAAGAAGAAATGAAAAAAATAATCATAAACTAAGGCTTTCAGAGTTTCCAGAAATTTGCTTTTGTTTCTTGTTTACGCATGCGAGTGTGGAAAATGCTAAAGCAGCAAATAACAAGAAAATTGCTTCAAATTAAAGTTCAAAGAAACAATTCAGGTAAAAACCTATGTTAGAGAGAAAGAAATGTTTACATGTATACCCTGCAGGTAGAAGGTAGACCAGTATTCAATAACTCTAGTTAAATACTAGTATTTTAAAGACGAAGTCATAAAAATTGGTTTGAGGTACAGAGGTTCACCAGAAATGCAGAGAGTAATGTAATAGGAACTGATGCGCTTCGCTGTCGCATATACCTATTTAATGTATGACAAATTGATCTTTTTATTATAAATTTATTTATTCAAGATTTGCGGGAATACAACATTTTTGGTTTTACATTGGCACATTTCCCGGAGAGAGGAATAGTCCGACTTTTTGACTTCCCGGACAAAAGAGTAGTACGATTTCCTCCACTTCCGACTTTTTGAATAGGTCAATCCCTGGACCACTTTTCACCTTCCCAGGTATCATAGTAATAATTTGACGAAATTTCAAGTAAATCGGTCTGTAACTTTTGAAGATTACTGGATTTTTCCCAGCGGGCATAAGATTTTTATATATCTATAGGATAACCAGTTGGATTCTAGAACTTTTTCTTTTTTAATAGCCTGGACACTGCTTTGGCGATTACAGCCGAGTTAATAAAAGCGCGCCATTACTTTCTCCTTTTCTCTGTTTAGCGCCAATTGAAAATAGCAAGTACAGCCAGGCCATTTTCGACCTGAGCTTTTAAGCGAAGTGGAGGTATTCCTCTTGCTCTGCTTCCACCGGCGGGTATCGCATCGATAACTTTCAAAGCTGGATTATTCTTATTCATCCATACCTCATGAGCTAGACAGCTTAGCCACAGTCTCTTGATATGTCCCTTCCGCAATTACTTCGTACAGCTCATCACTCCATCACCCGTGGTGTTCGCCAATCCCTATTCGTAGAGGTACATAAGTCTAACCCAAAACCGTTCTCTGGATAGTCCATACCTCCGTATCATAAGCAGGATGGGAACGATGAGCGACTTGTATAGTTCGATCCTCGTTTATGGGGAGATAACTTTACTTTTCAATTGCTTACTCAGTCCAAAGTAGCACCTGCTGGCAAGAGTGATTCTGGGCTGACATTGTTGTAGGTGTTAATATTAGTTCCAAGATAGGCGAAATTATCTACGACTTTTAAGTTAGGACTATCAACCGTGACGTGGGAGCCGAGTTGCGAAGGCGATGACTATTTGATGACAGGAGATATTTCGTCTTGTCCTCGTCCACTATCAGACCCAGTCGTTTCGTTCCATATCCTGTCTGAAGAATGCTAAGCCCACAGTGCGGTCACTTAGGATAATGATGTTAATATCGTCGGCGTATGCCAGCAGCTTTACTTTCTTATGAAAGATTGTACCTTTTCTATTCAGCTCTTCGGCTCTTAGAAGTCTTAACGACAGTTTATATATCGGTATAAGTTTTGCGAGGATACCAAATTCAGACATAGCGGCATAGAGGCAGTTCCTATTCGGGTGTTTTCCAAGATTTAGCGCATAAATATTCATAATTGGTTGATTTGCCATGAACAAAGCCTCACTGATAAAGTCCAATCAGTTTTTTGACGGTGGGGTTTAGTCTTTCACACAAAACGCTCGATAGGGCCTTATATACGATATTGTGAAGACTAGAGGGGCAGACTGTTGGATCACTTAGGTGTAAACGTCGTCGTGGATTCTAGTTTGTAACTAGTATTTTTCCCGGCACGATAGTTACAGTTACATATGTGATTACTTGATGGTGTGAGAAATTGTTTAGAAATAAATGTATTTGTTGTAGTGAGAGTGACTAAAATTGCGTGAGTACGTTGCTGAAGTCGAAGTGACGTACATAAACTAGTGTTACATACATTTATCAAGCTATAACCCGTTTGGTGAGTACAATAACGAAGTAATTGTTAAAATTCACGCACACAACATACACACACCTGCATGGAATAGCTACAATGCCTTGCCTTTGCTCTACAGTGGTATATTCATACATACCACATGAGCAGGTTATAAACACGGATTTCTTGTGGAAATATATATAACAAAAATATTGAGAAGGGAAACACTGTCATCCTGTCCTACCCAATAATCGTTCAAATATCTGAGCGAACGTTTAACTGATAAGCCGGTAGCAAGATAATAAAGTAACCAAAATATTATATAAAATGTGGTATTTTTTGATGAACGAAAAGAGCTTTGATGCTTTTACTCATAGCCTCACTTTGGGTTTGACTTATGCCAAGTGTTGTTGAAAGCATGCCAACTGAAGGCAAAGAATTGGGGTGAGTTTAAATTTTTACGTTTTCATGTTTATGCTGTTCATACACTTGTTTGCAACTCAAGTACTGCTGAAGTACTCCTGCGGTGCGTCCCATCACTGTCATTTTTGGCTTATTAAATAGTCACTACGGGATTTTTTTTATTAAGACACTCATGTTTATTTCAGCTTGTGTTGCTTTTCATTTAGGAATGGGTCATCCTTTTTTGGCTAATGTTATTCCAATATTTTGTATTCAACTTTGATTTTATATTTTTCTTCCTCCATTGAACCCAGCCTTGATAATTTTTTCTTTGACTCGGCTCTGCTGCAGTATTTTTTGAGAGTGGTAATTATTTTAGTTTGTTCTCTTCAAATTCTTCTATTTTCTTAACTTGACACCTTATTTGTGGTTTGTTTATCTCATAGTTTTATTTTTTCATTTTTTTGCATTTTCGTAAATATTTTGGTTACTCCTTATATTAATTTTTATTTGAATTAGATTGTTGACAATTTTCTTCGTAGTCATATTATTCTAGTACAAAGAGATCACTTTGATTACCTTAGCTTTTTTAATTCGTAATTTCTTACACAGTTATTTTATAAAAAAAAAGTAATTACATGTATTGAATATCATTTATAATTTGTTTGGAAACTTAATATTCATTACCATCCACGCTTACCCATTTTACACCTACGCGAAACGGCACCATTGACCTGTAGACATGTAAACGTGTACAAGGTTAACTTTGGCTACATATATGTTAATTATTAATTAAAATACATGTTTATATGTACGAGTATATATAACTCTATTCAACATATAACAAAATATCTTAGATACACCCACAAACCTTTCCATCATGAATATGCGCAGACACTCAGAACCTAAAAAGCAATATGCCATAAGAGATTGAGGTTGCCATAACTTCAATAAGCGATATGAAACAAACAAGTACTTTACATGTATTATATGTATTATAATGTATCAGTTATATGTATGTATGAGCATAGTTATATCCGAATACTCTGAGTTCTGAGTTGTTGGAACATTCATATAAAACATGGAATAAACTGACAGTCAAATGTCCAAGGCGTCAGTGGTCTGTCAACATTGAAACATTTCTTTTTGTATTGGCTAATGACTTGAATGTAATGATAAGTTAAAAAAATTCAATAACAAAACATTTAATAACTGAATCCCGGAATTTAATCGAAGGCGCATATCACGCCAAGACAAAGTTCGTGAAGGTCGTCCGAAAGGAATTGTTATTCCTGAAACTATTGATGCTGTGCGTAAACTGTTATTACAAGTTCATGAGATGTAGACAACCATAGGCACAAGTGGAAATAGCTTAAATTAAATATTGCATAAACCTTTGACGTTAGAAAAGTTTTTTTTTTCAACGAAGCGAAGAGTTTACTTACTAGAATCAACGCTGGCAGAATGAGTATTAAAACCGTTGCACGAATATCTAAAAGGATCGCGCTTTTCAAATCCGGCTTTGCATGAATAGAATACAACGGATCTATAATATCTAGTAGAGTTTAAAGGGAATTAAGGTATGAGACATCTTGTCAAATGCTTACTGAAGTCAGTGACACAGAATATGCTAATTGTTCTGTTATAATAGCTTCGAAAATTTTGGTGATAGAACTTAACTTTGTAATCCCAATATAGAACCTACTACCACAAAAATTAAGTAGAGGTAAAATATATGACTCTTTCAAGAAAGAAACGAATGACTTATAACAAAAACTAATTTTACAGGCCGCAAAAACAATTATGAGTATATAACTTAAAATACACTAGTTGAGATATTATCTGAACTGCATATAGATGAGTTCTTAAAGGCACCAAGATGGTGTAAATATATAAAGTACTTTCATGCAATCAAAGTCAGGGCAAATGAATGGCTGCGGGGTTGAATCTATGTTTGGGGCATAATTAGATTCGGAAAAGTCTGCTAACATATCTGCGATTCTGTAACTACTACTAGAAACTTCAACATGCTTTTTCATAGATGAAGGAAACCCAAAATATATTCTCAATAGATCCCATGCAATTTTTCAATCGCTAAAAAATAGACTCGTATCGAATGGTCGTGAGAGATATTTAAAAAATACGATGAAACACGTCTATATATCGTCAGTTGATCGTGTTACGCGTTCGAGTCACAAATTAAACAGTAATTGATTCTACATAGAACAGTAAATACTGAGTGGTACACCACCAGTTTGTTTGCCAGTTGTTTTTGACAGGAAACAGGAAAACCAGCTGCAGACCAAGGATCACTTTTCACCACGACAATCAGCGAGCTCGCACACATCAGTGGATTTTGGAATCGAATAATCGATATGGTGAGTTAACCACCGCTTAGTCTTGACTTGGTACTAAAGGACTCATTTTTATTCTCGTACAAAAAAAATAAAGGCAATATTTTTCGACACCTCAAGAGGCGGCTGATGAGTTCAGAATACATTTTTTGAGAAACCTCAATCAGAGTGGGAAAAGTGCTTAAGTGCCCTGGAGACGGTCAAATAAATCCATAAAATTCTTATGTGTATTGGTGTAGTCGGATCGGCTACACGTACGCTACACAAATTTGTTGTCGGCTCTGCTTGATGGAAGTCAAGAATTTTTGATATTTGAATTTGGCGGACGATAATTTGATCGTCTCCACTTATGCTTGACAAAAACAAGCTCATTTGTGTTATGATAATTGATATTGAAGTATGGGAAATACACGGATGAAATAACATTCAGTCATTCGCTTATGTACAATATGTATTTTATGTGAATAATAATCATAATAATTTATACATATGTTTCTGACCCTTTTAAAAAATATCTTGTTTGCTTCGTATGCGAATTTGCATCGAAAAAAAGCAAAAAAAAATAATAATAATAAGACACATTAATAAGAATAAGCAACAATGACAATATAATCTTCATAGAGTTTTCCCAGTTAAAAAGAAAAAACTTAAAACATTAAATGAAATTATATAATATATATTATTTTCCAATTAAATTGCAACATACAAGAACATAAGAGATAATCGTCTTCCGAAGATGACATGAGATCTATGAGTACAAATTTAAAATGATTGACGTGTTTATTTGAGCGTTCGCGGGAAAGACTTGAATGAACCTCACTCACACATATGCAATGCTTGATGAAATTATTTTTTACCGTCTCCAGAGCCCTTTAGACTATTAGTTTAAACTCAAGTAAACGTGTATAGATCTTAGCTGAGAATATTTTGAAAAACATTAATACAATTTGCGATGTCTAATATTTATGCTAATAAACAAGACAAGGTTACTCTAAAATAAATAAAAAATGCAAAACAAACGATTCTTTATTTTTTTTTTCTTGCGACTGGAATGGGAAAAAATATTCGCTTTGGTTTTAAAAGTAATATTTTTTATAACCCGCTATTATCAAACCTAGTTATCAATCGACATGGAAATAATTACAACTAATGCTAAATAAATGAGGCCGCGGTAGCCGAGTGGTTAGCATTGCGTACTGCCATTCGGAAGGCGCGGGTTCATATCCCGGTGCCGTACTAACATCCAAAAATTTAAATAGAAAGTTAATTTAATTAAAAAATTAAGTTAAATTTTTTCACTGCGGTCACCCCTCGGCAGGGAATGTCAACCCCTCGGTTGGTATTTCGGCCATAAAATAAAGGATCCTCGTAAAGAAAGTGAATCGAAAACGGGCTTTCTTGAGAAGGGGAATGCAAATACTATTCTCTAAAGACTTACAAACTGTAACATACAAAAAAAAAATGTAAATAGGAAAGCGCGTACGTTGGGTTAACTTGGTAACCGTCAATTCTTACGTTTGAATTATGCCGCTGAATGTACAAAGTAATCGCAATTACATAGAGATCCGACAGTGTAAAAAGAGCTAAAGTTAAATGCCGCAACTTTAAAGTTGGAAAAACTCTTGTTTAGTAACTAAGTAGTTGTTTCACTGCTTTATATGAATGTAAGAAAATGAACTTCTTCTCCATTGCTTTAAGTAAACAAGGCAAGTTTAACTCTTTCTTCAAACCAGGGATGGCTTTTTCAGAAAATAATTTGTCTAAGCAAGTGAGAGAGAATGAAGATTTATTCAGGTTGAGAAAAAAATGATATAAGAGGCATCTAAGGCTGCGCAGACCCCAATCGCTTACTCATCATGGGATGGATGGGAAGACGCAAACAGATCAGATAATAAGATATTTGATTTGGACCATTAAGAAAAGCTAATTATAGATACGTTAACTGAGATGTATGACAATTTTAAATCCTTGGGGAAATACATTTATTATATATAATTAATTGACTTGAAGTATTAAATTTCCTCTAAAAATATTTGGGAAAAAATTAGCGCTACAAACTGGTTTCGCTACTCAAAGCAAATTATTACCATAACGTTGAGAAAAGTACTAAAATAAAGTATCGTTTAGTAATAGTTTTTTGTTTGAAGGCATGAGTCAAATAGTTGTCTCAGTCTGTTATACCCTTCTCCCAAATAAATACAATTTAAATAAATTTTTACTTTCTTTATTGCATGTGTTTGCAAATTCGCGCATAAGCTAGAAAAAAGCTAGTGGCTAAAGCACCCTATATTAAATATTTATATTCATACACACTTAACAGCACACAGACGAAAACGTAAAAAGAACTATTTTAATGCTTAACAATTTACATATGCAAATAAAAGGCCAACACTTCAACACGCCGCCATTTGCTACGAATGTATGTATATATGTAAAATTATTTTTATAAGATTAAATAAGGAGTAAGTACAATACTCAACCACATACATAGTTCTTCGGTTGAAACGCGTGTTTCCTCTGCTTAGTCACGCACAAATTCACTTGGCAGTCATGGAAAGGAAAAGGAATGGTATTAAAAGAAAAAAAATCTATAAAAAATAATTTACAAAATGCAGAAAGTGAAGCTTAAGCAGAATAAATATAAAAGTTGTAAAAGGAGAGGCTAAGTGAAGCAAAGTAATCATGAAATAATAAAACCGCAGGCGTAGACTTTAATTTTAAAATATCGTACAAAAAATTATGCGTCACTCTTGTAACATAGGTATATTTCTATTTAAAATTGTGCTCACTGTAATTAATAACCACGGCGGCCGCAATAGCCGAGTGATTAGCATTGCGTACCTTCATTCGGAAGGCTCCCGATACCACCAATATCCAAAAGTTATGGAAAATTAATTTAAATAAAAAATTAATTTAAATTTTCTAATTGCGGTCGCCCCTCGGCAGGGAATGTCCACCCCTCTGAGTGTATTTCGGACATGAAATAAAGGCTTCTCGTAAAAAACCATCAACCGTTCGGAAGCGGCTTAGTATAAACTGGAAAAAAATCAAGACGCAAAACCACAAATTGGAGAAGAAGTTCGGCCGAAAATCGCTTCAGCGGTTACAAACTTTCTAATTATTTTTATTTTCAAATTTATACAAAAAAAAAAATATATATATAAAAATATTCAAAAAATATGCAAGAGAAGAAAAGATATATAATGCAAATGTATATTTTTTCGTAGATAAAGTGAATGAATTTACTCACCTTCTCTGATTTATATTTTCAATATCAAAGCCATTGAGCATTCTGAATACGCATTGGAATTCTGAGTTTACCTATTTATTATAAAAATGAGACCAATGAAAATATTCCTTTAAATATACACGTACATAATGCATAGTATGTGTTTTAATTTAAGTACAATACAATTTAAGTAATACAATTCTTTTTATACTTCATCAAAGCTTAGTATACTTCGTATTCAAAACGTTTACTTTTGGGTATAAAGAAAAAAATCGTCAAAGTTATTAAAATTTAAATTTAATTTTTTTTACACATTTTTTCTAACACCTACTCTTGTTTTGCATTTGCGTGAAAAAAATTAATTTGATTTTTAAACATGAAAAGTAAAATCCACATTTTTACTTATAAAAACACCAGATTTTTTTTGCGGCGTGTCAACATAATTTGCTATGTAAATCAATAAAGACCACATTTAAGTGCATTTACGTTTCTCAACAAAACAGTTTTGATACTTTTTTTGCCTATTTTCATTCACTTTTACCTCTCATAATTTAATATATTTATATTGGAGTAAATGAAATCAAGGAAATGATATAAATGAAATTGAAATCTTTGGAATGACAGCTTTATATACATAAAAGGAAGGCTAATAATATAAAAAAGTAGATGCAAAGTAAAAGGAAAAAATATCAAAAAAAAAATAAAAATAAAAAGGAAAAGTAAACAAAGGATAAATTAAATTTGAGCTCATTTGTTATGATTATTAGTGACCTGTTGACCAATGAAACCCAAAACTGACGAATTGGACAAAGCTAAAGCATAATTTCTTTTTAGGCGTACAAATCAAAATGTAAAAGATTTAAAAAAAATAGAGAGAATGCTGTGAGAAAGTGAAAAAGAAGAAATTAGCAAAAAAAAAAAAAAACAAATCAAATCAAACAAAACTTACATTTTTCTAAATTAAAAAAAAAAATTAATATGGAAAATTTGTATTGCATGTGATTTCTGAAATATTTTTGGTACTTTTTACTTTTTTCTAACACCAAACAAATTTGCCAAACTTAAAATCAGAAATTTAACTCGCCTGTCTATCAAACAGTACTAAGCGCGTTTGCATGCAACTCAAGTAAGCTCTTGCCCATATTTACTTAGACTGTAGCTTTTGATGTCAATATTGTTGTTTGTTGGTTGTTGTTGTTTCGTAAAAACTGTTGCTTTGTCCAACAGCTGCGGCGACGAACAAATATTGTATATATGTCTCTGTGTGTAGATGCGTGGCAACATAGACAGTTGGATTTGTTCACATTTTTTCTTTAAACTTTTTGTATTAATTTTTGTCTACGTTTGCATTTGTTTGTGTGTCTAGTCACTGTTTTGTGTCTCCTTTTATGGCCTTAAGTCAATTTCTACACAAATATTGCTATTACTCTTATTCTTATTTATTTTATTTATTTACTTGTTGTACTGTTACTTTTGTCACCCACCAAGCAATGAATGGAGCTGTTAGACTTTGGTTTTGCATGGCTGTCTGCATTATGTATAGATGGTGGATATGTAAATACTTTTGAGTATATTTTTTCTACTTTGTTGTTATGCTTTCCTTTGAAATATTGGATGATTTGCTTAGAATTTCTACACACACAGTGGCTTATTAGCTAAAGCAATTGTTGACAGCTTATGGAGGCCTATACATTTATTTTGTTACACTTACTTACTTACATATGCTAATTCAAGGAGATATAATAGTTTTATGAACGAAGAATTGTTAAGCCGATACTCATAATTTCTTGTTGTTATTTATGCCTTTTTTTGAAAAAATAAATGTTATACAAAAACAAGTCTTAAATGGCACATTTGATTTTCTAAGCTCAGCACATTTACATAAATTAAACTAAGACCCGGCCAAAGGTTTCTGTAGCTTTTTGTTTATTTCCTAATTTTTATTTTAACTGGTTTTGCGAAGAGCGATAAAAATTCCGAGTTAAACATCATCTCATTCAAAATATTAAGTTTTTGATAATATTATTAATCTAACTATTTATGATCAAACTATTTCACGAAAAGGTCAATATGGAGGGATAGAAGTTGGAGGTATGAGGATCGCTAGTAACCCGCAGGCGCAGCATAATTCAAATGCACGATCTATGCTAAGAAATAATAAAAAACATATTTTTCTTTCCCCCTAAATAGTTATCTTTATTGTGTAACTTGGTAAAATTATATTACAATATCTGTAAGTTTTCTCTCTGCTGGTGTCCATCTTTGACGTGCGCTCACAACGTACTGAGTCAATCAATCGAAAAACTGTCCAAGACAAACTTTTAGCGCCAATAAACACGTTGTCAGCATAACATGATACGATACGTAACACTTATACTATGGACAATAACGCCAACTCTTAGATAAAAACCGAACCGAACTTTTTACTTAACCTAATATATCTTCAAATATATTAAATATTAATATTTCTAAGTATAATAATCGAAATAGACAGTTGAAGGAAAGTGGTTTGCACCCTGTTTACCTGCGTAAACGTGCATCGATTCTCATTATACTTAGATTATACAGAAAGTTTGTAAATTGTTATTTTGAGGTATTGGCCAGAAAACAATTCCGGGAAATATACCATTGACCGACCTGTTCGAAAAAGTTGTATTTATGGTACGCTTCACTTGAAATTCGGTAGAAGGGCAGGCTTTTGATGAGGTTAGCTTAGTAGTGTTTACTTTTTCTTCTAATTTAATTTGGCATGAACTTTCATATTTTGTTTGTTAAAAATTAAAAAGGGAATATAGAAACCAATCTTTTAAGAAAAAATCAAACAAAATCCTATTTGTGATTTCAACTTTCTTTACTAATTATAGTAACAACAAAAAGTGAAGTGAAATAGAAACAAAAATATTCGGCGGCTGCTTTCCAAGAAAAAAGTAAATATAATAACACCATATAAGCTCACTGATTCGAGGCCAGTATAATAATGAAAAATACAATTTTTTTGCTTTCAGAACGTTTTAACATAAAAATTTATTAAGAAGTTTAAGGAGATTTTCAAAGTATATTTAAATTTCAACATGCTTAAAAGCATTTTGAATATTTTATTAAATACTTTAAATTTCGACCACGGAACATTCACTAATATTAATAAAAAGTCTCTTTCACATCACCATGGCGTATACGCAACTAATTTTCTACTTTATGATATGAATTGAATGTACTAGAAGTCATCCAAGCCTGGAATGGTGCAATGCCAGAAACCGATATGAAAGACGACAGCAGAAATGCACGTCTGGTTCGGATTACTATTTTTCGACGTCGCAAGGGTAGTACGTTCTAGGCACTTTAATAAATATATATATCAAAATTTTACAACGATTTGTTACTTCTGATGAATATGCTTTGACCATTTAACATTTAGTAAGAAGCATACACTCGAAACAACCCAATAACAATATCGAAGAAGATATATCGCATAAATCTTCTTCGATATTGTTATTGGGTTGTTTCGAGTGTATGCTTCTTACTAAATGTTAAATGGTCAAAGCATATCCAATCTAAGCTGGCAAACTACGGAATCGAAATCTGATGGATCACCGAGATTTCATTTTTGCAGTTGTATGCATTAAAACGAGTAACAAGAAACCATTCTCCTTTAACGCTGTATGGTGATACATTTTTTTTCACTTTACTCAATGTATTTAATAGAAACCCAATTTATGCGCCACATGTGGAGTAGTTTGGTATTTAGTAAACAAATACTAAGACAAACAAGTTTTTGTCCAATTTTACATTAAAATAGTTATGAACATAGCTTTCACACTATATTTTACCCCAAATACATTATCTTGTAGGTGGCCTGACCAGACCATTTTAAGCAACGAACTTATAAGAACTTTCACATAGCGACCGGTTAAAAGTTTCATCTTAAATTTATGTGAATTTCTAGTGAATAAAATAAAACTATCTATATCCAGCACAGGCTTACACACATAAACATAAACTTGACTATATATCCTGCTCAATTATTTTGACCATCAAACCAAAAAATATTTGCTTTTTCTATAGAGAAACAAATTTTTGCCTCATATGTGATTATATCAACAACATCAATTGTGAAAATCACAAAAAAAAAACATATTTAGTACGATTATCAGCAGCTAAATACCTTGTAATTAATTGATATAAAAAAAAATGTTTTGAGCGAGTATTTAAAACATTTATGTACCTAGATGACAGGATTAACCCACCTTTTTTTTGAACAAAAAACATTTTTGGTACAAAATAATTTGTGAAAGTTATGATTTATTATTGGCAGTCGAAAATGTCTGTGGTAATCATTAAGCATCAAAATCAAAACGGTAACATAATATGGTGAAAAATTATTAGACTGTAAGGGCAAATTTGAGTATCGAATCACACTATCTCCACAATCTTCCTAATAAATTTCCAAAATTTGTAAGAAATTGTACTGAGGAATCGAGATAGCGGTTCCACTAAGATTTAATGGTGGATTACTGCCGATCCTCAACCCTTAAATGCAAAAAAAACTGCAACATACCCTTAAATTGACTATAATAAAGCAATATTGTGCTAATGTATGACATTTGGTGATTGACATATAATATTACCTTTTTCCTGTTAGCTTTCGCTTGTGGTCAGTTCTCACGTAAATTGCAATTTTCTATAAAGTATAGTATGTTTATTTTCTAAAAAAAAGGGTTTGAAAAAGTTTCCAATCCTACTGTCATTCAGAAGGCTCCGGTTCTGGTGTCGTACTGATATCCAAAGGATATAAAAAATTAATTGAAATAAAAAATTAAGCTAAATTTTCTAATTACGGTCGCCCCTCGGCAGGGAATGTCAACCCCTCCGAATATTTTTCCGGCATGAAATAAAGCTCTTCATAAAAAACCGCCAGCCGCTCGGAGGTGGCTTAGTATAATCTATAGGAAAAACATCAAGACTCAAAACCACAAATTGGGGGAGGAGCTCGGCCGAAAATCGCTTCAGCACCAAATATATATTTATTATATAGGTATATATTGTATATAAGTAACTGAACTTTGTTATAAGAATCTGGAATTTGCCAAAAGTGTGAGAAATTCAAGCGTATTTGGATGAAAATTTGGACTTATCGATGAAGGCCAAAAGGAAAGCTTTTGGTTATTTCATGAAAATTACGTAGAAGATAATTTTTATACGGTATTTCCGTTTGCCAACAATTTTCCTTGACAGGGGATTTTTTGTTTGGGTACCATCCAAGCAAACAGACTAGTAAACTGCAAGTTTACGGACAAGAAAGTCATAATGAAAAAATCTTTTCTTCTTGGATTTTACGAAGAACAAGTAGGTGTTGAGATAGTAGTTATAACTTGGAAGGACAATAAAGTAGTGGTAATATAACAAGACCGAGAAAAAGGAAATTAACATTCCTTGTCTTCAAGTTGTAAAAGACTACAATGCACATACATTTAGGTGGAGTGGCTCTCATAGGTAGTTTCATTGGTAGGTATCATATAAGCATGCGAAACAGGAATTGGTATCACCGTATATTTTACCACCTTTTTGATATGTCCCTTATAAATTCGTAGCTTGTTTATAAAGACCTCAGTGGTGTTGGCAACCTTAACTTATGCCAATATAGGCTGGAACTAGCACAGGTTCTCGGCTCTGAAAATAGCTTTGAAAAAGAACTCCAAGCAAAGAAACGGCGAGGACCGACATACTGATCTTTCCAAAAAATCTGCGAACAGTTATTGTCGGATATTGGCCACAAAATAGCCCTCGTGGTAGACGCAAACTGCCTAGATGTAAGGGATACACACAAACCAGCTATGAGAAGTGTGGAGTCTCAATTTGCTTTAACGAGTCTAATAATTGCTTTAAAAAATACGTAAATATGTAGTGCTTCATATATAGAAAAGAATATTTTTTTAAAATAAAACTGTGAAAACAAAAATAAATTTGGTTTTGTTTTCATTTTCTGAAATTGTGTGGATATACATACATACATGGCTACCATATATATATATTTTTTTAAATCGCTTCCTAAGGAACTATAAAAGAAAAACTCAAAAAAGCAATTATGGAAATAAAATTTATGGTTCTGATATTTTCTACGTTTTTTGTTTTGACGAAACTTAATTCTTTAAAATAAAAATCAGATTTTGGTAATAAAAGCACAAATCCAAGTGAATTGTGAGCATAAGTACATAAATATATCCAAAACCAATCTTATAACTTGGTCAATAAAACCACAGCAGACTATTATTAGATATGAAATTACGCATACATTTACACTTATTTTTTTTTTAAGTAAATTGCAGGGATATATACTAGATGTAAACTAGAACCCAACTGGCTTGCATTTTTCCATTAACTAGTTTATCTTCAAATTATTTCCCTTGTAAGCCACTGGTTTTTCTAACATAGCGATGTTGTTCAATTAAGCATCAGGTTTACGTTAGTTGTAAACTAGTTTTTTTGGGGATACTAAATTTCGTCCTCACCTATAAGAAATTATACAAAAAGGAGTTTGCGAGATTCAAACCGTGAATCTCACGCGTAACAACCTTTCATCATTAATCTATCGATGTGATATAGAGAGAAGCGATCTCCACACTTAAACAGAACTACTTAGAAATTAAACTCAGCAGTGGCTTACGTAGTCGCCTGCAGCGACTCGAAACGCGAACCTAATCACGCTGCAGTGATAACATCTTAACCACTCAGCCATCATGACGCTGAAGCAATGATCCTCATTAACGGACTTCAACAGAGTTTAAAAGCGTATGGAATTCCCCAGTAGCGTGTTAGATATAATAACAACTTAAGATGGTAGGTATTTTTATTATTCCCTTCGTTGGTGAACTACTGCTTAAATAACCAACTGATAGGATTTCATCTTTTATATTCATTCCCCTTTGAGTCTTTCAGTAAGTAATTTTCTTTGTCAACAACAGCTGACTGATTCAAAGAGCTGAGATGGAAGAACGAAATCAGCATTTTCGGCATATATTACTGAGATGTGAAGTGATGGGTGATATGTAAAAGATATGTTGACCGAACGCTATTGCTAAAATTGGTTTGCCAGAATTTGTTCGAGTAATTTCGATCTTGAGAAAGCACTACTTTTGAAGCAAATTTGGATAAAATGAAGTCGTTAATTGATGCAAATTATTGAATAATAGCACGATATATTAGTAAAAGTTTGAATTTGTCTAACACGACTGTTCACATGCTCATGAAACGTCAAGGATTAACTTCAAACTTTACCTTCATGTCATTTTTAAAGGGTATTGATAGGCGCATGAGATCATGGTTGATGATGAGTCAACTCAAACTACTTCGAAGGCCGAAATTCACAAAGAATGTAGACAACATTGCTTTTGGTGGATTTTGAAGGGAATCGTCTATTTTCAGCTTATGCCGGAAAAAACCATGACTAATTCCTAAAGTTTAAGTGATATTCTTCACACTTGGCACCTTCGGACCTGGTCTCTGCAAAATTTTTTGGATGGGAGAACATTTACCTCAAATCAGGTCGTCAAAAACCGCTGTCATCATTTTTTTGTCAGCAAGGATCAAAGTTTTAATGAGTGTGGAATCAAAATGAATCAAAATGGAGAATATATTATTTACTAAAATGTTTTACACAATAAAACATAGGTATTTAATTTGCCCCAAAGAAACGAAATTACTTAGTGAACGAATCAATAGTAGAAGTAGGAATAATATTTGGGTCTTTGTTGAGTATAGTATGTCTGTTCTTAAATTTTGTTCTTAGTTTTATTTTCCGTTTTTTTTTATTTATGTAAGATAATTGATGCGGAGCTAAAATATTAAAAACAAATATCTGAATAATTTATATTTTTATAATGTTATACATATAAATAACATATATATTAAATTTTTCGGATATTCCAGGGTATATTTCCATTTTTTCTTTACATTTGAATTTTTCAACAAAATTCATATTTTTTAAATGCCTGGAAAACCTACATACTAACATGTATACATATATTTGTAAATAAATATTTACAAACAGGCTAAGTTCGAGTCGTACAAAAATGCTAAAAAAAAATGTGTACAACAATTTTTATTTGTTGAGAAATTAACTTGAAAAATAGAATAAATTCAATGAGCGAATAATTTTTGCATGCATTAGCAATTCTCTTAAATTGAATCACTATGCTTTTTATTTAATAAATTGGAGTACTTATTTTTATTTATTTTGCAAAAGTATTTTAACAGCATATACTTGTATTGCTTTTAATAAGAACTTGATAATTATTCCTGATTTTAATAAATATTTTCGTTTTTATATACATAAACAATTTGCGTATGCAAGTGTTATACGCTTGAGCTATTTTAATAGTAAATATTTTATAAATTTATAAATGGAATTTAAATATTTCCCAAATTTTCGCTCAAATTTTGTATCAATAAATTTTAACAGAGTAAACAAGATATCTTAGTATTTCTTTCAATTTCTTTTACTATTTTTACAAATTGTTCCTTGTTACATCTGTGCTAAAATTTAGTATTTGTGTAAAATCTACTAATCTGTATTGTATGAATACACGAAAGATGGTTTTTATGCAAAAAGCTCCTTGTATGACTCCACCTGTCTGCCTATGACTTTGTTCAAAACATACATTTAGTTATGATAAATTTTGGGTTCCACATACATAAATGATGTGCAACGTATGTGAGACTCCCAATAGGTTGAGCTAAAGAACAGCCATTTGCTATATCACTGATTTGAACGGAACCACATAATCCTACATAGAAACAGAAACAGAAAACCGGCTTCTAGTAAAGAGTTTGGCCTAAGTCAGCACAATGCGGTATCTAAAGATAGGAATTGAAGTTATGAACCGTCTACTTTAAAAACACCTCGTTTTTGGACATAAAGAAATTTAAACAATTTAGTAAGTTATTTGAAAAACTAGTAGTTGTTTCTCTAGATGCTTATCTCCTCCGGAAAATTTGGGTGCTATGAGTGAGGAACAAGGAAAGAAATTCCATCAGAACGCTTTCTTAAGAAAAATGGAGTCCAGGAATGCTACAAGAATGTTATTGAAGACTTGGAAAGGACCCAAAAGCCAAATATGCACGAAAATTCTTAGTATTTTTGCAAAACAAATTAATTTTCTTTCAACTAAAAAACTAATGAGATCAGTAAGTTGAAGTTTTTTTTTTAAATGTCCGATAATTTTCCTTCAAATTCTTAATTGCCAGACTTGCAGTCGCATAATGTTTTGACAATAATAATCCGCATCAAAGCGAAGATCTTCAACATATCGCTGATTTGCGCTCACTTCCCGGCAGAAGAGAAGTACAATGCGGATAAAGATGCGCCTGGAGCATAGGTATGATTGTCTCTCAACGATATCAAAATTCTGCTATGCAGCTTCAAATCCAGCCTCACTTATAATACCTTTCCAGTGGGAGTGAAGTTGTACGTTGCCTCCAAAAGCCTTATCTGTTTTCTTCAGGAGAAGTAAGAGATCATCGCGCTTTCGCGACACCTAAACTTGGGAATACGAGGGGATTAAAAAAAGTTCGGTCAGTTGGTGACTTCCAATTTATTTTTGTTAAATCCAAAAATACCAAATCCTGTGTAATTACTTTATTAGTCTTCCTTTCAAATTTTAGGAGGCTAAAATGGAGACGGTAAAACGCAAGATAGCTGAGGATAGGTCAGACGAAATTGCACCACCAACGCAAACAGAAAATTGCCATGTGATTCTTTTCGGCTTTGGGCATAATTTACAGCTACTACATTCAATATTCTTCCACTAATGATGTCACTGTATCTCTGATGATGATTCCTAATGAATTTGGCTTGAATACCATGGCTGTATTGCGAATATCTAGTAATCATCTGGGATACACGATGAAATCTGATCATTGGGAAACAACGAATTTTTAATGAGGCCCATAAAGAGGCTCGAGTGCATTATAGTCATTTTATTGCGATCGCTGGGTTTTTTCGACAATATGTTAATTGGCTGTGGTGTACTTTGTTGAGATAGCGACAAGTTTTTGTGATGTAGAGATGTATGATAGTTGTTGCTATTGCGTGAGATCAGGGTCTCTAATTTGGATTCTACCCAAAAATTGGTATACTTCTTCCTCGTTGAGTAGAAAGAGGAGCTTAGTTGATGTACTAAGGCTCATAGGTTCATTGGGAGGTTCCTTTCAGCTTCTCTCTCCATTTGAGGTGACTAATAAAGTCTATAAAATAACTAGTATTTATTTATGTTATTTTCACAGCGATAAAACCGGAAGGTTGTGCCTAAAAATACTTGTGCAACGCATTTATTAAGGATGGAAAGTGACAAAGGTAGTGTTCAACAAATTCATCCTAAGGATGGCCTATCAGTTCCTGTTATTGCAGCCTTATTTTACTTCCAATATATACTTAGCCACGCTGAACGTTTTCTAAAGCTTTTCCAGATTTAGTATATGCTTCACTGTAGACATTAATACTCCCACATCTTGTGCATGGTTGTTTAAGTTATTTACTTTTCTACCATGTTTGTTTTTGAAACCCAGGGCTTAAGAGTTAGAGGTCTATCCGCACGAGCACGGTCTTTCGCGTAGCCGCACAAAAATATGTCCAACGGATTCAAATCTCGATGGCGGCCAAAAAAGTCGGTTATCACAAGACCATGACGCTCCGAATTGACTAGTAACTGGTGAAGCAAGTCCCAGTCATACCTCCGGACTAAAAACAACACCAGGCAATGAGTGTTTTTGAGTAAAATGGTCTCTTTTGAATGCCCCGAGTGAGACATAAGCCTTGTTCTTGAAGAAAATTTTGTTCGAAAGAACATATGGTAGACATTCGAGCCTTTGGCTACACTTTTACTTCCAGTAGTAATCTTCAAGATGGAATGAGAAAAACAATGATTCACAGACTTTACAATATCTATAGCCGTTCTAGTCTCTTAAAATTTCTTGAAAATTTTACCAACTGCTTGAGTAGTTGGACGATTATATGCATCAGAATCATCACTTAAAGCCCTAGAAATGGCAACGGTTGTTAGACGATCCATATTCATAAATTCCAGACTTTTAACTATGGTAAAACAAAACATGTTGGGTTTGATAGTTATATCTGACGAGTATCCATATACTGCACTGTATTTTTGAAACCACAAAATGAGTAAGTCTACATTCAAACTTTTCCAACATCACTCATTCTCGACAATTGCTGTTTCCTGAGGTTATATTTCAGATGACAAATGAGGCATGGCGAGGAAAGCTGTCAGCGAGCGAGTGACCGATTGGACCATGTGAAATATATTCATATGTGCATAAAAAAGTGACATCGAGTATACATATGTGTAAATGCTTATGTAGGTATGTATGGTAGTCAGCTATTGAGTCAGTCGGCCACTCGATTGCCATGCTGTGCCTTGATATGGCGCTAAGCAGCTATTTAGGTTCCCACGTTACAGTCACAGCAGTAGATGATTGTATGGATGAAGCACAGTGTCAATAGTAACTTCTGAACATTACTGAAATGCCTGCCACCCTCCACCTCTTCTGCTCCACTGATGGTTTAACTGATAATTTGTTGATGGCGGCGATGAAAATTTTGTATGTAATTATCATGATGTAATAAATACTAATAGTTCTGTTGGTGGCAATACTGTGAGCTTTTTACTTTAGGGTATGCTTTACGATGTCATTATTTTAGATGTTCTTACTATTGCTGTTGCTATAATCATTAGCGCTGCAGACTTGTTGCAGCTGTTGGCAGATATTTTTAGTAATATTAGTGTTTTATTTGAGTCTACGCCAATCACCTCCTAAGTCTACTTAATATCGCATATAAGGTACTATCGAGGGCATTATGTGAACGATTATGATTAAAGTCTTTTATAAGAATATACAGCTGCCGGCGTAAAAATGCACCCTGTGCTCACTGAATCAGAAGCAAAGTGTACAGGTCTAGTTATGAATGAGGACAAGCCAAAGATCTCCCACGTCACCGTTAACAGTCAAAACGTTTAAGCAGTAGCTAATTTTATTTATCTATGGACCAGCATTAATACCAATAACAATGTTAGCTACTTTAGACTGAGTAGGCAATTGTAATTGACGAACAAAGACGAAACTCTAGAAGTCTCTCATTCGTTCTCTCGTATATGGTAGGGAGGCATGGAGTGAGTTGGAAACGGCGAATACTGGATCCGATGGTATGTTGAGCTATACGTTGACCGGATGGATAAGAATAATCCATTTTTGAAAGTTTTCGATGCTGTACCCGACGGAGCAGAAGAAAAGGAAGACTTCCACTCCGTCGGAAAGGTCACATTAAGAGGATCTAGATCACTATATACATCAATTAACTATTAAAAGATGTTCAAAATTTTTAAAATTAAAATAAAACTATATTTAATTCAAAATTACAAAAGTATTTATGGATACTTGAAAGGGTCACAGAAATCAATTTTCCATTATATAACCAAATCTTAATAAATATTATATATTTTATATTAATTCTTATTATATATGAAAATATTTTTGTTATGTGTACTTTCTTGGATATGAATAAAATAAAGTTAATAATTTTTTTTCATAATTCCATGTTATTGCAGCACAAGATGACTCCCATGCCATGAGTGGCCTTCCAAAGCATATTAATAGCCCAGATAGCCTTAATCTACAGTAAATCACAGTCTGGTATGTGTAATTTTTTCAGATCAACCCGCATGGTCTTCAATTAGTCAACAGGTGTCTGTAAAAATACCAGCCTTTCGAATAAACTACAATAGCTTAAATGAGCTTTTAAAAATTTACATATACATTTTTTTTACTTCATAACAATAAAATAAATAATTTAAATAATTATAATATTTGGTCATTATATCAATTTACTATTATTAGAACTGAAATATTGTTAATAAATAAAAGAGATTCATACAAAAAACATGTTTTATTGCACAAGTTTAAGCAAATTAGTATAAAAGCAAAGTCCTTTAGATGAAATTTAAAATATTTTGCTTTTTATTTTTTAAGAAAATAAATATATCGAAGAAAGTTAAAAATTGTATTGTTCGTCCACTCGGAAGGCATAAATGTAAGTACTTTAATAATCATTTTTATATATTATCATGTTTTTGCCAGATATGCTACAGTACGAGTTCTGAACTTCCTCCTGTTATTAAAGTAAAAAACCTGCAATTTGAATTACTAAAGAGTTTTGACAAAAAAGAAGAGTTTCATCTGATTTACAAATCAAGCACTGAAGTTTCCATGCGATGGTAGTTGTGTTGTTGAATGATTAATAGACATTAGAATATTAACTACGAAATACAACGCGATGGTAAGCTACAGATGTTGTGTATCTTCGTGAGTAAGTTCAGGTTGTGCCACTGCAACTTTTTTCTTCACAGCCTTGGACCAAAGTTGTAAGACAATTACAAAATTTTTAGAATTGTAATTAGAATTGACTGACAATTCTGCTATCGAACAAAAAATAATTTGGATTTATGATGAAATAGACGCCACATTAATGTTTTTGGAGTCCTTTGCCAATGGTTAATAATTTACATAATATTACATAATATTAGGTCTAGCATCATGGAAAAGTGTTGATTAGTTAACTCAGTAGTGTTTGAGCGCATGCCAAAGAGGAACACCAAAAGAATGCAAAGAGAAAATTCACTATATTCTACAATATTTCTCCAATAAAGGCAGAAGCGCTGGCCAGGCAGCTGAAAATGTGAATAGTTTTTTATGATACTGTAATAATCGATCATACACAAATTTGGTTTCGTCGATTTCGTTCGACAATTTTGATGTTAAAGATGGCATCAACGAGGAAGGCCCATTGTCGAAAACGTCAATAAAATAATGAAAATCGTGGAGCCTGACAGTTATAAGAGCACTCTTTTGGTTGCCCAGAAGTTAGACATCGCCTAACCCAGGGAAACCTCATGGACCGAAGTTCTAGTTACGAATCGCTGCTGATTAAATGAAAAATGTCGTTGTCGAAGGACAGTGAGCCGGCAAAAAAGTTGTTGGAACGAAGATTGACGGCAGCAAGGAAAGCTTTGTTGTTGTTTGGTGAGATTGACAAGAAATTTTCTACCTTGAGTTGCTCGTCATGGCTTACTCTTAATTTGGACCTCAACTGTCAGCAATTGGTCCGTCTAAAGAAAACAACCACCCAGAAGCGCCCTGTTTTTGCCAACAATACACAACACACGTCGATAGTTCCTCGCCAAAAGCTCTGAGAGCTTAGTTAGGAGGCTCCCAAATATCCACCTCATAGTATGAACCTCGTTTCAAGTGAGTATCATTTGTTCCTGTCTATGGCGAATGATTTGAGTGGTGAAGAATTGTCCTCAAGGAAAGCCTGTCAAAATTATTACCAAATGACAAAAAGTTTTAGAATAAAACGGTGCTAATTTGATATAAATCGAACAATTCCAACTAAATAATGACTTCAGTTTAATGCAAAAACAACGGATGACTTTTTACTTGACCTTGGCATCGCGGTAGCCGAGGGGTAAGCATTGCGTACTGGCATTCGGAAGGCCAGGGTTCAAATCCTGGTACGACTGACATCCAAAAGTCAAGGAAAATATATTTAAAAAAATAATTAATGTCAAGCCATATTTATGTCATGAAATAAAGTCTCCTTATAAAAAACCATCAGCCGTTCGGAAGCGGCTTAGCATAAACTGTGGCTTAGTATGAACTGTAAATGTAAGCATGAATCCTCATCAGTGGCACCAACAACTGTGGACATTTTGCCTTTGGGACTACACATCAGTATTTCATTTGTTAAATCCTGCATTATTTCATTCGCGTTAAAACTTCATCCGAAGCATTTCGATTGCAATTTTCAACGTCTAAATTCACTGTAAATCAAAAGTGTGGAAGTACAAAATACTCTTTAGCTGCAGTGCAGATTTGTGTAAACTGTGAATTAAAGCCAGCAACACTTCCATATAACTTTGCACACAGGTACTCATTGCTGTGGGTCGGTGTTGGCAACATGTGGGTAACTGATGCCACTCTTACATTGGTGGAATTTCTGCTGGCTTATTCGCAGAAGTTTACTTATTTGTTGTCGTAGCAGCAACAGGTTGCGGCGCATAAATTATTAAATAACTGCAAATACTCCATAAGTTAAGCAAAGCAGTTATTACCAACAGGTGGACCTACAAGAATTAATTCCAGTTTATAAGCTCTTTCCTTTTACATAGAGACGTTATTTATTCGGTTTTGGTTATAAAAATCATTCAAAATTTTATTTTCTTACCAAATTGTTAAAGTTTCTTGAAATTTTGTGAGATACATACATAGGTGTGAGAAAAGTTGTAAAAACCGCTAATTTAAATAGCTCCTACTATGATTTCTTTTCTGTCTCTATCGCAATATTAAAGGAATAAATTCTTATTTAATTCAATACAAAGATTCAATCGTTTTACATTTAGTTCATTTTATGCTCTTTTTATAGGGAATATGAAAAAACTATGTGATGGCTAAGAGGTGATATTAGATATTGTTTCAAGACCATAAGTAGGCATGTTGTATTATTATATCTAAGGATGGAAAGTATATATTTATTAAACTAGAGGTTGTCCGCGACTTCCTTCGCATGGAAATCTAAAATGGTTCTAATAAGATTTTTTTAGGGTTTTATGTTGGTTCTTTTACTATAACTTATTATAACTTATAAACTAATACGTTAAAATATATAATAATATATTTGTACCCAGCTGAAATTTGGTGGGGTGGTTAAAAATACTATCACATATTCAAACTCCAAATTCTCTTAGATACGACACATCGAAAACTATTTACGCGGAACGGAAAGTCACAAAAATAGGTTTTTTTGCGACGGTAAGTTTTATCATAAAATGATATAATATTTTCAGCCGTTTTCGAGTTCAAAAAATTTAAACAGGTGATCTATAAATGTATGTAATTTTTGTCCTGAATGACTGACGGATAAATCTTATTGAAGGGGCAGGAAACTTGGAAGTCGTGTTTTGTGTACAATGATTCTAGGCATTCAATAACAAAGAATTTTCTGAAATTATTTTCCTATGAAGTTGAAAATTTCGACGAAGTTTATGCATGGGTCATTACAATATAATGGCATTGCGCAAAGACGACATTTTTTCAAAGAAGTTTCAAGCATTACACTTGACGGCCACTTTCTCAAACTCTCGGTATCGCTTTCACAAAACACTCATGGCATTCCGCAGCACGGCAATCTACACCACATCAGCTCTGCTTCTTATATTGTCGGTATAGTGGGGGACAATTCTACAGTTCACTTATATCGTGTAAGTTCTCTAAGGAACAAAAGGTACTGATCGTAAAGAAACCATATATTGGCTGAAACTAGGTAGTCATGTAAATCTTGGTTAGATCCTCGGTATGCGAGCGATGTCTTCCGTCTGTCACAAGATGATCGATTGGGTAGCAAAATTTTCGATCTGGAAACCGCCAAAAATCTTGCTGAGTTTTTCTGTGTCGGAATGTGGCACTATAGACAACCATATTTAGCAACCCGATGAAGTTGATCGGTCTCACCTAATTTGGGAATGTTTCGTCGAATAGGCTTGCACAGAAGATATCTTGCACAGAAGATATCTTCGGCGCTAAAGTCACTTAACCCAGTTTTGGCGGGTTCAACGCTCATAAGTACGTACCGAGAGGATCTTTAATTTTCACTACAATTGCAACTTGTATTCTAACATTTAATACATTAATAATGTGGTTTGGCTTCAGCATCCGAATGTTCGTTGCACATAATAGTTGCTTGAAGACTTACAGCAACACAAAACATTTACTACGCCTTTGTGGAAATATTTGAAAATGTGTTGAATATGTATGTATTTATGTACGTCACATAAATATGTATTTCAATGTTTTTTATTGTTGGATTTAGGAATTTTTAGAATGAAATTTTAATCAAACATTACAAGGAAAGTCGCAAATATTATAAATTTGAACAACTTGGGCTACTCTCTGTTTACAATTAATAGTGTTCATATATTACAATTAACTGTTTATTTTGCTTAACGCGTCAACAAATATGTATGTACGAGTATGTACGTATGCCACAAATGCCAGCAAATTTATATTCATTTTATTTATTTTATTACACAACCGTTTTATTGCTTTTAATTTTAATACTCATTGGACTACAAGTGTACATTTCAATTGCACGCACGTTGCATACTTTCGGGCGGCTTAAATATATTTTTCCAAAATTTGGCTGTATTAACCCAAATACAATAGAAATCAGATCATGGGTTCGAGTGATATCTAGATAAGCCTCCAAATGTATAGAAAAATAATGAATAATTTTAATTTTGTATATGCAAATATTATTGAATATGTATGTATGCTTGAATTCATGTGCTTATTTTTTTCCTCATTTTTTGCTAGATCTCTCCTTCCCATTCCATTTTTTCCATATTGTGATGATTTCATTACATTAATTCAGAAACGGTTTTGTAATTTATATAACACTCCTTCTAATGCCAAATGTTATATAATTGTTCTGCCGAAAATAACAACACCATTGGTATGCTTAAAACACCAGAGTCAGCTGCGAGAGCAATAACCAAAGCAATTACATATGGATTATTATTTCAAACATACCCACTGACATGGCGTACCTATTAAAATGTATGGTCAAATTTATTAACAAATGCATTATAGCGGTGTACGTAATGTGGCACATTGACGATAATTTAGATTTTCATTGTAGCTTTGCGTTTTGGGATTTCCTTTACATTAATGACATTGCGTTTGGATTCAAATAAATTTATTCACACAAATATTTTAGCAAATACGTGACGCAGCAACTGAGCATTGTGTATTAGCGAATATATGAAAATATATGTATGACAGCATGTAAGCATTGATGCATATAGTTTTAACTTGACTTGCTGTTATTGATAGTACAAAAATACTAATAACTAAAAATAGAATATATTAAGAAATAATAATAGGTAGCGTAAAAATTTGGCTTTAAATAATTTTATTTGTATTTAAAAAGGTATGCATTTGATATTCTAAATACGATGGTCTTAGTTTTTTGCATTTACTTCTCGCTCACAAATCGTATGCAAAATAAAAATCTATTTATTAAAATGAAAATGTGTTCATATGTAATAAACATTTTCAAAATTAAATCTATGCGCTTCACATGTTTTCAATTTTATTTATTTTTATTTTTAATGTTTAAATATTTTTGCTTTGCGTTTTGGTAATAAAATAAAAAAATACAAAGCTTAGTAAAGAAATAGTTTATATCATGTAATCTGCCAAGATGTCACATCACATCACATGCATTGATGATGTGATATCATTAAGTGATTTGTTGTTATTTTGACATAATTTGTATTTTTTTAAATTGACATACTTTTCGTATTCTTATTTTTTTTGCATATTATTTGATTATGTTCTATCCGAGCTTTTTGTCATATTATACGATAATATGCGATGATTATCAAGTCCTAATATGATCCGCACATTTTATGCGATGTCATTTGATCATAGATAATGTGTCTTTATTTTATTATACTTTATTTTTAAAATAATATCCGGAAAAGTTATATAATCCTATTTGCCTATATAATAGGCAGAAGAATACTTGGTATATCATATGATATACAAATTAGACAAATTAGTGCATAACTTCATAGAAAAACATCTTTATTATAAAAATGTATATATTGTTACTTACTTCCTTACTTATTTGACTGAAGTAGACACCCCTTACGCGGTTATAGTCGAGTTAATAATATTGCGCCATTCGTTTATACTTTTCGCTGTTCCTCGCCTGTTTTAAATAGCAAGTACTGCTAGATCCTTCTTTGCCTGCTCTTTCCAACGGAGTAAAAGTCTTCATCTTCATCTGCTTCCATCGGCGGGTACTGCATCGAAAATTGCATTGCTTCCTTATTCATCCTGGAGAAATAATAATGTCAATATCATCGGCGTACGCCAGCAGCTGAACACTCTCATAGAAGATTGAGTTGGCGCTGCACACTTAGTTTCCAATCGCCGGGTATGCTTTCACCCGACTATATTTTGCAAAGAAGCTAATACTTGCATCTTATAAGTTCTTGACCGCTGAATTTGAATAGCGGGCGACGGAACGACTTTTCTATCGTCATTTTCACTGCCGTTCAACAGGCTAGAGTCTGCTCCGTAAGTAGCCGTATCTTTTCATAGAATTTTCGGGCTTTACATGTTTTGGCAATTTTCTCAAGGTTCTCAAGCTCTGCATACTCTTTCATTTTAGCCACATTCTTTTTTCGTCTGCAGGTTTGTATTGTTTTCCTTTTCAATTCACGGTATCTAACCCATCCTTTCACGTGTAGTAGCCGATCGTAACATTGCGAGATAGGTAGGCTACTTTCTCTGGGCTTGTGACCTTTCCAAAGTCCAATATTTTTGTTTGTAGCTGTACGTAGGGAGCTTGAAATGCTGTCCCACATTACCCTTATATCGAGTTGCTGATAAGTGCTCTCAGAGAGCAGGATTGAAATTCCAATAGAAAGCCTCGTCTGTCTGTTGTGGCTACAGCTTTCGACGTTGAACTATCCTTGTATTTGTTGACGGACGTTTTAGGATATACAAAGTACGCTCCAGGCGCTCATGGAAGGCATCTTTGGCCAAATCAAATTTCTCTTCCCTCGGGACGTGGGCGCAAACCAACGATATGTTAAAAAATTTCTTAATTAAGGGACCAGAAAATCCAGGAGCATGCCCTCAAATCATGATCTTTAAAACATTTGCGGGGTTGTCATGGGAAGAGGTTTTTTCATTCGAGGTATGGTTAAATTTTTCCTAAGAGCGGATTTCTACGTGGCGGGTCCTAGTCTCGCTGTTCGAATAAGTTTAAATTTTGTACACATTTATATAGCAAACAAGGGTTGCTCACGTTTCAAGGGTACGCAAGGTAAGAGTAGGAATTAAATGTAGCCCTGCGACTGTAACTGCATACCCAGAAGCTTGACTACACTGCAATACACTTCAAACATAGTTACTTACTGAAATAACCATAGCTTTTCATATTTCCATTTAATAGAATAAAAATTAGAAACCCACTATTAAAAATTTTACTGAAATTGTTCTCAACCCTTAAACTGATTACAAAATCCAATTTATTTGTTTTTTTTTTTATTGTACAATACATGACATTAATTTTACATTTAAAAATATGACTGCAATTACAACTAGTACATAAACACCTTTATTCAATGTAAAGAGCTCTTTTAACAAGGCTTTTTAAAAATTCTAGCTGAAAGCTCCGTTTTTAGCGCAAAGCCACATTTTAATTGCAAAAATGCATTAAATAAAAATGGATTGCAGTACGTAATGTTAGCGTTCATAAAATATGTAGAGTTGTAAATAATAAAATACATCAAAAGCAATACATAACAATGGAGGGAATAATGACCAGTACAATACTAAATTCTGTCAGGCGAAAATAAATAAAACAAGGAAAAAATAAAGCATAAAAAATAGCAATAAAACTTGTTAGCGCGAGTTGCTTTGTAATCCTTTAAACTAAAATAGAAAATGGCAAAAAAATAAAAAGTAAAGCTACAACAAATGCATAGGCTTGCTTGTCATAGAAAATATTACTAGATATAAATATTTTAAAGCGAAAAAATAATATATTTAAAGTAGAAAACATTTTTGCTATTTTTTTTTTATTTTGGAGGGAAGAGTGATCTTTCTGCTAATCGTAACAAATATCCACTCATATACTGAATTTCAAGTGAGCCGAACAAAAATACAATTTTTCGAATAAGTTGGTCTCTAGTTAGAAAACCCGAGGAGAGCAGATTTATGTTTATCCCCGATCACAAAGCTGCACTATGACTCTATTTTGATTCTTTTATAAATTAAATTAGATAATTTATCATGATATCTGCTATCTTATACAAATCATCGGTGAAAGCAGCTCGTAGATATCGAAACCTAGCCCTGATCAAGGCTGGGCAGTCGCATAGATGATTGGAGACTGGTTTTTTCTTCTCATCGTTCTTTTACCTAGGTACTTCAGCATCTCTAGCCTCGGCGCATGTAGTCCGATCACGTAGTTAATTGGTTAACCTTCCAAAAGTTTTATAGATATTCTTTCTTTTTTTCCGGGAAGAACCTGCTTGGTCGTGCCTTGCCCAGAAAGTTCATCTGCCTTACAGTTTCCATCTATATTTCTGTAAACAGGAACTCAAATAACAGAAAATCTGTTCGGTATGGCATTCTCTTGCACAAATCCAAGATACTGAATCGTTGCCTGACTACCGCGGAAAATGGGGATATTCATCCAATTTAAATGTTGTATACTGGCTCCATACCTCGAACCGTAAATACAACTTTTTTGAATAGCTAGGAGAGCTGAATAGTCCTCCTGTTAATAAAAAAATAAATATGGTTTATTTTTTAAATAAGTCAGTATCTGGTACACTTAACAGAAAGAATAGTACTTTTTCTGCTAATACAAACAAAAAGCCACCTATACATCAAGGTTCAAGCAAATCGAACACTATTTACAATTTTTTCGAATAAGTGAGCGTCTGTTCTAGATTTCGGAGTGTTATACTCTCCTGTTAATGCAAGTTAAATTCCTCCTACATATCATAAAAACAATCTGACGAAATTTAATGTAAGCCGGTAGCTATTTTTTCCGGATATGTCGGATATGTGGATCTTTCCAAACGATCGTAAGATTTTTATGTATAATAGATTTTATTTATATTTATTTCTGGTCTCTGCCTTACAGTTGGCAAATATTTTCTCTCAGCAATTTTACAATTCATTATGTATTTAAATTTAAATTTTATTTTTTTTGTTTAAAGACATATTTATTTTTCTTTGCCATAATATACATTTATTTGGAAGAGTTTAGAAATGCTAATCTTAAAATTTTGTTAGCAGAAACAACAAGAATTTCACGAGTAATTTAAGAAGAGCCAATTAAATATAAAATAAAGCCAATTGTAATATATTATCAAAATGTCAATAAACCTGAACTAAATATGTGCTTACAAAACAAAAGTGGAATAATAATTAAATTCAGTTTAGAAATTCATTTTATCAAATTTGAAATTCATTGAAATGAGAGTAGAGATAAAGACACTTACACTGCAATTCTCGTAAAATTTTGACGTTATAAACGGCACAGTAAATTAAATTTCTTAAAGAAGATAGGGACTACAGATTTATTATATTTCTTTGTGACTAGCAAGAGAGAAAGTTACAGACAACTTATATACGGATGAAAATTATATGCATTGTACAAAAATAATTTATTAAGTTACGTAACATATTATATATAAGCTATTTCATGTACATACTTTTTAATGATTTGTCATCACTTTAAACTAAAAAAATATATTATGGTAGTTACAATATATTGTATAAAGGTGTTAAAAGTAAAATGTTTTTAAGAAAGTTCAGTTGGGATAAAACTAAATTTTGTCTAGAAATGTGCTATGCTTGATAAATTTAAACGTAAATATGTTCACAAAATATTTGGGAATCTTAGTATGATTGA
This sequence comes from Ceratitis rosa, assembly GCA_037013455.1. Lineage (NCBI taxonomy): Eukaryota > Metazoa > Arthropoda > Insecta > Diptera > Tephritidae > Ceratitis > Ceratitis rosa. The sequence goes on from JAWMAG010000004.1 coordinate 18,220,550, forward strand.
TTTGAAAAATTATCGATGATCGGAATCATTTCCTAGTGCTAAGAGAATTGCATTCATAACTGCCACGGGCCATAAATCAGTTGAATGTGAGGACATGTAGGCACTGTAGATAAAGTTATTTCTGAGATAAATAAACCTTTGACAACCACAATAAAGGCATAGGAATGGAACAAAGGACTCAGGTTTGCGGACAGAGCTAAGTAGCTAATCATTTTAGTAAATACTTGTATAAGAATACTTATGTTTAAAATATGATGTTCGCCATGTCGTATGAGTAACATTTAGTCAACAGGGGAAAAATTCACTGAAAACACGGATTATGATCTAAGTACGCTTTAGAATAGTAATTTATGGATTGAATACAGAGCAACATTACTTGCTTTAGATCTACAAAAAGTGTTTAGTCCAGTAACATCCAGTTTTTGCTAACGGAGTTTGCTACTTACTCGATACTGAAGGGTGTACGGCCAAAACTGGCTAAATTCTGTTTCAGCGTGTCGAGAAACACGCCGGTAAATAGGTGAGGTCTACATATATAATAATAATAACTTTATGTGCCTGTATTATAATTCATAATAATTTTAATAAATTGCCTTTTTAAGCAGTAAAAAATTAAAAAGAAATTCACTATTGAACTAAAGCATTATATTTTAATACCTTAATGTATTTGGTAAATAGCAAACTTATTTCCTTGACTAGTTCGATTTCTTCTAGACAATATTTGTTCTTCACCTAGAGGAGGAGTTAAACGGCTGGATATTTTCTCCTGCAATAAAGGGATATTCGCTCATGATGTGTGATCACACCACCGAGCCAAAGAATATACCAAGCGGGAATTTTTTTTTATTTAATGGACGGTTTTCAATTATTTGATTATTCTTGGAGGACTGAATGCATCATTTTCACATATTTACCTATACCATGAGTGAAAAATTTACCTCATAAATTTTTTACGAAAGATCGCCGTCTATTACTTATTGTTCAAACACCCAATCGACGTATGTGCGGAGCTGGAATTCGTACAGAAGTAAGTGCAAGTGCAAAATATGCCAGAGCTATGACTTTCTAGCTGATTAGAATGTCCAGACATAGACACATTTGGGTCTTCGGCTGCACTTTCACTTAGAGTAGCGTTAATTGAGGGGGAATGAGGAGCGCGATGATGCCAAGGTCTTGCATTATTTGTAACCAAACCAGTCTCTACAAATTTCTTTACAATTTTACCAGTTGTTTAAGTAGTTGGACTATTTCGTATAACATAATCTCCAATTAAAGAATGAAATGTGGCGGCGTTTGAATTACAACTTTTGTTGTAGTATTTAACAATTTTAACGCGTTGTGCGGTTGTCAAGTGATCAATTGTCATAAATGCCTGACTCTGGACAAAAGCATAATATATTTAGTTAGACAGCTAAATTTTACAGATGTCAAAATATAGCCCACGAAATTATAAATCTATATACATATATACCATAAGGCGGACGCATTAGCAGAGTGGTTAGCATGGCGTACTACCAGGGTTTCATACCTTGGTACGACCAACTTCCAAAAGTTATAGAAAATTAATTTAAACAAAAATTAATTAATTTACAGGGAATGTCAACCCCTCTGAGTGTATTTGTGACATGAAATATAGGCTCCTCATAAAAAACAATCAGCCGTTCGGAGGCGACTTAGTATACGCTGTAGGTCCCTCCATTTGTTGGAAAAACATCAAGACGCTAAAACCACAAATTGAAGGAACAGCTCGGCCGAACATCGCTTCAACGGTTACATACATTGCTACATACATATATATAATAAATAATTTGTCCTTGCAAATAAATTCAATGAGATTTGTATTTGGCAGACTTATTGCTTTTGGATGTCGCTCTGAATTGCTGCCTGCAGCTGGTGAATTAAGCACATTAGACACCAAAAGCTACAAGTAAATTTCAGGGTGTGACATTAAATAAGTTAAATAAGGATATAAAACGAAAACAGGCAGTATTGAATATATAAAAATTATGAGCCATTCAAAGCTATTGTTCGATGAATTTGTTATATTTTGAATATACTTTACTTAATATATGCGCTTCTAATAAGATGTACAACACCGCGATAATTAAAAAAAAGCCACACTCACATTATTCGCATTTGTTTTGCAAAATAGTTTTATCACCAAATCGATATCATTCTGATATTTGCGTTGACAAAGAAATTTATACTTCAACGAATTCAACTTTTCAATCACAATTATCAAATTTTTGTCATTTAACTAACGCTTGATTGAAAACCACTCAGTTGAAAATTTATCAAATTGTTTAGGCAAATTACAACAATAAAAAAAACTCTTTGCCACATATGAACAAATTTCCTCAATTATCAAACTATTATATTTCCATTGTTTAATTAAGCTAACTTATTAAAAAATATACTAAAATTCAATAAAAAACTTATTTTTTTATATGTACATTTATGTACATTTAAGGTTTTCAAATTATTAAACATAATTCATTTTTATTGGCCACAGCTGTTTTTGTGCAAATCATGGCGGTGTAAATAGTTAATTGTTTTATACATAACACATTTTTTATTAGTCATATCACACGTTTATGTAGTTTTAAGTAAAAATATTGTTTTTAGTATTCAGCTGGTTTATTTGACTTAAGCGGGTATGGCTACGCAGTTATGTTATATAATGAATAACGTGTGAAATAATAATTTCCATTTCCTTCAATTTTCAGGAATGAGATTTATAAAAATAATAAATTTTTGACAATATTTACATATATTACTTATTTTAAAATGAAAATAACTACATAACTTAAGTAATTTATCCACTTGTATATTCCAAAAAGAAACCGGTTCTTGCTGATTTTTTTGTGCAGAGGCTTTTAATTTAAATTTATTTTCCATAATTTTCTAATATTTGTCGGACGAGGCTCCAGCCCAGGCCTTCCGAATGGCAGTACGCCATGCCAGCCACTCGGCCATTGTGGCTGCCAATCTAATCGTTAGGTATAAATATAAGAGCGGCAGTCAACTCACCAACATGTTCAGTTGAGTTTAAAACTCGGTAGTGACAATATGGGCACAGAGTAAAGCTGAATAAACTCTGTATTACTATATTAAACTATATGTTTATAGAAAGTTGTAAACTGTAAGCTGCTTTTTTATAATAGAGAAGCTGAACAACAATTATTGAAACTGAACTTTCATTTAACAATCCAATTCTCAAACTCGAAGGATTTGGGAAATAATCGAGGTTGTTACATGTGTGTCGAGCTCAAGGCTTAACAGTTTTTTTCTATGTATGCTCGTTGAAGAAATCGTGCAATTTAATCTGTTAGACTACAACTTATAGAATTATTAAAAAATAAAAATAAATAAATAATAAAATAAAAATTTCAAACAGAAACGTTTTTCAGGTAAATGAAATTAAGGAATCTGGTTATCCCTTCAAGCGCAATCGCCGATGGGAAGCAATTTTCAGTTTACTAAATTGGCTAACTGGTAGTTATTATTTACGTAGTATTAATTTACATAAATAAAGCACATTAACTCCTTCTAAACATAAGTAAATACAATAATAAAAAATTATATGTATATCCAAATGAAGTTCAAATAAATATTTGAGTAAGTAAATAAAACGGTGTGAATAATGCAGTTTCACATACTAAAATAAAGTTTTCTCTCATTCCTAATAATGAAATAATTAATATATGTCACGCTATTTCTATGTTAAAAATTATATTTATGTATGCAAGAGAATAAGCCACTCCAAAGTATAGCTTTTGAACTCATTGCTTGCCTTCTATGGCTATAAAGGGTTTTCCAATAAGCTTGTGTGGCTCATTGCGACGTCTGGTTGAAAGTAAACGTTGTCCAGATCAATACCATCCGATTCCGACTGTAAAAAATCATTAATCATTTGGATTGCGCTCCATTATTTTTTCAAAAAATAAGGTTCAATGACCGCGTCGAGGTGGAATTGTGTCTCGTCAGTCAAGATGATTTTTCGATTAAATTTGTATAGTAAATTTTAATAATTTCAATGCGATGTCCTAAAAACTTTACAATTCAAGCTGCCAATTAAGCGGAAGATTCATTAAAGATTGGTATGCTGACAGCATCAATGAAATCAAAATAACAAAATGGGATTACCGGGATATCGAAAATTAAAAATTTCAATTAAAACAGACAGCGAGAATAATGTGATAAGAAGAACGATATAGCAAGTCATTGAAAGCTCACGTCTTGGAAGTTGGCAGCAAGTGGACAAAAATATACTTACAGTATACAAATGGTTTAATTTGCTGATATTTTTATTTATTAAAATATTATTTTCACATTTCCTGTTTCTACCTTTTCTAATAAAAGCTTATTGATTTGTCTTGCTGTTGTTGTTATGGGTATTTGCAATTAAATATACCGAAGCTTTTTCTTTAGTTTGTCACAAATTTTAAAAGTCATCGCCAGCATAAAACTATTCTTGGGATGTGTGAAGAGTATAAAATGGTAGATGTTACGCTTGAAATAGAATTAGTTGTGGATAGGATGGAAAACCTGAAAAGCTTTAGCCCCGTCAATGTGAGACTTTAACTCACTAAAACCACCCAGATCGTACAATTATTTACACTTTAGGCTTCAGTGGCTGTTTTTTACCTACCGATAGGCACACACACCGAAGTGACTTGGTTATGGTTGCGGGATGCTATACGAAGAGGTAGGGAAATAAAGAGGAGGGTAACATCGTTGGCACGACAAAAGCATACGAACAAATTAAGGAACAATAATGTGATGCTTAGCGGTTGCTCGGTCGAGTGTGTGTATCCAACTTTGGTACTCCTCCTGAGAAGCTATGCATCTCGGGTTCTACCACTGAAACACAATACATATAAGGAAATCAGTTATTCTGTGCTTTGACAGCCCTAATATTCACTAAAACTAAAAAGCCACTCTGCCTCTCCTGGCAAAACAAACCCTTTCTAAATATATTTTCTTTCTATCTTAAAAAATTCCCTCGTTGGCATAAAAGGAGTGTCATTCATGTTTTAAATATCAGAAAAATCTGATCTAGCACACACTTACAAGCCAGGTGGGAAGTTACGCGCCGGAATTCAGAATTATCTGGCTAGTGTGTGTTGGTGCCCAATCATTTAAGGCCGCGTCCATTACTCAAAGAGACTGGGTTGTAGGGCACATCAAGCCCATTGGTTTAGTATAATTTAACCCTACATAAGCTTTGACTTTTTTCAACTTTTATGAGAATGATATTTTAATATATAATTTTATTCATTGATAGTTTTGAAAATTTATTTAACCAGTTATGGGGTAAACATAAAATTATAAATTACTAGCAGACACAGCCTTAATTACATGCCTTTATATTACATTAAGAGTGATATTATTTGAATGAACTCGATCAGCAGAAAGCAATATGGTAGTAAGCAAGCAAGAACAAACAACAAAGATGGTTTGTCAATATGCGAACATGGGCAATTCTCTTAAATTTACTTAAATTAAACTAAGCGGTTTTAGATCAAGCAGCCCATACAAACGAAAATAAAAAAATTCAAGCAAAGTGAACCATAAATAAGATTACTAAGAACCAGTTTCTGCACATTAATCTAAACGATAAGCAAACAACAAATTAAATTTCAAGTGAATCGAATCGTAACCAAGACTATCTTGCATAAATCGGTCCCTGAGAGTCTCTTAACAATAATGAATTCTATTTCGGTCCAGCCGTTATCAACATAAGGGTTTCTCATTGAGCGAGATCACATATGTACCACATGTCTCGTTCTGAGAGTTATTTTTTCTCTCACTTGGATACAATATATCTATTCTGCATAATTCATTGAAATGACAATTGTCTTAGCGCACGTCGTGGAATTGCTCGGCTTTTACGCACGTAAATGCAAGGAAACGGACCCCGTATACGCACAGGCGTTCCTTCCAACAAAGCTTAGGCTTAAGTGAATGAATGATGCTATCTATCAGGTTATGAAATGGACCAAGCCAATCAAATATCTGTTCGGTGACCCTTGGTTACACTTTATGCAACCATTGAGAGTCTTACTATCTTTATTTCTTGGATAAAAATAACATCTTTGTAATGTCCTGGCTTGTTTCGGTGCTAGTCTCGGGACTCCCTCCCCCAAAATTTCATATAAACACTTTCTTGTGTTTTGTGGAATATTCGGATTATCTTTTCTAATAGTGATGTGGTCTTTTATAAATGAAAATCTCAATTGCTAACTCTTTCCTCAAATTGGTTTTACATATTTTTCACACATTATAAGTATTTATGGTATACCAACTGAAGTCAATTTATGGGTTTTAAGCTCACAAAAAAGTTATCCATAGTTATGTTCCGTCCAGTTCTAGAAACACACCTTACTATACGATCGACTAGATCAAACAGATTGTTAGTTACCAAATATGGACTATATTCTTCTGGCTGCTTACCACAGTATATTTCCAAATCATTGTATAAAACGTTGTTACATCTGTTATAGCATATAATTTCAAACCATATTAGATGCGAACAGAGCATCTTCCATTGAAAGCCACAAGTTCTTCGTCAATTGTCAAGTATTCAAAGGGTGTAAAGGCTTTTAGTAAATTTCCAAAATATTTTTCTAACTGGTGCCAAGCGATCGATAGCTACTCTTTCTGTTCCATCATCATTTCTTAAACTGTTATTTAAAAATTCCTAAGTTAGTAAATTTCTGAGCCATCACAAGCTCATAAGTCTATAAGACTTTGTCTAGCAGATCTATGGTAAATAAACCTGCAAAAATTAAAAACCCAAAAACGGCATTTAATTCCGCTTTAGTTGTTTCGGCGTTGAACTTCTTTGTCCCTCTTGTACACCGAGGGTTGAAGCGAAAACCAACATTCTTTTTTTACGGAATGCCAGCGTAATGCATCCCGTTCTACAACCATTTGTTAGTGGAAGAGACGTTTTGGATTTCAAGATACCGTGTTTTTTATACAAAAGGCAATTAAAACTTGCAATTGCCAATTGGAGTTCGCCAAAGCTCCTTAAAACTAATTCTGCTTGTATTAAACTTCAACTTAATAAGATGTCAGTAGCAATACCGAATTCACAAAAGCTGGTAATAGGAATATTGGTCTTCATGTCAGGCGAATGAAAATCAATTCAGCTAGTTGTCAAAAAGCCATCACTGCATATTGTTGATTTTTACCTAATAACCCATTATCGCTTTTATCACAAACAGTCACCGCAAGTAATAAATGTCTTTCACATAGCAATGCAAAGTTACAAACATAGACATACTAGGGGATTAACAAAAGTTCGGTAAGTTGACCAGAGAAAAAAATATTTCGATGCATTTATTAAGCCTCTAGATCCACTTCTGAAAACAGTCTTCAAAATCTAGCTTTTTATGCTTATCAAGTTCAGCATTAACCGCATCAATTATCTCCTCGTTGATATTAAAGAACTCTGCTTTTAAATTTTTTTTACATTTTTGGAAATAACAATATATTTCAAGGTGCTATATCCGGGGAATATGGCCGCAATAAAATGACTCGTTATTTCAGCAATGTGGCATGGCACGTTGTCCTGACGTCCTTTCCAACCAAATTTCTTCAAACTTTTGGCAAGCACGCTTCGGTGTACCATTTTATAGTTAACGGTTGACCCTTTTCCAGTGGAATAACAGCTACGATTTTAGATCGGGGGAAGTAAACTGACATCATTACTTTCGCTGCTGATTTTTGTTGTGGTTTTGCTCCTGTTGGTCTCCATATCATGGACTGCTGTTTAGTTTCTGGATCGTACTTCTAAAACCAAGAGTAGGTACCAGTAAAGACTTTACTAAAGTTGCTAGACTGGCCATTTTCGAATTTGTTTAGGAAAATGGAGCAAAATGCACTCGAGTCTCTTTTTGGGCCTCATTTACATATCGTGGTACCCATCGGACAGATTTCTTGGTGTATACCCCTATTACTTAATATTCTCGATACGGCCATGACATGTAAGTCCAAATCATTAACAAACACTCTTTTCCATGTGTCACTCGAGGGTTTTTGTCAATTTTGGACTTGACCAGTTCACCAGAGCTATACTGACATCATCAGTAGTCTGAAGTCTTCGGACTGACCGAACTTTTGTTAATCCCCTCGTATGTACGTAGCGAAATTCTTGAGGTATGTGGCAGTCGAAAATCCTAGGAAGCGTGGAAAGGAATGTTCTTGAAAGACAGCAGAAAATATTTCAAATTATAATAAGTATTTTTTTTAATGTATTAGTTTTATACTGGGGAGAGATCGATATACCTATGGAGCATTCAGAACGGCTTTCATGATTATAGCCGGGAGGAGTTCTAAAATCACCACGTTTGCTCTTAGGTATTCCAAGATTGGTCAATGGCATATTTCTCAGGCCTGAAGTCACACTTGCGCTTCTTTGTTTTTCACTACATTGTCGACATAAGAGGCTTATTAAGAGATAATTTAAGGAATTGGGTTTCCTCTATTTATGGATGGCGCAGGGAATACTTAGGTTGCTGCTTATCTGACCAAATTTTCTAAGGAAGCTGACAAATCGGTTGAGTAATGATACTTCATTTCCATCTTGTTGCACAAGGAAAACACAACAAACAGAGATGAGGAAGAGTTGGTAAGCAAGTTAAGTGGCACCAGTTCCCGAGCTTTGGAACAAAGTAACCTGACAAAAATGTTTGGTATCTGCAGAGAAAGATACATAGCTACCTTTCAAAAACAATGCAATTTATTATGAATCCTTAAGGGGGTCCTCGGACCCAACAGAAAGAGGAACACTCAATAAGATCTCCAAACAAAAACAAAACCAATGTATTTCAGAACAATGAACCTGATAAAATTCTTGCTTAGAACAGAACGACTGCTTGGATTCAGATGGGATACTTTTAGAAGTACAGCTTAAATGCTTTTTGGATATTGTGGGTGTCTTCAATAATATTGCACCGAATGTAGCTACTTCTAACCCTCATATAACCCTCTGTTTGGAGTGTATGGCAAATACCATAATTACGTAGGGCGGATTAAGTCGGATAGAAGAGGGGGAAGACGGAACTTTATATCTTTACTAGAGGATTTAAGACTCAAATGCTATTAATTTGGGAGCTAAAGGACTGGGGCTGGGTATAGATGTATTTTCCAAATGGCTGGAAACCATTACCATAGAACTTGGAGGAGGGCAAATCACTTATCGCAAGATGAGTATGTTGAGATGTCTGTAAAGCATGTTGAATGAAATGTATAAAAATATAATTGCGCATGTATAAATAAATCATGTTTTTGCAAAAATAGAGTGTTGACGTTTGAAGGAACTTTATTATTAAAGAAAAATACAAAAGTTGAATGGTAAACAATATTAAATGTGAACGAAAAAAAGACAACGAAATAAAACATTCGATTGGAAAGTATTTTAAAGAATTTTTAAAATGTCTAGGTTTGTTGATTGGCAAACTGACAGGTACCCACAGTATATGGTATTTGAGTGGAAGAAAATTATAAAAAATATTTACAAAGCAATTTGCAATTGTTAAACAATGCTTTTTGACTTTATGATTGTCGGTTCTTTTAAAGAAACAAAGACAGACAGCCGTGTATTTTAGTTCGCAATTTGGTTACGTAATTTGTAATTCATATTCTCAATACTCGTACATACCAATCAGTACATGAAAATATAAGCAAGGGTTATCCATTTTCCGGTTTGGAAAATAAACTTAGGTAAAATACATTTGAAATAATATTTTCAATGAAATCCCTATTCTATTTTAAAAACTTAACCTCGGCGTAGACACCGCTTACGCGGTTATGGCCAGCTAATAACAGTGCGCCATTCATTGGAAATACCAAGTACGGTCAGGTACTTCTTAACCTAGTCTTACCAATGGAGGGGAGAGCTTCTTCTTTCTCTGCTTCCACCGGCGGGTACTGCATCGAATACTTTCAAAGCTGGAGTATTCTTATACATAAGGACCACATGACCTAGTCAGCGTGGCCACTGTCTTTTGATTCGCCGAACTCTCGAAAACTCCTAGCGCCGACTCGTCAGATGGTGTCATCGCTCGTGTCGCCGCCCTATGTAGCAGGACGAAAATGATGAGCGACTTGTAGAGTTTGATCTTCGTTCTTCAAGGAAGGAATCAGCCTACTCAGTGCAAACTGTCACAGTCCACCTGTTGGCAAGAGCGATTCTACACTGGATTTCAAGGCTGACACTGTTGTTGGTTATAATACTCGATTATATCATTGTTTTACCAATACGAACAGGGGTTTCTAGGAGAAAGGCATGATGATATTGTCTTGAAAATGGCAAAACGTTATCGAGCGAACCGATGTACACTTGACATAAATCGGATAATTGAATTATGGTGTTTTACTTTTTACTAGACCAAATATACAAAATATACAGAAATACCATTGAATTAGAAATGAATTCTGGTAACAAAATGGAGCATAAAAAAACTCTTAGAAACTATACGAATTTAAATTTAATGGCCTAAATAACTTAAACGTTTAATAAATATTTTTGTTAATCGTTTCATTTTGCATAGTTCGCCCAGAAATAGGCAACAAAAACCATTACAATCAATCAGCGCTTAGCTTCAACATATTTCAACAAAACCACACACACATCTTCCAAAAGGTGACAATGCGTCTAATGAGCACTTGGCAGCAATCAGCTGAAATCTAGCCAAAACAGCAAACTCTTGGTAAGAAACGAAATGATGAGGCAAATGTGGAGAAAATCGACAGTGAAAATATTTCCGACAAGAGAATTTGCCACAAGGACGGTAAAGTATGCGAGAATATGTTGGCAGAAAAGCAAAAATTCAAACTCTCGTGCAAACACACGCACACACACACACACACAACACACGAGATGCATTCTTGCACAAACGAAATGCCGCAAAAGCAAACAATTGCGGTAAACAAACACACAAATAAATAAACAAACAAAAGTTAACTGACAGACAAATCGACAAATGAAAGAAGCAAACACATCTTTATACGTACATATATGTATATATGTTTGTTAGATTTGGCATGCTATCACCGGTAAAAAAACAATAACAACAATTTCCTTTTCCGTTTCTCATTATGTGGCAAACAGAATCAGAGAGTTGACAGACGCGTGCGATGTCATCTGCCGTTCCATTGGATTCTCTTTTTATTTTTAGTTGACTTTTATTTGTCGCCGCCAGATCTTACACATTTCAACTGCACAGTGTTTTTTTTTATTAATTTTTCCATTTTGGAGTGGAGTCAGTGGTGCAAAAGTACAAAAAATAGTGTCAACAATTCAACTTGGCGTGGGGTATGCAGTCGCACTCCCTGTAAAAATGGGCACCGGAAACCAAGCCGTATTTTTCCAGCGCTTGTTCCCCAGAGGTAATACTCTGAGTGAGTAATGATCTTGTGGCAAGGGGCTTTTTATATAAATGACTTAAATTTTTCCCTAAAATGTTTGTTCGTCGAGTGTGGAGCTTGCCATGATGAAACCAACCCCAGATGAGAGACCCCACTATTAAAAATTGTAATTTGAGTGCACGCATCTGAAATGACCGGTTCCTTAACTGTAAAGGCTAGAGTGCTTAGACGGTTGATGACCTCGCTTGAGTTACGACTGACATCAACGCCGTTTAAGAGACGCGAGGAATGAGGAAAGATGAGATAAGCGTTACTTCCGCCACAATATCAAAATCATACTTTGCGGAATACCTTCCGTGCTCACCATGACAAAACATAGCCGACTGAGATGAGCCTCATCGAGATTACCGGGGCTTGAGCTTTGGTTGCCTGCAGTATAAGGCATACAGATACCGGCATAAAAGAATTCAACAAGGTGCATGACGGTCTCCTAGAGGAAAAACTCGCAGCCAAAGTGTTCAAGTTGTGATAGATGGAAGACACGTACATAGACGTGCGTACGGTCCGATAACATAGTTTCGGCTCAGTCCACTATCTTGTAGAAGAAAAGATACGCACCCGCCTCTGTGAAAAAATTCCACGTCGAAGAGCTGTAATTACCACAGAGAGCCATAAAATTTAATACTCAACTCGTAGCCCTGCTGTTTGATATCACTCGTCAGAAACAAGCTATAAGGAAACTCTAATACGGTATTTCGAGTTCCCTACGGTAAAGTAAAACTATTGATTTTCGTAAAGGTCAAAAGAAGAACTATCATGATGAGGATTGCCGTGCCGCCATGAGAGAGAGAAACCGTGAGGGAAGTGAGATACATTCGCAAACTAATAAGAGACAGTTCTGAAATGTGCGACTATGAAGAGGATGAGAAACTTAAAGAATTAGATATACACGGCTTGATCATAGAACAGCCAATAGACTTTGCGCATTGGCGAAGGCGAAAACAACAGACGATGAAGCGTACCGGCTGGTAGAATAAAGGGAACAGTGAGACTTCTACTCCATTCACTTGATCGGGTAAGTAAGTGCCCACGCTAAACAAGAAGAAAAAGCGATTTTCAGCAATGCCATTTACTGCTTTTCATTCATCGTGGTCATAAAACAAACCGACAGTTGTGTTACAAAAAGTATATGACAAAAATTCGAAATAATATCACTTTAAACTCGAAGAAATTTTATTAATTGGATACCTAAGACTTTTGGGTTTCCATAATCTTATAAAAATTAATGTTGAAGTTTCCAGTGATCTGTGGTATGTTCCCCGACCTTTTCAAATCTTATTATGACCCGAACGCATATTCGATCCTTCAACCATTCATGTAGCCTTACGAGTTGCTTTATTTTGATTGCGTAAAATTACCTTACATTTCCGCTGACAAAGAAAGAAAAAAAGTTTCTACAAATTAGTATAGGCAAAGGGCTTTCTATATTCCAAAAATCAAGAAAATCTCAGCACAGCTACGTTTATAGATATTTGAGGTATATCGACCGCAGAATGGACGTTGACATACGCGGAGAGTAAAAAAAAGGCAAATTGAATCATGAATACAATTTTTCCGAATAGAGCAGTCTCGTGTTTACTACCGGAAAGAAAAATCTTCCACATATTAGCTTTGGCACGAAGTCATTTACATATTAAATATATGTGTCACATATTAAGGAAAACCGAGCCATCGAATCAAATTCAAGCCCACTTTCCAGCATAAAAGGGTTTCCGATGTTAATGAAAACTAGAAGCTGCCTCTGTACCAAATTTTATATAAACCGAACCATATATTCGATTTTTTTGAACAGAACGACCACAGGTCTACTTCTAGAAAAAAAAAATGTTTTCCATTTTACTTTAGTTCCAAAGCTACCTCTGTACGAAATAAATCGAAAGATTTAAAAATAAATTCGATTTTTTCGAATAGATCGGTCCCAAGTCGACATTCTGGGAAATTTTTTTCAGACCTCTACGATCAGTGGTTCCGGCTGTGGTCTGATCGGTCAGACATTCAGGACAAATACCTTTATATATTAAATTATAAAAACAAGATAGTAATTTCTGCGCTTAAATGAAACTTTACATGCGTTCCATATAATATTTTGACTATATATATATAATTGGCGCTTTGTAACCGCTGAGGCGATTTTCGCCGAAGCTCCGGCCGAGCTCCTCCTCCAATTTGTGGTTTTTGTGTCTTGAAAATCTTCCAACAAATGGAGGGACACACAGTTTACACTAAGCCGCCTCCGAACGGCTGATAGTTTTTTACGAGGAGCCTTTATTTCATGTCCGAAATACAATCAGAGGGGTGGACATTCCCTGCCGAGGGGCGACCGCAATTAGAAAATTTAACTTAGTTTTTTATTTAAATTAATTTTCCATAATTTTTGGATATTGGTGGCACCGAGACTTGAAACCGAGCCTTCCGAATGTCAGTACGTAATGCTAACCACTCGGCTACCGCCGTACTTAAGTTTTGCGCTGAAATTCAATATGTACGGTTGAAGAACATATTCAATGGTCATTAAAGCAAATTTTATTCCTTTCCTGAAAAAGGCATATATTTTCACTCAACATAAATCTGGTGGTAGATCTTCTACAGGGAATCACAGGGTGATTGCAAAGTTATTTTCTATTCCCAAAATTTTCGAAGCTATTGTAACCAATCACTTACCTCGTTTTGTCTCATCAATTATTGACTTCTCATATCATGGATTTTGTAAAGGTAAGTCCACCCAAACGAGCTTAATAGAATTCACCACACATATCAGCATGGACTGATGTTATTTACACCGATTTCTCAAAGCTTTTGACAAGGTCGCTCATTCTTTGCTTTATAATATAAAGTTTATATTAAACTCGATTTTTTCTTGTTTCCTCTTTTTCCCATGTGTATTTAATTTTACTTGATTACTAGAGCGCAAATAATAATTTTTAATTTTTGAACATAACGTGAAATATCTTTAACATCTGGTGTTCCCAAAAACAGTAACCACAATTAATCTGACTATACTCTGTAGTTGTAGAAATCAACTTGGAGTTTGATTTTATAACTTAATTGATAAACGGTGTTATCAATAGCCTATTTATACATAGCGAGTTTAACTTTAGCATCCCTTTAATATCATCTAGACTCTTTATGTTTCTTATATCAAGTTCATGCAAAACAAGCTTTGAAATTCATTAGTCTTTTAGATTTGTGCAACGATTTTACTACTCATTCTGTCAACATTGCACAGGAAAACCTACATATTGAGAGCTGTAGTTGTTTCTTGGGCGTATGTGTGCAAGTGCGTATTTATTCTCCTTCACTGTTCTTGTGGTCCATCGGTAGATCCGTTGTTTGTAGGTTACATTATGCTTGACGGTTGCACGCTTTACTGCCGATTTTGATGTTGACTGTATGCCACGCACATAGCATCACATAGCTAAAGATAAAAGTTTTGTGATTCTTAATGCGTGCAATGCTATTTTTTGTATAACTGCAGTTTGATTTTAATTTTATTTTTATACTTTCATAGGCGCTCGTTATTCCTCGCCGTCCTTGTTGTCTCTGGTAATCGGAGTGAAATGAAAACGTTATTCCACTAGTTGTTCACAAGTATTCATATTCGGCTCGTTAAAGTTTCTCGGTTTTCGCACACATATTTAACGACTGAAATACAAACACACATGCCCATAAGATGTACTGCTGGATCCTTCATCGTATTTTACATAGCTTCTTACTTTTTTATAGCTTTAGTGGCCGCGGTAGCAGAGTGGTTAGCAATGCGTTTTACTGTATTAAATTATATATAGAAAATTAATTTAATCAAAAGAATAAGTTAAGTTTTCTGGTTGCGGTCGCACCTCGGCAACGAATATCAACCCCTCCGAAGGTATTTATGACATGAAAGAAAGGATCTTTATAAAAACTCATTAGACGTTCGGATTTAATTGAAAAAAGCATAATCGCCTGAGAAGCTCGGAGATTCTCAACGCTTGATCTTACTCTGTGACTAAACCAGCTGACATCAAAATGTAATTATCGCCAAAGGCATCATCTGTACCCGAGTGTTCACAGTACATACTACTATGCTGAAGGTGAGATGTTCAAAGAAACCAACATTCCTAATAATAAATCAAATTACAATAAAATTGAAATCATACCTCGACAGGAAGCTCTAACCAGTCTACTGTATTTTTGTCATTAATGAAAGCTCCTTATAGGAATTCATATGCTTTTCAAAGACCAACGAACATTGAGACCTCAAAAATGTGGAGTACAAGCTCAGCAGAAAATCCCTTCAGCCGTAAGACCACCACAAATCTAACAACTAAGTGTTGCTCTTTTCTTCAGGCAGATTTAACTTGTTGCAGGGGTGCTAGCCAATGGGATTGAATAATTACGTGGTTTCGTTCGATGATGTAAAGTAATGATTATTACTCATTCTTTGATGGTGCTTATTTATTTATTTGTTTACGTACTTGAAATTTCAACTGATATAATATCTACGAAAAAGTATAAAATCCCATGATTCCGGTGGCCATTTTACATCGTCAAGATGAGAGATAACGCGACCGGGAAAGTCTAATTTGTGTGTATGTGTGGTATCTTGTTAAAACTCCTGATTGTCCAAGTCGAGTTCTTCGATTGCAGGCTAAAAAGTCTGTAATCATACGACCATAATGCTCCGAATTGAAAGTTACAGCCTCTCCGACGCCATCTTCAAAAAAAAATACGGTTCAATCACACCTCTTGACCGAAGAGTACACTAAACAGTAAGGTCCTTTGAACGTTGTGTCCTCTCTTATATTACATGAGGATTCTCGGAAGCAATAGAGGAATGTTCACCGTCGTTGAGGAAAATTTTATTCGAAAAATCGGCGTCCACTGCTTGTTGTTCAAGACCCCTATCGACGTATGGACGGCATTGTGGTCAACTGCCTTGAGTTGTTATGTAAGCCAGACTATTTATGGAAAAAGGTGTAAGTCCAAATGCCAAATAGACCATAATATACATTAGATAAAATTCCAGCTCTTGAGAACTTCGAAAAATATACACATTCGTGTCTTGGGCTACACTTTCACTTACAGTTGCGATAATTGAGGTGGAATGTGGAAAACGATGTGATGAGCAGGCCTTACGATATCTTAAACGAGCCAGTCTTCTCCAACTTTCTTAAAATTGTACCAATTGCTTGAGTAGTTGGCCCATTATGTGCACCATAAATGCCTGACTTTTAATTAAAACAAAACATGGCTGGTTTGATAGATGCCTAAATACAACCCTGTACTTTTGTAACCATTAAATGGAAACCCTATATAAATATATCTAACCCTAGAAAATTTCACTTACATGAAATTTATTTTTTGTTTGTATTGTATCAAAAATGCAATTTTTTATTAAAAAAAACTTGTAGTTCAATGGCTGTCAAACGTTTTCAAACTCAAAAATACACTTTTGGAAAGGTTGTTAACTATTTGAAGAGTTGAAGTGTTACAGTTTTTCAAATTGACCACTACTTGACTTTTTGGTTTACAAACACACTTAAGAATACACACGAGCACATAGATACTTGAGAGCGCACTTTGATATGTGATCTGCCGCCGGAAAGTAAACAACAAAAAGAAAAGAACTTGTAGAAAGAGGGAAAAATTATGAAGAAGTCATAAGAAGAATAAAAAAATCAATGCGAAGTGAGAGAAGTAGAAAAAAGCTGAGCTGAAACATAAGTAAATAAAAAAAAAAATTAAATTTGTTGAGAAAAAATACAAATAGTTAAAAGTTGTTTACATGTCTAAAAACTTTGATTTTATATAAAGTATGCATTCTGTATATTTCACATATGTGTGTGTAGAACTATGACTTCAGCAAAAATTGTGGAATTCATTCCAAAAAGATTTTTATGCAGTGTCTTCGTTGCGTTCAATAACAGCCGAAAGCGGGTGCAAACTTAAATACAAGTAAAAATTACTAATGGCAAATACATTTCAAATTAAAATTCCAAAATAATAAAAATAGTAAAAGACTGAAAGAAATACATATTAGGGCTCCAGATACCCGGATATCGAGCACTGTTAGCAGCTCGATACTCGCTCGATACTCGTTCGTTGCTCAACTGCTCAAATGTTAGTTTGAAATTCCATAAATAAACTTAAAATTATAGAAAAGAGTTTTAGGAAGAAAGTAAAGGAGTGAAAAGTAACAACTGTTAACAATTCTGACAGTGAGAAAAATATAAGCCAAACAATAAAAGTGTCAAAGTGAAAGAGAGGAAAATAAAAATTTTGGTTACAATTCTATACACATATTCGTAACAACCTTTTACGGACGAGTAAAAGTGTACTTTTGTCTCGCCACGAGCACATAAGCGGAAATCAAAGCTAGACGCTAACTGAAACTGCCAAACCAATCGTAATTGATTCGCTTCCTTCTGAGGTCTTTGAGTCTTGCTTTTTGCCGTTCTTTGTTTTGTTCTCTTGAATTTTTGTTTTACTTTTATTTCCGCCAATTTAAACCTGCTTGCAATAAATCTTAAAAAAAAAAAAACAAAATAATATCCATGCAATATTCTTACCTTTCTTCGACGCTTTCGTATCTCTTTCCTCTGTTCCTTCTTTTTTTCTACTTTTTAGATAAAGTGTTTAGTTTTCGCAGAGGGTTATATGATATAGTCCAACGATTTCGATGATTTTCTCTATCAATGACTACTCGTATATACACGTACGAGCACAAATGCGGAATACCAAAGTTATCGCTTTCTTACCATTCCGGTAAATGATTACTGCAGTATAAAGGCAAGTTAGCAGTTTTTAGCCCGCACTGAGAAGGACCGATTAATACGTTGACGATAAGCTCTAAACTTCAACACAATACATGCAATAATACCTTATGTGTGATATTAAGAATGTTTATCCCACGGTAATTGGCGGGTCCCCCTTCATATGAATTTAGCAGAGCACACTTAAACTCCAATCCGCAATCATACCTTCGTTCGACCAAATTTTACAAATATTCTGACGATTGCGGCTTCCGTTGGGCTGGAGAGGTGATTTCTCTACATATTCAGTATACTCTGGGAATTAGTCACTAGATCACACCTTTGAATCCGACAAAAATATGCTCCAATCTTGAAACCTTCGGCCAATCGGCTCCTTTTGGCAAATCAACCACCAAATTTTAGCTACTTTAAATGATAGGTGTGGCATATTTTACAAAGGATCCACTAACTTCCTTCCTTATTGCACCCTGCGTATATTTTTGAAAGCAATACGCCAACCTTTGTTTTTACAAGGGCTGTAACTAGCTTAGTAGCGGTATCTTCCCAAATAAGCAACCGGATCTTAAAACAATTTCAGGATTCGTAATCAAAAGTTACGTCGGTGATCATAGGCTTATTTTGTGTTTTTTTTTTCATTAGCGCATATTTGTATGTATTGCGCTCAAAATCCTACGCATTGCCACAAAGACTTCACCTTCTCACTTAAGGTCGTCTCCAAACTGTTATTTTGGGCTACTTGGAAGATAATTAATCTAAGACTCGAAGCCGTGAGCTGCTTTAACCTTGTGCAAAAGATCCCAGATGAATGACAGTCAAAAACGTTTCCCACTTGCGTAAACTTCTATACAAGTCTCCAGCTTTCTTTTAGCCTTAGTAAATTTCACCAAATCTTATAATTGAAAAAATAAATAAATAAATAAATTTTATTCTCTTCTCGCACTACAAGATACTAAAGTAACATATATTTTCATTCAATTTGCGCAAGATAAAATATTAAATTCTTAGATTAAGAACAGGAATGGAATAAAAGAATGCGATATAACAATTCGAATTATGCTCGACTGAGCATACATTCTCTCGTTACTCTAGGAAGCAAACATAAAGATAGCAGGAATAAAGTTTTTGAAAGAAAACCAAAACGAACAGAGCTGTACGGAATTCAAGTCCATGAATTAATATTCATGAAATTTATTTATGACATTACGAGACTTCTTTAAAAAACATTTTAAAAATTTGGAGTTTTTTTTGAGACGTTAGTTGGTTTGAGAACATAATAATATAGAGAAATGAAGCCAATTGTGTACAAAGAGTACAAACTAAAGCTGCAAAGGCGCTCTTTATATTGCATGCAATTAACCAGAAGGCAAATAGCGAACAAAAAGTCGACGCGGCAAGTTGAGTGAAGTGGAAAAATGTAATTAGAGCTGATTTCAGACAGAGTCAGCTCACTAAAAGCGTAAAATATTTAATTTGTGTAAAATTTTCTATTTTTTTACGAAACTCTTCTTTACATATGTATTTATAATATATAGGTATATATATAATTGTCATTTTGTAATAACTGAAGTGACTTTCGGCCCAGCTCCTCCTCCAATTTGTGGTTTTGCGTCTTGATGTTTTTCCAACAAATGGAGGAACCTACAGCTTATACAAAGCCGCCTCCGAACGGCTGATGGTTTTTTATGACTTGACAATCCCTTGACATTAACCCTCTATCAGGCAGTACCACCTTTATGATGAATTTAGTTAAATCGCTAAAACTAGTACTCTAGTAAATCTAATTTTATTTTAAAAAACTATTAATTCCTCATGCTGGCCAAGCATTTGTACTATATAGCAATGCTAATTTTCAAGCTGGAATTGTCAGCGAAGAACAGTTATTATCATTCTCGCTGAAAAAATTGCACACATTTTATGAAACAATTATTTTAGTGAGAAGTGGTATTTATAATTAGAGTTAAAGTGATAAAAAGTGTTTTTATTGCGGAATGAAAATTATCAGTGGGTAAAAGTATAATTAGATAATAGAATTTGAAGAAAAAGTTATCAATTATATGCAAATTATAATTTTTATCGATCAAAAAACATGCTCCGCTAAGGCGGAGATGCCTGTTGCACTGTTCTTTTTTCATGGATTCCTTCAATGACGCTGACGAGCGCTCTGAAAACGAAGAAACCGAAGATGGTACTGAAGAGGAAGAGTTGATATTATCGGATCGAGATTTTGTCCATATGGAACATTATATTCACCAATTACCAAATGCATCTACAAGCAATTTTTTCTGAGCAGCTACCTCCTTAAATGTAGATCAGGAAGCACTCAAAGGATTCTTAACTTTATAACTATATCCTATACTTCGATCATTTTTATACATCATTTCCTCTTTTGGTTTATTCGCACAGGGATAATTCATGGCAATCGAATACCGAACTAAAAGTTATCGAAATATAAAGATGTGTGCGGCCGCGGTAGCCGAGTGGTTAGCATTGCGAGCTGCCATTCGGAAGGCTGAAGGTGTGAAAGGTTTTCGGTACAAAATAATAAATAATAAAAATATCTACAGTACTATGGAAAGATACAAAATCTGTGTGCTTAACTTCAACATACGCGGGCAATAGAGTACAACTGCCATATGGGGGCGTTAATCTCATCCGAATGAAAAAAAAGAAGTGGGCACTGCGTCTATTGTACCATATTGTGGACTTAGCTATGATGAATTCATTTGAGCAATGCATCAGGTTACTCATTTGAAGCTGTATGAGTTTCAAACTGAAGTAGCTAATGTGCTTTGCCATTCTAAAAAAAATCTGAAGAGATCAATAGAACGACCAAGAAGTGCTTCTCCAAGTACTCTATTGAATTTAAGCAAAAATACTCACGTAGCAGTGACTGATATTCATTACGAAGGTATGGGACATTTACATGATTGTTTGGACCGGAGCAACAAAAGAATGTGCAAAATACCAGGATGTAAGCCAGAAACACAAATGTTTTGCACAAATGAAATGTTAATTTATACTTACCAGAAAAAATAAATGTTTTCAACTATTCCACAACAATTAACGGTCGAAAATATCCAAGTTCTGCAATATTTTGCAACAAAAAATATATAAAAACCATTTTTCTTCTTTTTATTTCACATTCTCATTTCCAGCCAGGGTAGGGTATTTCGGCCCTAAGGGGTAAACTGTGGACTTTTCTTGAAATTTGACTTCAAAATCGGTTTTCTCTCATCCGAATTGGTTGGTGTGAATTTTTTCTTGAACAACAAAAATTGGCCGGTTAGAGGGTTAATTATTTTTAATTAATTTTAATTTAATTAATTTACAATTAATTAATTTTCCATAACTTTTGGATGTTGGTCATGACAGCATTTTAATCCTGGCCGTCTTTGCATAGATAAACTATTTACACCCATGCATGCCCGATAGCACTGCCTTTAAAGTACCTGCGAATAAAATGGGACATAGTGTTTCCGAAAGGATTGTTGAATACGAAACCGTGGTTAAAAGCTTCCCTCCACGTCGCATTAAAAAAAAATACACGGATTGAAACAACGGAATATTGAGTTTTTTTTGCAATTATTGAAAAATTTTGGGGTTTCCTGGATCGCAGAGTTGTTTGTCTCTTTGTCAGAAATAGTCAGATCGGACTACTATAACATATATAACATACTGTTCAGTTATAAATAAGGTTTTGGTTCAAAAAGTCATAAGATATGGTCATGGTTCATGCCTTAGGAGGAGCTTATGGTGCACATAATCGTCAATCTGCGTAAGTATTTTGTAAAATTAAAAAAAAAAACATTTTAAGAAACTAACTCGGTTAGTTATATTGTAAGGCCTGTGCATTAGCGTTTTCCTCATTCCACCTCAAGTATCGCTACTGTAAGTGAAAGTGTAGCTGAAGATCTGAATGTGTCTATTTCTCGACGTTTTCAAGTGCTGAGATACGGCACATTATATCATGTTTTTAACTTCGATTTACACCAATTTTCTTCTTTTAAAATCAAAGAAATTTAAAAACAATTTTTCCATTTTTTTCACATATTCGTCTATACAAAGAGCTATTCCATATATCAATCTAATCGAACTATGAATAAGTTTTTTTGAAACATTTCTCCACATACTGACCTTCCCAAAAAGTCACCTACCTATGTTCCACATATTAAACCGTCGAATCGGCCCAAGGTCCAGTTCCAGGCAGATTTAGATCTGTTTGCCAAATTTCATAAAAATCAAGTGATTTAAAAGTAAATTCGATTCTTTTAATAGATCGGTCCCAAGCTTACAACCAGGAAAAAAGTGTTCCCAATGGTAGTACCAAATTTCTTGTAAACTACGAAAATCCTTAGTTTTTATTGTAAGCTAATTTCAAAAAAAAAAAAAGTGAACTAAGAAAACTAAGAAAAATGTTTAAAATTTGCTGACCAGTGTTATCCAAGGAACATATTTCCATTTTGAATTTTTTTTTAATTATTGCTAAATCCAAGCCCAAAGCCCAACAGGCTTCCTGTTCTTTTTAAGGAGTTTTTAGTTTTAATTTTGGACTGGCAGCTATTTATGACAATGCCAGTAGGAACTTGTATGTTACTCACAAGGCTCTAGGATGAGCAGTTGCATGCCAAAACCATTCTTCCAACATTCCAACTGTTATATTTTTTACTTTCAATTTCGATAGAATAATAAAATGTCTATCTTTACTTTTATCCTGCCGGATTCCTTAATTTATTCAAATAAAAAGTGTAAAATTTTCCATTTAACGATGAAATGCCAACGACCGCTTCCAGCATATTTTATGATTTCCTTGATAAAACGTAACATGCTTATTTATATAAAGATGTGAAAAATAAAACAAGAAGTAAGCTAAGTAAAGAGCTTTATAAGGCTTCAGTCAATTCCATATGCAAGACACATACTTCCACGATGCGTCAACGCTAAATTATGGTTGGATATAAAAATTTCAAAAGAAAACATGAATGAGTAGAAATCAAGAGAGACGAGAATAAGGTAAATCTTTATAGCAAGAAACACTGAGTTAGACAGAAGAGTGGAAACATCTTTTTTTTATTTTACTCGAAGGCGATGAGGGAGTTAGACAGTAAACTTGCTAGTGACATAGCAGCAAAATATTTCATGGAAATCGACAATAACTCTACTGCAATGAGTCTGCCAATTTTCTGCTCAAAAATTCACAAAATGCTTTACTTTCTGCACAAAATTGTTGCATATCTTGAGGCGCATAGCATTCTTCATTCATTGCTTTATTTGAGCACTTAATTAATATTTGTCGTAAAACTCATACAAAACTTCACAGCTTAAATTTTGTCAATAAACATTTGCTTGCAGCACATCAACACATCAACACAACAGCAACAATGATTATGCCAGTTGGCTGAAGTTGATTGTCAGCTACAGCTACAGCTCGGAGAGCGATTGCTGCCAAAAGTATTACAAGGTTTTGCTGAAATGTTTACACAATTGCATGAATTTACGTGTTGGCAGGAAAATAGACACCTTAACAGAGCAAAGAACAAGATAGAAAAAGGCAACTAAGGCCAGCTGGCAAGAGGAAAAAAACAAAAACGGCATGCAAACTACGAAATGCAATGTTGAAGCATTTGAGACGCTTGCACATGCATTTAGATGGCTAAGTAAACAAACGCACCAACGGATAAATAGTAGTAAAATGTGAATTTTCTTGTTTATACCTTGCTACAGTTCTACGTACCGAACTTCTACTATTGACGCTTCCTGCAACAAGCTAAACTGAGGCTGCGCTGAGACGTGAGGATGTTACAAGTTAAAGTTTTTGGCAATTGCATTACTAACTTCAAGCCAACAACTTGCTTTTGTTTACACATTTTCTGCACACACGTGTGTTTATATGTATTTATGCGCCTAAGTTTATGCAACACGTTCCTATATTTCTCTATTTTATGTAGTCCAAGTTCCTTGTTTACAGCTTCCATCCAGTTCGAAGGGTATGCACGTATATTTACGTGTGGAAATGCCTCTTGCGTTCAGGCATAAGGAAGCCGTCTGAGATATGATTAGGTTTTTACTGTTGTGTGTAATGTTTATTTGGTAGTATGCTGTGGCACCTAAAATTTTCGAATACTTACTGGTACTCTGTTATGAGCCAACTATGTTTTCACATTCAATTTATTGACCTCAGGATAAATAATGCCCAACTGTAGTATGGTTCGAAATATTTGGGATATGTGAGTCAAACTATTCCTCTTTTAAGAAATGGCAACATTCTTTTATGCTTATATTTACAATAGCTGCAATAAAAATAGTATTGTATAATAATCTACTTAACTAGAAAACATTGAAAAAAAAAACACTAATAAATAATTAAAAGCGGTATTAAAATTTGGTTTTAGTGAGTGGGAATCTGAATTAGTATTTCATAAACTTTCTTGAATAGATTGTTATAATTTCGTAAAAAGTCCAAAAATTAAAAAAAAATTTAAAATTAACACTTTAAATCCTCTTCAAATATAAGTAATCTTTATACATAAAAATCTTACTTTCATTTAAAAGGATATTCATGTCTCGAAGAGTTACCCACCGATTGACTAAAATCTTCTAACCAACTTTCTATGGTTCCTGGAAAAGTTTGTGTAAAAAAAGTTAATCAGAAAGCGGACCAGAGACCAACGTATTTGGAAAAATTGTATTTGTGGTTGGGTTTACTTGAAATTCGTGGAAAATGTCGTATCTATAGCTACAGTTTATGCTTAATTAGAGTTTCATATGGTTCTTTACAATATACCTATACGTATACGAGGTGATTAACACAAGTTCGGTAAGCTGAGCAGAAAACAATAAAACTTCTTTTGTCTATTTTTATCTTATCTTTTTAGCATTTTCATACATAATCGCCATAGATATGAATGCATTTCTTAAGCCTATAGATCCACTTCTGAAAACAATCATCAAAATATTGCTTTTTCAGCTTATCAAGTCCAGCATTAACCGCATTAATTATCTCCTCGTTGCTATAAAAGACTTTTCCTTTTAATTTTTTTTTTTTAACTTTTGGAAATAACCAGAAATCACAAGGTGCTATATTCGGGAAATATTCGCAATAGAAGTACTCGTTATTTCAGCAGTGTGGGATGGCGCGTTGTCATGATGTAAAAAGTAGCGCCGCAAATCCTCTCTCTTCCTGTTTTCCAGCAGATTTTTGAAAACTTTCGGTAAACACTCTTCGGTATACCAATTTGCAGATACCGTCTGACCCTTCTCCAGTGGAATAGTAGCTACGTATTTAGATAGGGTGTAGTAAACTGACATCACTACTTTTGCTGCTGATTTTTGTTGCTTAGATTTTATGGGTGGGCTTGCTCCTGTTGCTCTCCATACCGTGAACTGCGACCTTACTAAAATTGGTAGACTGGCCATTTTCGAATTTGTTTAGGAGAAAAAAGCATTCGAGCCTCGTTTTAGGCCTAATTTAAAATTTGTGGCACACATCGAACAGATTTGTTCGTGTACCCCAGATGATACGTGATACAGCCATGACAATCAAGCTCAATTCATTAGCAAACATTTCTTGCGTTAATTGTGAGTCTTCGTCAATTTTGGGCTTCACCAGAGCTACGTTGTCACTATCAGTGGAAGATTTTGATCGACCTTCCCGAGACTCGTCCTCTACTGAAAAATGTCCGGTCTTGAATCTTCGGAACCACTTAGAATTAGTCTATAAAGACGGTGCAATTGTTTCATATGCAATTTAAATCGACTGAATATTTGTATTGGCTGTAAATTATGCCGAAACCCGAAGAGAATCACATTAGAATTTCGGTTTGCGTTGGTGGTGGAATTTCGTCTGACCTGTCCTCAGCTATCTTTTTTAGATTTAACAAAAACAAGTTGAAAGTCAGCTGCTGACGGATCTTTTGTTAATCCCCTCCTATAATGGGTTTTATAATAAGTGGAGTTAATTTGAATAGCTTGCTTCCGGTAGATGCTACTTTTGAAACTGTAATTTCTTGACAATTGGCATGTAAAACACGTTTCAACAATGCATTGAAATTATTAATTTATGAATGAATTGCGCTATTAAGAGATGATTAATGAGTTTTTGTACCCTGCAATGGATGTTTTTGAAACTTTGTAACCGCTGAAGGGATTTTCGGTCGAGCTCCTTCTCCAACCTAGGGAATGCACCTCAATGATTTTTCCAACAAATGGAGATACCTTCAAATTATTGTAAATGGCTTTCGAACGGCTGATGTTTTTTATGAGGAGCCTTAATTTCATGTCAGAAATACACTCGGATGCTGGACATTTTCTTCCGAGGAGCGACCGTAATTAGAAAAATAATGTTCTATAATTTTGGTTGTAGGTCGAACAAGTACTGAAAACTTCTCCTTCGGTATGGTAGTACGCAATGCTAACTGGATAATTCATATTTTTGCAAAAATACAGCAACTTATCTTTAAAGACAACAGCCTAACTTGGATATTGCGTATACAGTCATATTTAATCTTGTATTACAAAGTCTCTGTATTGCGTTTGGGTAACAAAATATTTTCAATCCAAAATTGTATTTCAGCGACTTTATTCCTCAACATTATGGATAGCGATGAACTACTAATTAATTCATATGGCTGCGGCGGCCAGTCTTGCAGTAGCTCATTCCATTCTGTGTGTTGATCCAA
The DNA here is from genome assembly GCA_037013455.1 of Ceratitis rosa. Lineage (NCBI taxonomy): Eukaryota > Metazoa > Arthropoda > Insecta > Diptera > Tephritidae > Ceratitis > Ceratitis rosa. Next base: position 18,247,416 of record JAWMAG010000004.1, read on the forward strand.
TTTTTCAACACGCTTTCAATTTTGTGGGGCTTTAAGGCTGAAATGGCATTTGCATTTCGTGACTCGTTTCTGGTTGGTTGAGGTGACACTTATTTTTAACGACTCCTAAAAAAAATCGATCCACCGAGCCTACTAAGTGGCGATAGCTTCGTTTGGCAAATTATACGATTTCCTTACAATAACGCCGCACCAAGAGGTAGCAACAGTACAGGTTAAATGCTACCGGCGACCGTTATAGCCGTGTGATTAGCAATGCGTACTACCATGCTGAAAACTATGGTTCAAATTCTGGATCGACCAATCCAAAAGCTATTGCCCAAAAAACATACAAAAAGAAGATCGATATATGGGTTCCATGTTAACCTAAAAAAACCTCATTGGCCGATATTTTATCGGTGAATCGACCCATTTCTGATACGGTTGGTGACTGGCGGTGAAAAAGCAACAGAAATTGTAAACTGAAAAATAAATAAATAATTTAAATAACAACAATACAATATTTGTATGATTATACACATGAGCAACTAAACACATACTCAGCTAAAAAGACAGACAAACAGCTAACGCCAAATACTGACAACAACAAAAAAAAATTTCTCTAAGTCCGAACATATGTCTGAATATTTAATAAATATTAGAATTTTAAATTTATCTCTTTACCACATAACAATAAGCACTCACGAGCATGTATTTGTATATGCGACTTGCATGTTAGCATGTGCATTTGTGTATGTAAGTGTATATACTCGTACATATGTCAATTTCAGTTGATGTGGCATTTATTTGCAACTTACTCGACTCACCCCCTTTTAGCTCCTCTGCCAAAAAATATAATTTTTTGTTAAATATTTTCATATTTTCAGAAATTCTTGTGTTCATTCATACGTAGATCTATGTGTATGAAGACTTGTGTAGTTTGCCCATTTACATTTTTGTAGGTGTGTTTGCCAAAATAAATACTTCACATCATAAGTAACACCGCACAACAATTCTGAATTCAGTCAAAGCTCATAAATAATAAATTATGTGCCACAATTTATGCTATAAAATACATTTATATGTATATTTTTCTGTTTTCATGTAAGCATATGTGTGCATACATATACATTTGTTATACATGTACATACGAGTACATACGTACAATGACATATGTGTAATATGAGCCATATTTAGTATTTATTGTACTTATACACGTACATATACATATGTATGCATGAACGAGTGTAAGTGAGTTTGTAAATTCTTGTCAATGCGGTGATGGTGATGATGAGACACAACAAGCTCACAGTTATTGTTATTATTATATTCTTTTTGTGTTTCTGTACGACTTCAAAAGTACACACACACATACATGCTTACCTGAATGGCTTTTGGTGTTAGTTACAGTCATTTTACCGGCAGTGGCGGCACAGGTAACTATTTCGGGTTAACTGAGAGCAAATTTAGTTATCTATGGCAGGACCAATTTCGGGTCACGTGGATTCAGATAGAGTATAGAGACAACTATTGACAGAGAGATAGAGAGAGTAAATGTGCGAGGGAGCAAGTATTGTGAAGAAAGAACTTCGAAAAATAAAAGAGAACAATATGAGGATACACCAGGATTGAGAGCAGAAAATAAATGAGAGCACACGAAATATAACTGTTGAGATAAGAAGAGCAAAAAATTAAGTTCAGTTTAAATTTTCATTGCCACTTGTTTTCGATAAAGATAAAAAGTACTGCTTTTGAATAGCAGCTCATATAGTTTGTGCATTGGTACACAAATTCTATAAAGTAGTTTCATTTCAAAATTTTTCACACTTAACGTGTTTGATCAGAATTGTTTGATCTTGCTTATTACTTTCGGTTCGTAGAATAATATTGAATACTTGTAATAATTAAAAAAAAATATTTGTTTCAATCCGTCTTTTAGTCGACAGAAGTAAGTAAAGAAATTGATACATGCTTTTTATTATAAATAAATTGGAAAGAGTGAAAAATTTTAATTTTTTACAAATTAAGACCTTTAGGTTTTCTCAACTACCTATATGCGAGACATCTGCGGTTATGGAGAATCCACAGAGAACTGTGGAACCGCTCTCCTCGGCTAAGCTTTAACCAGAAGGGCCAACAGTGGATGGAAGACTGAAACTGTGTGGAATAGATCGAAGGGAATTGAACAAATTTAAACAGGACCTTTATAAGCATAACAACCAGCATGAAGGTTGGACTTTTTCTCAAACAATCTTTCCGTTGCCGTACAGCTACTATTACGGTCCGTTTTCACGGACAAGGCCCTCTTGTTGAAATTAAACGTTCTCCAGATCTATACCATCCAATTCCGGCCAAGAAAAATCATTAATAATCTCTCTATAGCGTAATTCATTTACATATTTTAGAAAAAGTAAATGACCTCGCCGGGACCACAAATCACACCAAACAGTTATACGTTGAGGATGGAGCGGCTTCCCAACAATAAATTCTCGATATTCCGTGCTCCAGGTATGATACTTTTGATGTAACCATCGTGATGGAAATGGGTCTCAAGATAGTGTCTCTATGTAATTTTTATAGTCAATTTTAATAATTTCAATGCATTGTTGAAGCGTGTATTGTTCCATTTTCATTGCTGGTGTAGTCTCGGCTTCAGAAATCCGGACTAGCAGACTATACAAAAGAACTTGATAAAGAACTTTGGAATATTTAATGTTCTACTCCATCCGAGCTGAGTCATCCTTACTTGTTTAGTTTAGTCAACATATCTCGAAGAACCCTGATTTTTAGTACGAATTTATGTTTATTTTAAGTGGAGATTTAAATTTTTATAAAATTAAAAAATAAAATCGTTTGCTATTGCGTATTTAACGTAGCTTACCAACTTATTCAAAGTCTTTTGCTTGCCGGTTTCAACAAGTCAAAGGAAGGTTAAGTCCAAAAGAACAGAGAACTGGTTCTTTTAAGATTAAAAGACTTTGTAAATTGAAACCTGTTCATTTCTGTTCATACTTTTTGAATAAACATCATGACTTGGAAAGTTTTTATCTTTAAATAATCATATTAATTTTGGTATTAAAATAACTTCGAAAAAGTGTGTAACACAAATTTGTTTACTTTAAAAAATAAATGCCGGTAGAGTACCAAACATTCATTCATAGTATTATCTATTATATTCGAAAGTTCAATGTTTTTTTAATATCGAAATTATTTAATTCCGTTTTTGTAAAGAGTACTACAACTCTCTACTCTCTTCGTTTCTCTGACATGCTTAATCATCTCTCTCACTGTTTTCGGACTGTTCCAAAGTTTTGTGTATTCTCTATTTTGATTATTTCCTCTCTTCATATTTCCTGTTTCGAATAAAACTCTCTTTCGAAAGTCATCAATTTGGCCTATTTAGCCAAAGACAAGAAGCACAACTCAGTCAACGAGCATACTATGGCGCCTAAAACAAACCAATAAAAGCATGGACAAGGGAATATGATAATGAATTGGGTAGGTAGTGTAAATCTAATTTAGAGTATTTTGAGAGATAAAGGCAAAAAATAACGATTTCTCAAAAAATTGCAAAAATCTGCTGTAGCGACAGAAAAATTAAAACGTAAATCAGGTTAAGTGCTCGAAGGAGGGCGTCGGAATACTTGAGCTCTGTAGATGTATTCCAAAACACGCAAATTTTCACGCATATGTACATACAAACACATGTTGTCATACATTTTCATAAGCTCTTGCTTTTTTTGTTTTTACGCATGACCTCGGGTGAAGTAGCTTTCACAAATGCCGTTATGAGCTTATCAGTTTTTGATTTACACATATATCAGAAGTGACGGTGCAAATTATTTTTTATTTTATTTATTTCAATTAATGTGTGCTGGAATTTATAAAAATGGGGATAGATATGTATTCCTAAAAAATATATTAATGCTAAGTAAATGGGATATCTTAGAGCATTTGCGTTGGTCGTCAAAAAAGCCAGACTTTGTCAACTAATGATCACCCGTTTGAAGACTACAAAACGGTGACTGTTTATAGATTATCGGCCACGGAAACTAATATTATGCATATGTTCAACGTGTTTGCAGAGAATTATATGAGTCAGTCCACCGTCTTTTCGGTGTGGCTTCAAACCTGATAAAACTACCATAAACCAGATAATCATCGAGCAACAAACGTTGCAAAAAACCTATGAGAAATTATTCAAAACAGCGCGAGTGAAGCGGACTCTATGAAGCTTTGTCTGAATTTCTTATTTCTAAAAATTTATACTGCTGAGTTAGGTTAGGTTAGGTTGAACTGGCTCACCATTTGGATCTCACATATGTTTTTCACATCGTTTTTGTAAAGAAGCAATCATTGGCTCGTTGCCAAAGTCTATTAGCCTGATGATATAAGATTGGTCCTTGCGATTGCTTTACTCCTTTGAATTCCAATGGTAAGTTCGTTATTAGTTCTGTTCTAAAAGGACACCTTTCTTGGCCAGTATGCTAGATATCACAATGCATTCAATTCCATTTTGACCTCACACCAAGTTGATGTAAGTTCTTCTCTTTTTCAGACATTGTTTTAATCGCCCCTTTACATAATGCGCCCACAGTCGGACTTTATTCTGAAATAAGGGTCTTTTTGGCAGCTTTTTCTGAAATCCAGCGCCCTGCTGAAGCTCTGTCACGATTTTCAGAGCAATGACAGCTTAAAGGGCTTTACTATCCTAAGATGAGCGCAGTAAAGCAAATCCCCCGTCCCTTCGATCATTTTAGAATCATATGTAAAAACAAGAAGAGCTTTGTCTGCAGATTTTAGTCCATTGCTCCAGACTGTCGCTTCTATTGTAACTTGCAAGAACTTCCCGAAAGTCAGGCGCGGAATTACGAAATCTATTCATAAATTTGGTGCTAACGCTACACTACTGTGCCCATAAGTCCTGACTTTCAGCTGCCTAGAAGTGTATAGCCTCTCAGCAGTTATGAATGCTCCATACTTACCCACAAGATTTGCAGGAAGATTGCTCTAAATCTCCTGTCGGGCTGTAGTTGGTAGTTTTTTTGAGTGCTACGATGGTGCTGATCATAGAAAATCTGAAGATCATTTACATCCTATCCTGATATGTTATTTTGTCCACAACCTTCCATCATATTACTGACGTAAAAAGATGCATCAGACTTGCGCGAAAACCTCTGCATGCCATTTGTTAAAGAACGAGGTTTCAGGTAGTATGACGCTTGATCGTATGACTTCTTCAACCTAACGCTATAGAAAAATTCAAGATGCAGAACGGCTTATTCGGCATGTCTTAAAATCAATTACAATCTGCTTGAGAGAAATGGCTTCTTAAAGCATTGGAAGTGGTTGTGAGAGGTAAACATAAAACTGTCAGTTGTCGGTTTCTTTCTTGTTTTGTTTTTTCGGATTATGAATACTTTACTTCATAAATTGCGGCAAATTTATAAAATTAAAATGTCTCCAAACGGTTAGAAATAGACTCGGTGAGCTTGTCATTCCCAGTCGAAGGGTGACATCAATTAGAAAATTCTGGCCTTCCGATTGTCACTACGCAAAAAAAAAAAATAACCATAACTTATTTTTAAAGCATCGCTTGAGAAGTATAATATTTTTATATAAATAAATTAAAAATAAATATTTAATCAAAATGAGCATCCTAAAAAATATATATTGCTTTACACTCTATGCATTTTAACTTCTTATAATATTTTATATATCACTTATACGCCTGGCTAAGCGTAACGACCGTTAACACTTTTTGTTGTTGAATTATTGGTTTAATAAATAAAAGTTACATAAGCTCAAAGCTTTATCTTTCACTCGGAAATATAAAATTTACTTCCAAATCAGGTTAATTTTGAAAGTTTTCACCACTGCGCAAACACACATACTTATATACATAACACTAACGACACGTTAAACTGTTCTAAACTATGCCGCTGTCCAACACGAATATCACGAGAAAAGTTTTTGCCCTAAACTATACAAATTCGCTGATGTGGCATGTTTGAGCTGAAAGGGAAACAAAAAAAGTGCAAACTAAAACGTGAAAAAAAAACAAAAAAACTAAAAAATTAAAAAAAAATTAAATAAAACCGAACTACACCAAACACGAAAATGAACACCAAGTGTAAACTTTAGCGCAAAATACATGAACATGTCCTCTAAATGTGCACGAAAATTCCTATTAGTCACACTTATTGTTTTGCAGATTATTTTACTTCACTGATTTGCAAATACCATTTTTAATTTTTATTGGACATTTGCTCATTTCAACAGCTGGACATGCCATCAATTGCAGCTTGTAAATGCACAAATAGTTAGAGACGCCTGTAAGTATGCTAATTTTCTAACAATATTCAGTTTTGTGCTAGTGAAAGGCTTACGTATTATATGTATGGGAATTGTTGTCCTTTTTATGTAAAGTTACTTGCTGTATATTCATACAAAAAAAAAAATAAAAATAATAATAATACAATAATAAAAGTGAAATGAAAATAAAAATAGATAACCAAATAATACAAATGTAAATATTCAGAAATGTGTGTCGCAGACAAGTTGTCATCGCCTAGGTGATGATGTAAAGAAGGTTTCACTTTTTGAGTGAAAATTTGAATAAAAGCAAAATATGACAGATGTCAGTTACTCTTTATATAAAAATATTTATGTTTGCATGAATATATATGTATGTAAAGGGTGGTTAAATTGTAAGGGCCGATGTTGAATGTGAACCACACCTAAACGCCAAGTTTTTTTCCGAATTTAATTTAACATTTCTCTATTTCAGACTTACTCAATTTGAACCATGGGGAGATACACAATCCAACAACGTGTTAAAGTTATCCAGACTTATTATGAAAATTTTCGAAGAAAATCATCTTCAGTGATGAGGCACATTTTCACCTCAGTGGATTCGTCAATAAACAGAATTGCCAATCCAAGAGTGATTGTCGAAAAACCAATGCACCCACAAAGAGTGACTGTTTGGTGCGATTTATGAGCTGGCGGCATCATCGGGCCGTATTTTTTCCAAAATGAGGCCGGTCAGGCAGTTACTGTGAATGGTGTTCGCTATCGTGAGATGATAACGAATTTTTTATGGCCACAATTGGAAGATATGGATGTGGACGATATGTGGTTTCAGCAGGACGGTGCCACTTGCCACACAGCTAACGAAACAATGGCTCTTTTGCGCAACAAATTCAATGGCCGTGTTATCTCACGTAATGGCGATGTCAATTGGCCCCCAAGATCATGTGATTTGACACCGTTGGACTTTTTTCTCTGGGGTTATTTGAAAGAAAAGGTGTACGTCGATAAGCCAGCAACAATTCAAGAGCTAAAGAATGAGATAATTCGGCACATTAACGGCATAGAAACTCCATTATGCCTCAGCGTCATCGAAAATTTGGACCATCGTATGGAGGTGTGCCGCCGAGGTCGCGGCGCTCATTTGGCCGATATTTTGTTACATACATAATTGAGTAATACCAATATATCATAATAAAATAAAATTTCAATAATTTCCTAAATAGTTTGTGTTTTATTCAAAATCAACATCGGCCCTTGAAAATTTAACCACCCTTTATATATCATAAATACCGGAGACGAAAGACGCCCAGGAAAAAATAGGTATAGCATAATTAACCCTTAAACCTGGGTTAGCCGAGTGTATAGCATTGCGTACTGCCATTCGGAAGGCCATGGTTCGAGTCTTTGTCCGACAAGCATCCAAAAATTATAGAAAATTAATTTAAATAAAAAATTATGTCATATTTTCTAATAGCAGTCGCCCGTCGGCAGGGAATGTCAACCCCTCCGAGTATACTTATGACATGAAAAAAGGATCCTCATAAAAACCAATTTGTTGGAAAAACATCAAGACGCATACTATAAATTGGAAGAAGAGCTCGACGAAATTCGCTTCAGCGTTTACAAAGCGCCAATTATGATTATTAGGCGAGTGATGAACAGTTCATATTACCATGGGGATGCGCAGTCAATCCAAAGTTTCACAAAAACAAATTTAATAAATAAATTTTATACGCAAATGAGTAAACCATGCGATATCAGACTACAGTTTGACAAGGACTCCAACTAGTTAGGCAGCGCCACCTATCCAATAAAGTGATCGGACATTCCAGATGCATGTTCTCAAATCGGTGTGAAAATGCAGCCCGGTACTTATGAATTCACGAAGCGGAGAACTCTATATGATGTCCGGCTCACTAAATTTTACACAGCGTGATGCCAAAAATCAGCTTTTGAAGATATATAATTGGAAAATTATTTTTGATAACTCATAACATATTCTTTGAGAAGCAAAATTAGTGCAAAAATATATTTTTATTTAAAAAAAAAAAAAAAATCCAAAAGGCTTAAAAACTAGTTATTTTCTTAAGGAATACCTATTTAGTTTTAACCACAATTCTTATTTTTATTTGTTTACCTTCTTAGTAACTTTAGTAACTCTTTTGCGCAATGTAAAAGTTCATTCATGCAAGCAACCTATGAATAGATGCATTTAGAGTATTTTTTGGCCTTTGCCAAAGTAAAGCATATGGTCAAACGAACACTAGACAGTCATGCATACATGTATATAAACTCATATTACAACTAACTCAAACTCACGAATTGGACAAAAATAAGAAGCTATGACTTTTCGAATTTATTTCAATTTTTTTTTTTCGATTCTTAGTTTATGTTTATACACATCAAAGTACATATGTCTTTATATATTTTCCTACAATTTTTATAATATTATTATTATTTTATTGCTGCGTATATATTCGCTTCTACAAATGCTCAAGTGTACATAATTTAAACAAAAAAAAAATGCTTTGCGCGCCCTAAAGTATGCAAAACAAGTAGTAAAGTTGTAGGTTGGAGCGTACCAAAAGGTTACGGAAACTAAAAATTCGTAGTGCGGCAAACGAGTTGAAATAGCAGAAAGTTGTAGTTGACCGAGCAAAAGTGTAGTAAAAAATATTTGAAATTTTTGTGGCAGTACAAATCCGCTGGAAATTTAGTTTTGAAAAAAAAATGTGAACTATCCCTTGAGTCTTTTCATATTTTTCTACACATTTTCTTTCCCTAATTCTTCTTTTTTTTTGTTTTATTTTGCTTTTCTCAACGCTTGACCGGCTATATGCTGTCGTTGCTACAACGAGCATGCTAACTAACCGGCTGCTGTTTGTTATTATTTTTGTTGTTTTTTTACTTAAATTTTTATTTTACTTTGTTGGTTTCTATGGTCACTATATAATATTTTGTTGCATATAAATTATTACTACCGGTTGTATTTTTGCAAGTTGCAACGCACCGTTATGCAACATCTATGAAAGTTTTACAATTCTTTTAAATTGTTTTATTCTCTTTATTTTATATGCACACTGTTTCTGTTTTCTTATATTTTCTTTTGGCAACTTCAATTTTTCTGTTTAAAAAAATATACATATTTCTCCATGTTGCATATTGAATTCAAACGCTTGAAAAATGCAACATTTTTACCTTATAGTTTTCTCATAAGAGCTGGCAAGTGATTGAATTCATTTTTTTTTTCATTATTGAAATATACCTATGCTATATATGAAATTAGTTACAAGCATGTCTCACATAACCGAAAAATATATTATTTAATTTACCCTCAGCAAAGTCATGCCAACATTTTATGTCTGGGATCAGCCTCAATTTAACCCCAACAATAAGTTGTAGAATCTTAATACGAGGATATTAATTTTTTTGGGATTTGGCAACCCTAGTTTAGAAAACTGGCATCTTGCTCAAACCGCGAAGTTTTTCCAGCGATTACTTTTTACAACTTTCGACGTAGATTAACTCAGCAACAGTGCATCGATGAAATTAATTCTTTATTTGGCGATGAAGCTAGATCAAATACAGGTATTCATCTATGGTATAGATCACTTCAAGATGAATTTGCACAAAATGTATTCCGATCGATCATATTCTCGATTATTAACATCTTTTTTTCTTTCTAATCCCGAAATATAGTCCTCATATATCACATAGACTCAGAAATTTTTTTGCTTTCTCCAACATCTCTATCAGCAAAGATACACTAATATCATAAAATGTTGTATTTTCTTTACAGAGCTCCTCCTCCAATTTATAGTGCAGGTCTTGAGTAGTATTAAACAATTACTTTACTACACGTATATTGGTGGCCTACGGACTCAAGGATCTTACCTGACCTGATTGACTTTGCAGTCACTAAAAACTTAGATAAGAATTTAGTAGAGCAGAAAACAAAAGCAAATACATTGATAACTAATAGCGGAATAGAATTACTGGTCCGAAATAAGTGCCGTTTGTGTCGCGAATGGCAAGCCTACCATTCTTAGGGTGGCAGAAAACAAACTAAAAAAAGCATTAGTATACGAAGAAGAAAGAAATATCAAACATCTTATAACGTCTTTGTCTCCCAACGTTTCTACTAAAAACTCTCTATGGAAAGCTAGCAAAAACCTTAAGCCGCCAGTAAGCACTGAAGTACCGTTGAGAATGCGTAATGGTTCATGGGCGAGAACGGATGAAGAAAAGGCGTCTTGTTTCGCAGAGCACCTCAGCACAGTATTTCAACCAAATACTGCTACATATAGTGCACCTTTGTCACCGAATCATACTGCTCCTAGATACACTGTTACTTGCGAAGCATCTGTGTCTGAACTAAAAATAACTATTGCCGTCTTAAATCCAAAATAAAAATATCTAGGAGACGATCATATCTCACCAAAAATGCTAAAAGAATTGCCAAGCATTGCTCTCGTTTTTCTTGCAAAGCTTTTCAGTGCCATTTTAATGCCAGGATATTATCCACAAATATAAAAAAAGTCGCAGATAATTATGATAGCTAAACTAAGTAAAGACGCAACCCAATCGGCCTGTTGCCTTGCCTATCGAAACTTTTCAAAAAAGTGCTGTTATCAAAAATTGCTCCTTTTCTCCATAAAAATGATATTTGTTCCTACACATCAATCAAAAACACGCCACAATTGAACAAGTAAATCGTATAGCAAATGAAATAAGGAAAGCTTTCGAAATGAGGGAGTATTGCTCGGCCGTTTTTCTTGATGTGGTGCAAGCATTTGACAAAGTGTGGTCTCATTTATAAAATTAAAAAATCATTACCTAACACGTTCCACAATATCCTTAAGTCCTACTTATCCAACAGGCGATTCACAGTAAAAGTAAATGAATACATAACATAAGAGTGTCTTATTACGACAGGTGTTCCACAAGGTAGAGTTCTTGGACCAATATTGTACATACTGTTTACCGCAGATATTCCTACAAATGATGAAGTAATTACGTCAACATTTGCGGATGATACTGCTATACTAAGTCGACATAAATGCTCCATTACAGCGCAACACAAAAGTGTTACAGCAGCATCTTAAACTAATTGAAGAACGGCTAGCGAAATGGCGCATAAAAGTTAATGAAAACAAGTGTAAATACATAACTTTTACATTAAGGTCAAAAACGTGTCCTACTATTAAGCTCAACAATGTATCAATACCGCAAGCGGACGAAATTACATACCTCGGAATCCACTTGGACAGGCGCTTAACCTGGAGACGACACATTGCAGCTAAAAAACTGCAGCTTAAGCTCAAATCTGCCAGTTTACATTGGCTTTTAAACAAGAAGTCTGGACTTAACCTTAGCAACAAAGTTCTCTTATAAAGTACAACAATAAAACCGATATGTTATGGGGCACAGCATGCACGACGAATATTGATATAATTCAAAGATTCCAATCGAAAACGTTAAGAGTAATAACGTGCGCACCATGGTACATGCGTAATGAAAATATTCATAGAGATCTAAATATACCTACCATCAAGAAAGAAATTGAAATCGGAGCAAAAAAATGTTTAAAAAAACTGCGTAACCAACCGAACCCTTTGGCTAACACCTTGGCACATGCAACAAGTCAAACCCCCCTGGGAAGAAGAGACAAAGCAGCTTTCTAAAGAGCAACGTTAAGCCAGCAGCCCATTCCTACTAATGGGCTTTATGTTTTAATTTAGTTTAAGATTTCATTACTTATTGTTAGGTTTCCGAAGTTGAAGTAGATTCAATAAATAAATATTAATGTTTAAAAAAAAAAAAAAATATTGGCGGATATTTGTCTCTGAGTGGCACGAGGCGCTGCTCCCCACTTGGTTACAACAGCGTCAAATATAATTTATGGTATATCCCATATTTTTATCTAATAAATTAAACCATATAGTGCACTACTGAAATATTATAATTAGGTAATCGGGTTTTAATAGGGAAGACATCATTAAAAATCCATTGATTTCGTATATCAATTAGTTCAAAGTAAATAACCGGCTAAGCGGATGGATTCGTGGTTCGAAAGAGACTCCGTCGCCGATTACTGATATTTAGCTCAAATGGTGACCGTCTCGCCACAATCTGCATCAAAGCAAAATTTTTTGACTCCGATGGAAGCGACCAAAAATGTGACCAAAAATGCCTCCTTTGAGCGCACGATATCGTTGTGGGCCAGGGTGGTTAAATACAGCTGTCGGAAAATTTATCCTGCATGACAAAACATGCATAAATTGGTAGAGGCTGATCGACTTCGTCGGCGCCAAAAGTTGGCACAAGAAAATTCATCAAGACACTTGTCTGTCTCTAGATCCAAAAACATAAAACTAGATCGATCATAAGGCGTAGATGGAAGACGTGTCTCCAGTGTTTCTGTCGTGCGTACACACTATATTGTAACAGTAAGGATGTGCACCCGTCTCTGTGCTGCAAAGGACACCCATCAACAAACATAAGGACATCACTCCTGCTTTCTGAGAGCACTCTTCAGAAACTCTGTATAAGGAAACTGTAGGAAAGCATTTCAGGCTCCCTATATATAGCTGAAAGCAAAACTGTTGGATATTAAAAATTGCGCACAAACAGCAGTGGAGAGAAAGCAGGCTGCCTACCTCGCAACGTTGCGATCGACCACATCACGTGCGGGATAGGATAGATAACAAGAACTGAAGAGTGTAGCAAGACGCATGTGATGATAAAGAAAGAAAGAGGCCGATATGCGTGAGTATGAGGAGCTTCAGAAGCTGGCCGACAAGGGTGAAGCTCTGAAATCTTATAAAAAGATACGACGGCTTACAGAAGGTTTCAAGAGCGAAGCAGACTATTGTGGGACACAAGAAGGTGATCCAGCAACCGATGCGCAGATTATATTGCATTTATGGAGCGAACACTTCTCCAGCCTGCTGAATAGCAAGCCGAAATCCCAATCCATGATGGTGGAAAAGACGTTCCATTATCTGACCATGAAGAAGTTCTAATAGCAGTTGCCCGCTTAAAGGACCGTAAAGCGGCTGGAGCTGACCGCCAACCGGCAGAGCTATTCAAACATAGCGGCAAAGAGCTGACAAATATGGTCGAAATATTTATTGCGCTACTTGAAGCCTTAACTAAAAAGGTAAATCCAAAACTCTGTATGGGATACAGCACTTCCACTCACCCAAGGAATTTTTAAGACGTAAAAACTGTAATGAAAAAGTTTACCAAAATTTAAGCATAAAAGAATAAAGACATATCGCATTAAAATATTTTACTTTAATTATGAATTGATGGAAATTTATTTTATACAGTGAAAAAATCCATGCAAATGTTATATAAAATAATCCCTCTTTAATCTAAAAATAAATTTAAAAAAATCTATAGTACATTAAATACTTTTTTTTTTTTTAAACCTTAATGTTTATAAATTTTTTTAAGAAATTTTATGTATTTTATTATACGATTTACGCTACTGAATTTTCTTCAACATTATTTGACTATAAATCAACACAAATATTGCAAATTTTTTATTAATACGATTTTAGTTTTCAATTAAAGCTTGCTTTTGTGACGTGAGATATTTAACAATAGAGTAGAATTATTGAAATAATAGTCAACATTTTCAACAAATGTTATTATTTTTTTTTTCTTTCTTCATATAGTGTTTTTTATTGTATTTTATATTTTTGTTTGCAAGAGCATAAAAATTGCGGAAAAAGTAAACAAAATTTCTTTGATTATAAGTAAGAAAGAAATCAGACCACTTTCATGGAAAATCTCGAGGCCTCAAAGGTAAAAGTCGCAAGTTGTTAAAGAACAAAATCTCGATGGCCAATTGCGATCACCTCTTCGAAAAATAACACGGTTTGGAAACTTTTGCCTTAAAAGATCAGCAAAGACACGACATTCTTGATGATCGGCCGGCTTGAGTTCCTGTTTTAAATGAACTTTATTAACCATTTATCATTTTTGCAAAGTATGGTGCAATTGCGGTAAGCAGGAATGGACTAACCTGAGTTTCCTTCAACACTTTGGGCTACAGCAGCAATATTCTCAGTTGGTCTGGAGCGACGTGCAAGTGTTTTATTCTTCACATTACTAACTTGTCCCAACAACTCCATTTTTACCACCAATTTCTGTGTTGCGGTCCCACAAGTTGCATCAGAACGACCGAAACATGTTTTGGTCTTACAAACCGCCTCTGCCGGGTTTTAACCATTTTTATAGTAAATTTTAATCTTTCAATGCGTAGTTGAAACGTGTGTCGTTCCATTTTTATTACCCTTATAAAGATAGTTTTTTTAATTTGCGTAAACAAATTTTTTGTTTTACATAAACTTATATAGCTATATACATGCGCCTTTATATTATTTGTGTTATATCTGCTGTTTTTTCTAAGAAATTTAGTAAAGTGTTTTCTATTTACAACAGGCAAAATATAGATATTTTCGGCCGAGCGTCTTGATATTTTTCCAGCAAATGAAGGGACCTCCGAACGGCTGATGGTTTTTTATACACGGAGAAATTAACATTCCCTGCCCAGGGGCGACCGCAACTACAAAATTTAGCTTAATTTTTTATTTATATTAATTCTCTATAAATTTTTGGATGTTAGCACGACACCAGGATTTGAATCCGAGCCGTACTTTATACATATGTAAAAAAGTGAATATTTTAATAAGAAAAAAATTCCGATCGACTCTTTAATGGTCAGATACTATAAATACCATATAGGTACATATGTTTACTTGTCATGAAATAAAAATAGAACATACGTGTACGTACATTTGTACATACATATGTTAAAAATGGTCATCACCAAAAGCTGTACAAAAAATGAATACAAACTACAACTTCAGCGCTTAAACTCAATTCATTCCCAATAAAAGTCTACTCGTCTACTTATAAAGTAAATAAATAAAGCATTTATTACACGCACACATACACATGTACATATGCAGCCGTACGCACATCGGCCTCATACTCATACTCACACCAACGTTGAGCAGTCAAATAACACACAAACCCTTGTGGTTGGTTTTAACTTATTTTTTTTTTCCTTTCACAACCGCCAGTAGAAAAACTCCAGCTGATGCAAAAAAATTCAATGAAACGAGACGAAAATTGTTTTTTACCCGCTGCGTCAAATTTTTAAGTGAAAAACTTTTAGTGTGCACGAATTGCTAGTTAAAAATTACTTTTCATTTACAAAACAACAATAACAAAATAAGAATTTAACGGTATAAAAAAATAGGAAAATAATAGTAAACATGAAGTGGCACAAAACAAATGCGGTAAAAAAACGAGCAATGATAATTTTGGGGGGAAAAAGTAGAACTCAGTAAGTGTTTGAGTGCAGCAGCAATAGAAGTTTTCAGTGGCAGGCAGACAATGAGTCGATAAGGCAGTTTTGTATCGGGTGATTAGAGACTGAAAAAAAATTCCCCTAATTTTAGTGACATTTTAGGCCCAAATTTTTTTAAAATATTATTTTTTTTACCAAAAGAAGTTTACATATTTGTTTCAGTTTATATAATTATTCATAGTCCATTCATAACTTTTTTAAAACGCGAGTGGATATAGTAATGAACCTGGCCAAAAAAGAAATACCTCCTATCATTAAACATTAAACAGGCTTACGAGGCAAGACTCTGTTGAGGGTCATAACTTTAAGTCTCTGCCAAAGGTGTTGGTATTAAGAGTTTTCAAAAAAAAAAAAAAGGTTTGACGAACTATTTATGGGCCTTGATGTCAAGTACCGTGGACGATGAAACGATAAAATGAAGGAATTGTGCGAAGATATTGGCATAGTTCCGCGAATTAAGAGTTAGCGGCTGTGAGGATTGGTCATGTCGTTCCAATGGATGAAAACGCACCTGCTTGAGATGCTCTCGCAGCCAACGTTGGAAGCAGAGAATTAATATCGAAGAGAGAGCGGATAAGAATTTTACCGCATTTAGTGTCTCCAAGTTATGTCAAACGGCGAAGATAATAAACGATTAACGCCCTTTGTTTGGCTAGGCTATAATTCGCCAATCAAAAAGAAAAATAAGAAGTTGAAGTTAATTTAATAAATTTAATTCATGTGCAGTAAATCCAATTGTCTACCTTTCAAGACAAAGCAATGTAATCCTTTGAAAGTTGGAGGAACATAGAAGTGTATATATTTTAATATATCTGTTTTTAATTGATCCGCAATGATCGGTGAAAAGGCGCTTAACGCAAAGGTTAAGATTTCTCCAAAGGAACCGATGTGAATTTCATACTAAATTCATACTAGATTTCTAGTAATATAACAAACCTTTTGCGGTTTCGAAAATAAACGTAAACAAAATGAATTTAAAATAATTTTTATCACGAAATTCTCTTTTTGCTTAGTTGAACCTTAGGAATATATGTGACATCATTAAAATTACCGTATTGCGAGTTTTTTAAACATCCAACCATTTGAGGTAATTATCGGTAACTCTTGGTAAATATTGGGCGCTATCTTAGCCATAATTTGAGGAATATTGGTTTTCAAGTGCTCAATAGTTACAGGTTTATCCGCATAACCACGGTTTTTCAATTGACATAGCCAAGACGGATGAGTACGCGGATGGGAAATTTTTCACGGTGATTTGTGACACCATCTAGTTAAAGCCACATATTATTCAATTAATATTCTTCAATTATAGGCCTAAAAAGTCTGTTATCAACCGACCATAACACTCCGAATTGACTCGGCGTTGTTTTTTTAGGTCTAACTACACCACTATGGTAATGGGATGGCGGACGAGCTTGTTAGGAAGGGTACTTCCCTTCCACTTTCGCCATTATGGAAAAGTTTGGACATGCCGATCTCTCTTGTAAGCTCAATATAAGAGAATTACTCATTAACGATGCTAATTTAGAGGGAGAAATCTCAACACTTATAATATGGCAAGGGCAATATGGCCATAATGGAACAATAATAGAAAGTCACATGGCCTTATCGAGCTAAAAAGGAAGGATATGTCTATAGTTATAGATCTTCTTACAAGACATATCTTATTGGACAGGCACGCAGAGAAATTGGTTGTGCCATTTAGTGATTTCCGCAGAAGTTGCACACAGGAAGAAGCACCGGAAATTTTAAGGCAATTTCTTTGCGAATGCCCCGCACTTTGGAGGAGTAGGTAACCTCTAGAAACCGGAGCGAGATAGCAGGGGCTAGGATGCGGCAACTGCTCAGTTTTTAAAACTCCACGCACTGGTTCGATTAGCGTGTGGGGATCTTTTGGGATCTCAGTGGTATCACAATGGGCAGCTACTTCAACCAATCAACCAATTATACCACTAACCCAAAGAGTGCACCAGAATGTAAGTTCTTTCAAGAGTAAATACCTATCTTTCATAAGGGTTCTCGTTGCTTTCCCAGGTGACCATTTGCCTATTTAACTATACTTCGAATGAGAATAGCAAATTCGATTTCAACTGCTTTTAGTTAAAGCATCTAATGTGGGCTGGACTTTGTGTAGATGAAGGTGTAAGTCGAAGTACAAGATACGCCATAGTGTGTCGTAGATAACACGGATATACCATAAATATAAAATGTCAATAACATGTTTTAAGTATAAAGTAGAAGATAAGTCTCTAGAATACTTAAGTATATGCTTGGCATACTAGCTAACATTGATTTCTGTATCGCCACAACTTGCCAATGAATACAAAAATTGCCCAGTGAATCAAGAAATGTGACCAACAATTTAATTATGGTTTTACATAAAAATTTGAAAATAAAGAAATGTGTTTGCCATGCATTTGCACTATCAGAAATGCACCTAAATTGAAGTAGTTGTTGCTTTTAACTCATGTCTTCTATGGGTGCAAAGGGTTTTATGAATTGTTACCAAATATCAAATTAATAGCTTAAAAAAATTTCTAACCTACATTTGGTTTGTACGAATCGTCTCATCGCATAGAGGTATGCAACGTTCATGCAAAAATAGGAGCAATACTTAAATAAGCTTTAAAAGTTTTTCAACAGTCTTATTTAAAGACGTATACAAGTACTTCTAGGAAATAAGCTGACGTTTTTATGGTTTTCTGATTTCATTTATAACAAATATATTTATACAGATACATATATATATAGTTAAAAATGTATAGATATAAATTAAAAAAATTATAAAAGCTTAAAATTTCATTGAGCCTCAAGGAAGCACTTAAAATGCAAATATATCATTTTGCGTCCATCTCGATCATAGATAGCAAATGTTTGGTTGAATTTAGGAAATTTCGTTTTTTCCTTCAAGCTTAATTTTTCTATACTGCAACAGGCGTTTGCATTTTTTTTCTTTTTCATTTAGATTTATGCTACTTGTGTATCTTTGCTTTTTGGTTGTCTGCTTGCGGCTGGCAGTTGAGGTCAGCTGGAAAAGCTTAAAAGTTAGCTGGCCGAAATACGCATTTTATTTAGTCTTCTTTCAATCTTAAGAGCTCAGTGAAGCCTTATGATTTGAGTGTCTGATGGTTTTGTGTGTTTTTAAATTAACTTAGAAATAAAATTTATGTTCCTGGAAGGCTGAAATATACAATAAACAAATTTGTCATAGAAAATTTATTTTTTTCTCCATTAAAATAAAAAAAGTTAATACATGACTTTCTTGCCTCAATGGAATTTTAAGAAGTTAATACTGCAAAGCAATATCAAATGATACTAATTATTTTCAATATTTCTATTTTCATTTTAACATCATCGTCACATCGGTACATTTGCCTTTTATGCCGCATCACAAGCCATAAAAAATAAAATAAAACATGAAACGCAAAAAGATATGAAAATAACCAACAAAATAAAATAAAATATTAGGATCAAGATAAGTTCGGTCAGTTGATGACTTCGAATTTGTTTTTGTTAAATCTAAAAATACTAAATCAAAAAAAAAAAATAAAAAATACCATTTCAATTTTTTCATCTTCAAAATCAGTGTCTGATTGTCCGAACCCATCTTTAGAATCTTCTAAACCGTATATATTTACTTATGTACCAGGTGTGTTTGTTGAAGTGTGTCGGTTTTACTAGTAGATGTCGCTAGCAATATGTATAAATTTCTATGATTTGGCATGTATGTAATTTATTTCTATTGACATTAACCTACAAAAATACGCAAGTCACATTCCGCCAAAAAAAATAGCGTCATATTTGTTTATTTGTTTATCTCAGTGAATATGTCGAGTTTCGTTCCAAGTAAATCGCATTTGCGGCATTCGTTGCTTTTCTTATTTCATCAAAAGAAAAAAGCAGCTGAAGCTCACCGGTCGCTGGTAGAAACTTATGGTGAACATGCTCCAGTGATTAGAACATGTGAGACATGGTTTCGTCAATTTACAAGTGGAGATTTCGATTTGACAGACAATGAACTTCCTGGTGCAGCGAAAGAGTTGGAAGACGAGGACTTGCAGGCGTTATTGGATGTTGATCCAACCCAATCGCAACAAAAATTGGCAGAAACACTACATGTGACTCGAGAAGTAATTTGCCAACGTTTAAAAGCCATGGGAAAGATCCAGAAGTATGGAAAATGGGTGCCACACCAGCTGAACCAGCTGAACGATAGACAAATGGAAAATCGAAAAACCGTTTTTGAAATGCTGCTTCAACGGTTCGAAAGGAAATCTTTTCTGCATCGAATTGTCACGGGGGACGAAAAATGGATTTATTTTGAGAACCCGAAGCGAAAAAAATCATGGCTTTCCCCTGGTGAAGCTGGCTTATCAACTACAAGGCCAAATCGCTTTGGCCGTAAGACAATACTCGGTGTTTGGTGGGACCAGTGTGGTGTGGTGTACTACGAGTTGTTAAAACTTGGTGAAACGGTGAACACGGATCGCTACCGATAACAAATAATCAATTTGAATCATGCGTTGATCGAAAAACGATCGGAATGGGCCCGAAGACATGGCAAAGTTATCTTGCAACATGACAACGTGCCGTCTCATACCGCTAAACTGGTGAAAGACACATTAAAAACACTTAATAGGGAAATATTATCGCACCCGCCGTGCTCTCCAGACCTCGCCCCGTCCGACTATCACCTTTTCGCATCGATGGGACACTCCCTTGCAGAGCAGTGCTTCGCTAATTTTGAAGAAGTCGAAAAATGGCTCGTCGAATGGCTTGTCTCGAAAGAGAAAAAGTTTTTTTGGAATGGTATCCATAATTTGCCTGAGCGATGAGCGAAATGTGTAGAAACCATTGGTCAATACTTTGAATAAAAAATTTTGAGATTCCTCTGAAAATTAAGTGTTTTCTTTATCGAAAAATCCGGTAAACTTCAACTAACATACCTGGTATGTCTCTATCAGTTAGGCGCGACATTCTAAAAATAAGAATGCTGAAAACGCAGTGTTGTTTAATGAAGAAATAATGGATTACTTTATACTAAGTCTAATATTTTCCACACAGTTCATGTTGCGTTGCTATGAAGGCAGTATTTGTTCTTTCTACTGCGACAGTCCTCAGCATATCAGTCTTTTTTCGAAAACATGTATAATTATGTTTGGACATGTGGTGTTAGTTTTTTTATTAAATTAGAAGGAATATTTATTTGATGGAGCCTTTCAGATACAGTCTGGCATTAATGTATGTACATATATAATTATTATTTAATTTTAATTTGGATTAGAAAGAATTCTAAAATAACGCATAAAATCATAAGATTACGAAAATTGCTTGCTACAATGAAATTTCTGAGGTGGCTGGACAACTGAGCCGGGTGAGATGAAATACCTTAAACCAGCGAAGAAAAACATAATAGTATACATTACTTCCTAACGCGGTATTGAAGGACATTTTCACAACTAATGAAAAGTTACAACCTGCTGGTAGCAGAAGTGAGCAGAATATGCATGAAAATTAATGCGTGCGTAACCTTTATGAATGTGTAAACAATTTCTTTTATTTATTGCTTAAAAATCTTTTTTTAGCTTCCTTAGCTACGGACCCACATATTCATATATGCATATTGATTTAGGACCACTTGTGTAAACCATTTCTGTATTTCTCAATTTATACCGGCCAATGAGTCATTATTATGTGCATTTCACCTCCATCAGTGCGGACCACAAATAAGTGAAGTTGGTAAGCACATTTCAACGACCTCATTGCAACTTCGAGTGTCAGTGCGAATGCGATGTGCCCTACATTGCATTCATTATATCTATCAGGAATCAGTTGGACTGAAGTTCAGATTATGACAGCTGGCACTCAATTGCCAGCAAATGATGAACACAACAGTTATGAAAGTAAAATGAGAAGCGCAGAATTAAGAAATAAAATGAAAATACTTTTTTTTTTCAAAAACGAGTGCTACAGCAGCTTTTACTAGCATATTGTTGGGTTGAAATTGCGTGGGCTGGTCATCAGCGATAGCCGCCATAAATGCAATTAAAATTGGCGGTATTATGCGAGTGTGTTGATGGCGTACATATACATATATATATATATATATATTTCTTACATACACAAATATTCGCACGTATATGCACTTATATGAAGACCAAAAACACAAATATACAGCCACCAACACATGCGGCCTAATGGAAGTTTCTACGGCAAAACCCACTTTACAAACAGTTTACGTCAATGTCCGCCTCTTGGCAAGGCAGCTCGTTTCTGCCGATGTATAATATAAAGGTAGCGAAGATATATTTTATTTGCACTTTACACAAAATATAAATATATTACCGGAAATGTCAATTAATTGTAACTATAGTAGATTGTAAGGTGTTCAGTGTTCAAGTATCAAATTCTTCAGATTTTGAAATATTGAGCATTTAGTTGGCAAGGGAAGTGTCATTTTTGACATAAATACATATATATCAAGTTTTTAGAATAGAAGGTTACGACAAGAGCGAAATCATATCTTTTGTGGGTAGCTGAAAATTTTAAAATAAATTTGCATAATTTTATCTATGAAACAGGGTAACATTCTGACTATAAAACTCTAAAGCCTTGCATGGTTATTTTTGTATATTAACAACAATTACACTTAAAATGTTCCGAATAGTTTTATGAGGAACAAATGTATTTTAATTTTCAAAAGAATTTAAATTATGAAAATTAATATAATTTTTTAAACAAGAATTTTTATAGCAACTCTAATTTTTGCTGTGCTATTTAACGAATGGTATGAGTAGGTAATGTCAAAATTTATGGTAAAATTAACCTTAGAAGAAAGACAGTAGTTTTAAAAATTGTATATAGAAACCGATTTGCGCATATTTTCTTTGGTTGCTAAAAAACTTTTGGGAAATGAATGATTCTTATCTTGTGAAGAAAATCGTGCTTAAAAATTCGAAGCATTGAAAAGTGTGCAGTGGGTTATTGTGGACAAAAATTTGAAAAAATATTATGGAGGGGCTTATATTAAAATTTTCTGCTAAATTAAAGCAAACATGCGATATTGTAGCCCAATTTCATGAATTTAATGATATTATTTTTTGGGCTGAGAACTTGAAGTTTTGTCATTAGGAAAACATGAATTCATGGGATAGTTAACAATATGTATACATACATATATACAAGAATGAAGTATTGCTTTTAAAAAAATTGATACTTAC
Source organism: Ceratitis rosa (assembly GCA_037013455.1). Taxonomy (NCBI): domain Eukaryota; kingdom Metazoa; phylum Arthropoda; class Insecta; order Diptera; family Tephritidae; genus Ceratitis; species Ceratitis rosa. Next base: position 18,270,315 of record JAWMAG010000004.1, read on the forward strand.
CATAGAACCTTTGCGTAAAGGTCTTATTCAAATTTGGTGGTCTTCGATCACCTGCGCCCTCTAAATCTGTGACTGTAGTGACGTTAGTAAGTAAGTGCAGAAACAAAAATTTTTTAATTTGTGTTTTTTATGTATAACAAATCTTCTCCCATATTTACCAACACGAACAACAATTATTTCATTTTATAATATAAATATCAGTTCCTACCCAAAGTATATGTGACGAAGTTGGTACAGTGACGTCAACGGTTGTCCTAACCTTGTATTCTATAAACCTTGCATATATCTATAAAAAATAAAATCTATGTACATATGTACGTATTCAAAAACTTAAAAACATGAAATTTTTTATTAAAATAAATTTATTTTAACCTCGTCTTCTTCTTTTTTTTGACGTAGACAACCATTACAGCCCTCATAGTATAGTTATAAAGATGACTAAAGAAGGCCTGCACCATATTGAATGATTGACACGGATTCCGATTGGTTCTCCAAACTAGAAGAGTGCGAATGAAAAATACTAGAGTGGATGTACACTGACTTTTCTTCCGGGAAGTGGACCAGTGTTCGATCTATTCGAGAAAATCATATCTACTATCCGATTTAATAGAGATAATTTTCATTCAAGAACTTTTTTTAAAAAGTTACATATAATTAAAAATTTGTTAATCTTTCAGTTCAATAGAATTTTTAAACGAAATTAGCTTAGTGTCTATATAAATCATTATTCTCCATTTGATAGAAAAATTGTGGCGAAGCAACTAACACGCATTCTCTCCTTCTCTTGTTCTTGGAAGTAGTTTTTTTTCTCTAGCAGTTTGCTAAACAAATGCCTGAACAACGTTTGCAAATCGTTCAACTTTAACAAGATCGGCATACTGAGCATACTATTGGCAACATCATCACCCATCTTGAGATCCAGAGCATATTATTGGATAATATTTGACTGAATAAACCACGTCCAGCACGCAGTAAAGTGTAGAAAGTGAGTGGCTGTAGCTGAGAGCGTATACGAAGACCGTGGAGAGTCGATTCGGTGCCGTTCGCAGCAACTCGGACTGACGTATGGAGCGACTAGGCGCATTTTACGTCAAGATCTCAAATTGAAAGCGTATAAAATACAACAATACATGCAAGAACACTGGAGCCGCATCAATGGTGACCGTTATCGCGCCATGATAACCTACTATTTGATGCCTGAAATTGAAATTCGCCATAAAACGTTCAACATATGAAAAATTAATGCAAAATAATGTACTTTCGAATGTTATTGTCATAAACATTCCCCACTAAATTTTAATTTTCCACGTTTTTTACATTAAAAACGAATGAAACCTCGAATATTAGAATGCCAAATTTTGAATGCATAGCAAGATCACGAACACATATTTAAGTTTTTGAATTAGCTTAGGTTTAATTATAACCTTTCTTTATTCTTTGCCGATCACCTGCTTTATAATACCATTAATAAAATCTAAATTGAACAAAATATGTAAAGCCACAACATCGTTTGGCCGGAGTTTTCTACAATATACATATATATATTAAGAAAATTCTTATATCATACCTCTCCAAACGGCTTGACCGATTGATAAATGTGAAATTTGGTCCATATATTCATTGGCTCGATAACATCACGTTAACTAATTTACACTCCAGTAAGTGGACCAGGGTCCGAACTATTCTAAAAAATTGTACTCATAGTTCTATTTACTAGAAATTTTTCAGGCGATTAACAAAAGTTCGATAAGTTGACCAGAAAAAAAATGATGACAAGGAACGAAAAGAAAAAAAAAACAACTGTAGTGATTCTCTTATACTAAAAACTACTATTTTCTTCATATTAGCAAAAACACGTAGAATTATAGTCTTTCTCCAACGCATGACCCTGACTTTCAACGAATGACCTTTCAGCTTTAATTTTATGTAGGAAATATATTTTTCGCTGGCTTAGTCACTCCTTTTTTTCCGAACACAACACGAACAACAAGCAAACACTTGTGTCTGCATTAAATCGTATTTAATTATTTAAAAGTACTTACTTAAAAGTCACGCAATAAACGAAGCGGCATTGACATTATGACATTATCAACACAATTTCCAACTTATGTTATTATATTGTTTTTGTTGTCTGTATTTACATAGCAATTCCTGTAGGTTTGCGGTGTTTGGTACAATTTACAATCGAGATTAACATTGTCTGATAGTCCATGAGGGCGTGACTAAAAGGTTGACCAGTTGACTGTTAAGTGCTGAGCAGAGCATGGATTGCGGTGAGTGGTGGTTTACATGAAGCTTTCGGTGCATGTGAGTGTTAAGCTGGGCATGGACTTGCGTTGGTTATCGCCCTTTGGGTCTAAAAAAACGACGTTGTGTTTGTATATGTTAATTTTTGCGTGTCAATGTAATTACAAAAGCTATACGGCAGTCTGCAGAAAAGTCGGTATTAAAAGATTTTTTTAACTTAATTTACTTTGATTTTTATTAATATTGTCTTAGTATGTTGGGCGTATTGTACACGTATGTATTCTATTGAATTTTAGTAAAACTGAATTTTTGAATTTTTCACATGAAAATATTAAAAAAATTCTGCTTTAAAAAAAATTATTAATTTTCATTTATTTTGGATCATATACTGTTTTACTTTCTCCTATGTGCGTGAAAAAAAAGGTTTAAGAAAATTATAGGTGTTAAAACTTAAATATACCCATTAAGCGTGTCACGTATTTTCGGTCATAAAACTAGTTGATTTCGTTAAAAATTTCAAAAATGATAGAATAAATTTCCTGAATCCTTTAAATATTTATCAGAAACATTAGAATTGCAAAAATGTAATTTTAGAATTTAAATATGTTTTTTGCTTAAAAGTTCCCACTCAATTAAATCGTTCGGAGCTTCTCACCAAAAAAAGGTAAATGGTTATGTGGTTCTAGTAATATATTGTGCGGTTACGAAATGAAGCTGTTATTTATCATTGTTACTGTTGATATATTTTTGTTGTTGTTGTAACAAGTTTTTCATTTATTTTTTCATTTACTGGTGTACTGCATTATCTAACAATCTGAAACAAAATTCAATTGAAAACCTTGCCTGTTAATTGTATTGCATAGTTTTAGGCGACTGATACTTGTAATCTATATATCAGTGTGACAAAGTTGGCAACAAAAACAAAAACAAAATAAATGCATATATTCGCACAATATCACATAAATTTTGCCTTTGAGCCGCAATACATGACCACTAAAGCAACACGCGGTACTATACTTGCCAGCGTTGCCTACTTTTAGGCACACTTTTGTTAATTGAAAGTACTCATTAGGATTACATGTGTATTTTTGGCTGTAGTCGATTGCAAAATTCCACTAATGTCAAGCAGACATGCATGCATACACACGTAGAAAGCGGGTCGTATACATAGGCACCGTGGTAATTCATATAGGTATAGCCTATACATATATGTATATAGCCTATAAATTTATGTATTTAGGTATGCTTGTATATAGTATAATTGTAGGTTTTGCTTAAAATATTTTCAACTCTATCTACATACTACTTTCACAATTGAAAATTTCGTGTTACACATTTATAGGTGCTAGTTGTGTGTGTGCGTGTGTGGATAAAAAATTTCAAAATCAATTGTTACAAATGAAATGCTTTTATTCACGCTGCAATGCGAACAGCTAACCGCAGTGACACCAACGCATACACTCACACATACATAAATACATTACTGAAAGTCACATTGTGTTTGTGTTAGTCTCAGCTTGTAAGCGCGATTATGGGCAACACAAAGAAAATTAATTTTCATTGCTGCATTGTGACATTTACAATTTACACTTGGTGTAGCTATGCATATAACAGTAACAACAACAACAACAACAACAACAACAACAACAACAACAACAACAACAACAACAATTAACAATAAACAACGTAATACGCCTAAAAGCACCACTTGACATGCAATCGTAATGTTTTGTTAAGCCTTTGAGTGTCATGCAGACGCAATTGGTATGAAATGCACTCAGAAAAGTGTTAAGCAAAGTGAGAATGAATGGGGAAGGAGTGGGAGAAAAAATTGCGCGTTGGTGACTGGGAATAAAAGCTGTTAGAATTTTTGATATGCTCTGTATTTGTCATCAGTCTGCTGAAACCATTCACATTCTTTTTTTTAATACTCACACATGCTCTCTGCTGCTGCTATTGTCGCTTTCAAGCGCGTTGACAATTCGCAGTTAACGTGTACTAATTTTCTATTTTTCATTTTTACAGTCATTTTGCTAATTTTTCATTGGATCATGTTTTTTTTTTTTTTGGTGAGTTGCAACGAACGTTTTTCTTTGTCCCCAACAATGTCTTTAAAGATGACAGATAGTAGTTACTAGCGAACCCGCTTCGCCTTAGCTACACAGCTTTGATTTACGGCGCAAGAACAAACAAAAAAGACGGTTTGCCAATACAAGAGTATACAAAGTAGCCTGAATATGCAAAATTAATGGACATATCCCATGTTCTTGTGCGCGTTTTGTCATCTAAAAAAAATCCAAGAACACAGTGGGTTTAAACATACATTCCTTGCCAATTCGATGTTGATGGGCCAGAATGTTTCCACTGGGAAGATTGAGTCTTAGTTTGGACGTCTATCCAGCAGCCCCTGTTTCATCACGAGTCATAAAATTAGGTGTAGTAAGAAGAAATTCATTATTTTTGAATGAAATTAAAGTCTTTAATTGCCATAGTTGGAATGTTCCGATTTAGGTCAAATATGCGCCGTTTTATTCAATAACTTATTGCCATTTTAAAGGTAATTTCATTATGCTTCTCCCAAAAAAGCATTCCTCGTTCCTATTAGCAAAAGATTGAGATTGTCGATTTTCAAATGCTTTTCTTGATGCGAATTTTTCACCAGCAAAATTGCTCGCCATGGACAGTAACATATGGTAATCACTTGGTGCCAGGTCCTGACTATAAGGTGGATGCATAAAAACCTCCCTACCAATCCATAAAAATAATAAACTTCCTTTTACTATACCTGATATAATCTTTGCCGCTATGTCTATGTAAGCTGACCTTAAGCAGCACTAAAAGCTCCGTCAGGATCGGGAAGGATCTCTCCGAGCTGTTCGATACCAAACGAGGTTTCAGACAGGGTGATTAATTATCATGTGACTTTTTTAATTTAATGCTGGAGAAAATAATATGAGCTGCAGAGCTAAACAGCTGCTGGAGTACGCCGACGATATCGACATTATTGGCCTAAAGAAGCGAATTGAATGGGTTTGGCAGAGAATGAGGGCAAGACGAAATATCTCCTGTCATCAAACTAACAGTCATTGCATTCGCGACTCGGCTTCCACGTCACTGTTGACAGTCATAACATCGAGGTCGTAGATAATTTCGTCTATCTAGGAACCAGCATTAATACCAACAACAATGTCAGCCTTGAAATCCAACGCAGAATCACTCTTGCCAACAGGTGCTACTTTGGGCTGAGTAGGCAATTGAAAAGTAAAGTCCTCTCTCGACGAACGAAAACCCAGCTCTACAAGTCGCTCATCATACCGGTCCTACTATATGGCGCAGAAGCATGGGCGCTGGCAATATCTTATTAGTCGGCCCTAGGCGTTTTCGAGAGAAAAGTTTTGCGAATGATTTATGGTCCTTTTGCGAATACCGCAGACGATGATATTGACATACTTCAGCGAATGAGGAGGCAGCGGCTACGCTGGCTAGGTCATGTGGTCCGAATAGATGAAAGCACTCCAACTTTGAAATTCGATGCTGTACCCCCTGATGGAAGCAGAGGAAGAGGTAGACCTCCACTCCGTTGGAAAGATCAGGTAGAGAGTAACCTGGGCTGATTTGGTATTTCCAACTGGCGCCAGAGAGCGAAAAAAAGATAGGAATGGCACACTTTAATTGATTCGGCTATAACCGCGAAAGCGGTGCCAACGCCAGTAAAGAAGAAGAGAATATATAATTTAGTAATTTTGCATCGTCGTTGATTATATTTAGCAACTCCCGTTCCCCTTTTTGTTCAAAAATCAATAACAGTGAAACGGCGATTGTTCATATCTAAATATTTCTTTCCGTCACTTTGCCTATGTTTAGATTGGTTGTTACTGTGCATAGGCGCCTAAGGTGTTTGTCATCTTCGACTTCTTCAAGGCTTTCTCGGAAGCGCTTTTACTTACTACCCGCAAACTTTTGTTTTACTCAAATAAGAACCAATTTAGATTAACATTTCTCACATTTTGTAACACTTTATTTCGTTTTCAATTCCAGTTTTTTTTTCTTTTCTGTAGTTTTTGACCTATTTTTTTAACGAAAATTTCCGAGCTCATAAAAACTAAGCAACTATCAAATTATGAATCACACTCTCCAAGCGAAATTTAAACATTTTTTCTAATTTTTTAACATACCTATGGTATTACACGAGAAAATACTAAAGTGTATGGTATACTGTTAAGTCGATGGATAGGCACCGTATTCTAATTGCTTCAATACGAGGATTGGCTAAAGTACACCGAAGTATATAAACGATGAGTAGCCACATGTTTCACATGCTACAGCCGACTCAGGGGAAGTGTAGCGGATGGGCTTAACCAACGTCTCAACATTCGGATAAAGCTTTGATATTAGAGAACAAATACATTATTCTAATTATCGAAAACCGCTTTTTGTTTTTATAAATATGCTTCATTAAAATCTATGCACTTTTGCATGCATTTAAACCAATTGTTGAATCACTTTTGCCACTCCGAAGGAGATATCTCCAAAACATGCGCCCCTTCAAATGTTGCTTGGAAGTGCTTCGTGCTCGTATGTTAAAACGTTCTGAGTTTGCATCAAAAATTTCAAACTTTATAATAAATTCGAGAGAATTTTCTAAAAGATACATTCAAGTAATCTGTAGCTATATGGGAGCTAATCGGTCACTGCTAGCATGCTCTGTTGTCATGTTATTTGGACCTTGGTAGTAACAACATTAGTGCAAAGTGTAGCTTAATATGCTATGTGCTTTAAGGCAAATAAACTGTGAGAATATAAGGTATTTAATCGTTACCCCCACTTTAGTCTTTACAATAAATAAACATATTATAATATCTGGAATCCTTTTTTTTTGCGCTAAAATTTCAGTATTCGTTCATCATTTCACTGACTTTTAATATCGAAATGTCTGTTTACCTTTCCGAAATTTGATGAATTTGTTTAGTTTTTAAGTATGTTGTTTTAAATAAGTATTTCTCCTTCTGTTTTGCTGTTCATATTTTGTTCCCTACCTTAGCTTTATTGTGTTTGTACCAAGTCATAGAGCTTGCAGCAATTTAAGAAATATTTTCATGCAAAATTCTTAGCATACTTATTTTGAGTATAAAAACTTTGAAAGAATTGTAAGCGCATGTTAGCATACATTCATGCATATGTAGAATTTTCAAGCCAACGTGCAGCTTATGCTGGAGGCATTACAAGGTTGGTTTCTTTTGAGTAAAACTCTAAAACTGAAATAGTTTATATTTTGTAAAAGTTGTTCACATTTATGACCGCCACTTGTTATGCATTAAAGTGAATTTGAGATGAACGTCTGTCGTGAAAAAATTTTCCAAGCTCTTAAGGAAGATGATAAATTGTAGAGGAATAAATATTAACTAGTTACCAACTACTCACTTTCAACTACCAAATAGCAAATACCAGAATTCATAATACCAAATACCAAAAACCAAATACCAAATACTGAACACCACATATTAAATGCAAATTACCGAACACCAATTAGATTTGGCTAGATTAGGTAGATTTAGGTAGGATTAAACATAAACACATACGTGTAAGAAAACTCCACTGAGGTGCAACAAATTTATTCTGAATGCATCATAAAACGTAAAACAGCCTATTTGATTAGAGTTGGTTAACATACGTAATCCCGGGAATAAGAAAAGGCCTATACCGCGTTGAACAGCTTCCAGTGGCCTAACCAATGTATGTAACTATTTCCTACCACTTTAATATGAAGACTTTGTAAACCAGATTAGGTTACTGATTATGGTTTTGCAGCAGTTTAAAGCTACCGATGCTCTTTTTCTTTCTTTCGTCAACGTGTTTTTTTAGAACACGGCCTTGGTGTATCCAGTCTCACAAGATATGCTGGGATATGAGTTAGAGCTTTATTATACCATTAGGTTACGACAACCTGAATCAGAAATTCAAATGAAACCGATTCATCTATATCATTCTAACATCTCTCTGCAGAGATTATATCGCAATGAGTATCGACGAGAATTTGAATATACTATTCGTTATGTATAGCCAAATATCTCACTTATTACCTTAGTTTTACGAAAAGTTGAGCATTTGACAAGAAATTGTTTAAATCTAGACAACTCGTGACATCTTCAGCATTTCCACAAAAAGGCCTCCGTGAAGATTTCTTTGCTTTCTTGATGTCTTAATTATAAGTTCCCAGACCCTTTTATGTAGAGCCTGACGGGAAAACAGTTTGCTCTTGCGAGCTTTATTACATAATTATCTGCTTGATGCTCTATTTAATCTATCGTCTAGCCTTAGTACCTCGGAGTTCTCAAGTGACAAAAGCTCTCAAGTGGTTGCCTACAGCGGAAGCTGAAAACTTAAACAAACTCACCCATCGCTTAATCAGAGAGAAAAGAGTTTTTTTCGGAGCGTCAGCGAAAGCTGAAGAGTTTTCAGCAATAGCTTTCACAGTAAATTAAATGTGGCTGCCGTATTAGCTGAATAGTTGATACTACGGGCTTTGTTTCTGGCCACAACCACATTTCTGACTATAGAAATTAAGTTTAAAATTATTAACGACTTCGAGGATATTTCTGAGATAAAGAGTGATGTTTTTCTGACTTAGGAAAGGACCTAAACTTTATTGTTTGACTCATCCGAACGGTTTAGGTCCTTTCATAAGTCAGAAAAACATCAAGATGCAAGAGGAGCTTCGCCAAATATCGCTTCAGTGGTTATAAAATGCCAGTAAGATATATATGTGACCCAAAAATAATATAAACTAAAAACATCCTCCCTCAAGGCAGTAATAATACTACAAGTTTGAAGGGCCTCACTCATAATAAAATCAAAAACTGGCTTACATACATATATATAAATATATATATTATAGTCAATATTCCAAAGGCTCTGACCACTTTCATTGCAGCGAACCAAGTTCAAAAATGCTTTTCCACTGCAAATGTTTAGGTATATTCTGTACTACAAACCCTACACACTTTCGATTGCGCTTAGGCATTAAGGAAAATGCCAAATTAAATTCCCAGTACTACAGTGAATTGTAAAAATTAACATTACCATACATGACCTAAGCTATTATTGCCATTTTTGTGTGCTTAAATGAAAGACAAACACGCAGGAATATAATCTGAGCACATATACACACTCCCATACTAATGCATATAACAACGCTTATCAATGTCTCTGGCGTCTCCTAAGTAAACATTGCAAACCAGTTTTGGTTATTGAGTTTATCATAAGCATTCGTTATTTACTTATGGGATTTCGTGTGAGCTGAATGAATAGCAAAAATAGGAAAAAAGTAAAATTACATAAAATCAAGTGCCCAAAAGTATGCTTCTATCATTCGATATGCCTACATAACCTCACTACACTAACAACGTTCATTGTGTGTTGATATCATTACCGCATGTGAATGGGCAACATAAAAAAAAATCATCTACACAACTAATGAGCACCAAAGGTTCGGGAATTCCTTCAACCTTAACCCTCCTATTTTTGTTTAGTTACGTCTAGGCATTAATCTAAGCGAACTGATTACGATTATGCGTGTATTGAATGTTTTGCAACTCCTACTTTTCCTATTTTTTTATATTATGCTTTGGCCATCTGCCAACTGAATGTACCCCTGGGAGCGATTTGAAAATATTGTACGAAAAAATAACTGTTTTATTGTATTTGGAAGCTGAAAACGAAATATAACCATGCTTAGGTTAACGAATGTAGGTATAGGCACGCAGTCATAATATCAAGTTACGAGTACTATGAGCATAGATAATGGGGATGGTTTGTTTGCGTAAATAATATTTTAGTATTTTGAAAATTATGGAAAATTGCTTGAATACTTATTGTAATTTCTTAACAACATTTTTGTTTGCCTATTTAAACTGATTGTTGCCTTTAATATAGGGTAATCCATTTGTGGTTTTAAAACCACAGGACAGTATTTTGATGTATATACGTCAGACTTAAATGTCATACCAAACTTGATCGTCCAACTACTCTATCAGTTAATAAAATTTTAAAGAAATTTTAAGAGACTGTATCGGTTACAGATATAGCAAGGCCAGTGCATCGCCGCTGTCTTAGCTCTTTTCAAAATATCGCCAATGTGAGTGGAAGTGTAGCCGAAAATCCGAATGTGTATATTCCTCTACGTTCTTAAGAGCTGAGAATCTCTTACGGGGTATTTTGCATCTGGATTTACACTTACATCCATATAAAAACCCCATCACAACAACAACTGAAGCGAGCCGACCATTTACAACATCGATTGAGTGCTTGAACAACAAATAGTGGACGGCGATTTTATACAGCCCACAATGGGGTAAAAGTGCTCAAAACACGCATATTGCCCATTTTTTGTTCTAATTTCTACATAATTTATGATATTATCTTCAAACTTGAACGTTTTGCTTAAAACTGTTCAAAAAATTGAAACAATTTTTTATGGCAAAATAAATCTAGCTAATTTAGTCATCAAAGAGTATAATTTTTCCTTGAAAAACTTTATTAAATTTTTTTATTTTTTAGTAAAACTTACCTATTAACTTCCTCCTTTGTACGTTTTATATATTAATAAGGAGGAGAAAGAGAAAACCTAGCCAAATTAATACGTCTGTCCATTTATCTGTCTTTTTGTTTTGTAGATAATTTAAGGGACTTGGTTAGCAGATATAGGTTTATATGAGATGAATTATCGGAACCGGCCAGATCGGACCTCTATAATATGTACGCATTTAACCGATTTTTCTAAGTTTACATACGTAACTTAAAACATATATTTACATTGATAATCAGACTTTTTTATAATTCGTTCCCACAATCGATTTTTCAGAAATTAATATCTAGGTTAAATCGTAAAAAAGTAATGCAGCATATAAAATGTGATATGCTCATGAAAGGTACAGAGACTATCAAACACACCTTTTGTACATCCTAGACCTAAGTCTTAATAAAAATTGTTATTATTTTATTTCAGATATCTTAGCATACGTTCAACTTCAATTTGTAAGTTAGACTGCTAATAAATACGTTATAACTTGCTATGACATAATTAAAACCAATTCATGATATCTGTAAGATTATTAACTCTTGAATCTCTGCTGGGTTGATGACAAGTGATTTGGATGGTTAGTTGAACCTCAATTCTATCACTCTTCAAATGCAATCGAATTGCCCATTCAAGACCAGCTAGGCGAATTAGAAAATTTTCAATTCGTTATGGCTTTTAACTCAAAAGTTACTAGGAAAATTTAAATGTATTTATTTTTCAAAAAATTTGTATAAAAAAACTTTAGATTAAGAAAAATTTTGGTCTGAAGAAATAATATCAAGTGGAAATATCTTAATATAATGCAAGACTCTGCATATAAGTTCGCTTACCGTTTGGTTTAGTAAAGGTCATACCTTAAGGAGCTTAAGTATTTTGTCGATCTGCGATAGGTAAAAAAAGTTATGATCCAAAGAAAATTGCTAATTTTTCAAAAAATGGGATTTCTGCGTAAAAAGTTTGGACGTTTATATGTTTTTAAACAAAAACAAAATCGAAAAAAGGGTTGCCGCGCGATTAATTGAACTAATATTCTGGTACAGCATCAAACGACCGGACTCAATTAGTTAACAAATGTCTTTTCTGCAAATATTTTTGTACAGCCCTCTAATAAGCAATTTTCAAACAGAAAAAAATCAGCTTGAGATTGCTTAACTTTAAAAAGTCATATCTCAAAAACGCGTTATCCGATATTATTGTGGTAAACTTTTTCTAATTACTTAATATATGTCAATTAAATAATATATACAAAAAAAAGTTCTGCTTGCTACTTTAACTTTTACTCTAATGCGTCCGCGACATTGCACTTAAAACATTTACCTTCTGGTGCGTTCTTTGGTCCGGATTTGTGATTGGACCTCACCCCTTTGAAAATGACAACGGCGATTCACTTAATGTAAATTTTGAGCATTATGGTTGTACGATTACCGACTTTTTCGGCTTGCAATAGAAAAATACAACTCGAACAATATATGGTTTCAACAAAATTGCGCAAAATCTCTTGTCTTGACAATGCCAATTCCCCGTCAAGATCGCACGATTTGACACTGTCTTTTTTTGTGGGGCTACGCAAAAGACGGTGTATATTTGGATAAATCTTTAACCCTTAAGCACTTGAAAACTGCCATTCAGTATGGCTGAGATACCGCTCGTAATGCGGAATGCGAAAATTCGCGAGGAGGTCATTTGAATGATAAGTATTTTACTGTAATTCCAGGTTTCAGATTTTATAATAAAAAAGTAATTTCATAAAAATATTATTTTAAATGCATTTTATTAACGTTTATTATGACCAAACAAAATGGATATCCCTGTATATGATCTGAGTTCGCATAGTAAACGAATTGAGGTGAAAGCCAAAAATGTAAGATAAGAAAAAAACATTTAAAATATATTATTTTTGTTATTATTATTACTTTTTCACAAATCTTGAAATGCGAAAAAAGGTATGATAAATACAAACACACGTGAATTAGAACCAGGTTTTTAACATTTTACTGATTTCCGCTCACTCACCGAAGAAATAAAAGTAGCGAGTGCCCGATATTTTGTCTTCGCGACGAAACCTCTCGAAATGGTCAGAGACTGATTGCTACCGCTGAAGCTCTAACGGCTATCTGTAAAACCATATTTCAGAAAAAAAATCCATCGAAACTGTCAGTCAGCTGTTACTAGATCGAACAGCACGAAACTAAATTGATTACTTTGTGATAGATGGAAAATTTGAATTATAATGCAACAACAATTTATTTATAATTAGTGTTAGAAATGACCAGACTAGTGCCTGTGTCATTGACTAAACTAAGGATTATATTTATTTGTCTTCAACTACCTATGTAATCATTATATAACCTGAGTAATTCTAATACTTGTATATTTGTATTAATATGACAACTTTTCAAACAGAACGAATTTTTCTCTTAAAAAACCCGTAAAGTTTAACGAAGCGTTAGTTTTTTTTTAAAACTGTATACTAGTTCTTTCGACTTCATTTTGAAGCGAAATTTTGAAGAAATCGTACGAACAAGTAAGATCATTACTCAAATTAAAATCGATTTCATTTAACTAATACCAATTTTAACAATTTTTAGATATTAAAACGCTTTCTTTATTGTTATTCCTTTACAACAATGAATGTGTTAAAAATATACGGGTTTTCTTCGAACGTCAAAGTTGCTGTCGCAACAGCCTGCATTCTTGTTAGTTAAAATTTGAATAACTCCCTTCTTCCTTATTATAGGACGAGGACGCGACGCCGTTTAGCCTGAAGATATGAGGACGCAAATTAAAGCTATCGTCGAAATATCTGGCTCATAAAAATGCCTGGTAAAGCTGGCACAGAATAATACATGGTCATTTATTCTTACAGAACACGTTAACCAATGCGAGTCGCCTTTAGAAGTAATTAGAGCGAGGTTGAAAAAATCGCTGAATAAGCTGAGGCGTCAATTAGGAAACAGTGAGCACTTCTTTTCCGATCAACGCTGTACCCAATAAGACTTAAAGAGGTTGGTTTCCAAGATCATACTGAAATCGTCGTCCTTATATTAAGAGAGACCACCATTTTAGCACATCGATATCAAATACCTTAGAAAACCCCACTCAGATATGTAAGCAACATATAAGAGACTTTAAAAAGATACTATGAAGAGAAACTGAAGCTCTTGGAAAGACTTTTGCAGTAATTTGGAAACAGCGTTGGAGGATAGTATGCTCGGGAAACTAATCTCAAGTACCCCAGCTTAGCACTAGAATGCTAGCAAAGGAACCTTGGCATATCAATTGTATTTGCAGGGGAAATCGGTCGGCTAAACTTTGTGACCCTCTTTACTGATAAATCTATTGTATACTGAAAGAATTTCTAACAAAAATCAAGATTAGGTGGTCAAATAGTCCCTTCAACCCAAATAAAGTAAAAGACATGACGAAATTGCTACTATCCACCAACACGAGTGTGCGAGTAGCAAATTATCTGACGGTACGTTATATTAGAAGCAGACTTCGGGCTAAGCTCCATAAACCTGACACCATTTCTGCACAAAATAACAGGAGGTGCCGAAGTAGGTTTTAATTCGTCGAGAGGAGACTTTACTTTTCTTAGTCCAAAGTAGCATCTGTGTGATTCTTCATCGAATATCAAGGCTAACATTATAATTAGTATTAATGCTTGTCCCTTTATAGACGAAAGTTTCTAGGACGCCTGTCAAATTCTGACTAAGCGGTGAGGCGGCAGTTCCTCAAGATTTTGCGCATGGATATCTGGTCAATGGAGTATTTACCATGCCTGGGGCCACATTGCTATGCTACTGTCAATTTGTATACGGTGGGCTTTAGTCTTTACGCTACGGTAAAAACTTCTTTACGAAGGAAGGTCATTGGCGCAGATGGTGGGTCTCTATTTTTATGGATTGGGCATATAATACTTGGGCTCCAATTGTCGGATATGCTTTTAACTGACCGTATTCTGCAAAGAAGCTTAGGCATGCACCTTTTAAGCTCTCCACCACCATGTGGAGCTCCAGCCACTTTGTTGATTGCTACATGAATATACTCCGGTTTTGGCATCTTTTGTGTGTAATATTTCTTTACGCATAAGCCTTTTGTAAAATTTTGGTATAGAGGTAACAAAAAAAAAAGATATGAAATTTTGCCTGTACAGTTCCACTTATGAGTGATATTTGCATAGCAGGTAGTTTAACATAAAATAATCAAATTCACCAGTGAGGAGTTTCCAGTAAAAGCTGGTGATCTTCAAGCTAGCGTTCTTGGGCCAATACTATACATTATTTACATTTAAAACCCTCCGGGTATGGCTAAAAAAGCTCTTGACAATCTATCTGATAAGTCTAGAGTTGAAATAAGCAGAAAGAACCCAGCAGGGAAAAATACTAGCAGTTAACTAGAATCTAACTAGATAACATTTTTACATCAACTAACTCATCTTTCATCTATTTTTCATATAAGAAATTGGTATTTTTATTATGGCGATGTCCTACGAACTGTCAATTGTCAGTCTATGCATCAGCTTCATAATACGTAGGCTGCACTAAGTGTTGCCAAGTGCAATCTGACATTTCCATTGGACAGTTTGACATTTTTTAGCATAACATCACTCAGAACGTTTTGTCATTTAATCGTGAATTGTTTTATTTACAGGGAATTAAAAAATTCATCTCGGCCAAAAAATGGAATTAACTCGTGAACATTTTCGTGCGATCATTTTTCACAACTTTCGACGTGGATTATCACGACAAGAGTGCATCGATGAACTAAAATCTTTGTATGGCTATGAAGCACCATCCCATAGCACTGTGAAAAACTGGTACAACGAATTCAATCGTGGCCGACGCTCGCTCAAAGACGAATTCCGTGAAGGTCGTCCAAAAAACATCTATGCCGTACGTGAACTGATAATGCAAGACCGTCATGTAACATACCTTCAGATAGAGGCATTTCTCCCACCAGCATACATTCGATATTGCATGAACACCTGGCCGTAAAAAAGGTTTGTTCTCGTTGGATCCCGCACAATTTGACAATCGCTCAAAAAAAGGCTCGTGTGGATTGGTGTAAAGAAATGCTGAAAAAATACACAGGTGACGAATCATGGATCTATGCGTATGAGCCCGAAACAAAACAGCAATCGACCGTGAAAAAGAAAAAAAAACACTTTTGTTGGTAAATATTCGTATTTTCATTATTAGGCCAGAAATATATCTAGCAGCCCTCGTAGCTAAGTACTAGTTAATATATACCAATTGAAAATTAGTTCAGCTAACACTGCAAACCAGTAGGATTGATTCCGGCATTCCATCAATTTGAGCCGAACTTAATGCATTTTTTTGTGTGTATTCGAGTAGACTTTAGAGTGGTTTTGAAAAGCTCCTCTCACGAGATGTTGACTGGCGACCAACTTTTTTGAAAAATAGGGTTCACTTTATTAAAAATTTGGTATATTATTTCTTTCAAGGAAGTGGGTCAGATATCGATCTATAACCTTGAAGCCTAATTAGGAGTGCACATAATTTTTTACAATGGAACAAATTATATAAAACACAGTAATATGTGGTTGTTGTTGTTGTATTGGCAAGTTGCTAGTTACTTATGGGTCCTGCTTTTTTGTTGCAAAACGAGAAACTGGTAAGAATCTGTTCGCAAAATACATTTTCGCCAAACTAATATATATTTTAACTAAAAATACTAGTATAATTCTAGTCTATGACAAAGTAGTATATTTTTGTCCTTTTAACACTAGTATAATTTTGGTTTACAACAAGCTAGTACAGTTTCGTTTTCAAAATATTAGTATGTAACTAGAATTTTTGCATACTAGTTTACCTATTCTCTGCAGGGAAGTACCTGAATTCCCGACAACAACGAAGAGCAGTCATAGTTTGGAATATATAGACAGATCATTGATCTAAGCTGAGATATTATGGAGATAAATCTTCTGGTGACGTAAGTCCCTGAAATAACTTTATTTCACTTAATTCAAAATGGAAATTGAGAGCAATAGAAGGTTTGAAAGATATCTTTTCATGAGCAAAGTTAAAAAAGTTAGCGCTTATTCATCTATGCCTTTATTCCTATATACATAAATGCATAGCTGCTGACAATATTTCTTTCCTTTAACTCATTCTTTCTTTGAAAAAAAAATAAAAAAAAAAATAAAATTTAATAGCACAACAGATTTCTTAGTTGAATTAATAGTATAGAAAGCAAAATATGCGGAAAATGATGAATGGCCATACACTTTCGCTGCTTAGTAGCAGTTTCTCGGGGATGCTGCCAAGATAGCGCAAGCAAGCCTTGTCCACGCAACTCTGCGCTGTTGAAAATTACCCAAGGTAAAGTTGCCAAGACGCAAAAGCTATAAATTTGCGGTGAGCGCAGGAATGCAAACAAAGATTTGCAAAGAATTCGTTACACTAATAATGGTAACAACAACAAATAAAAAAAGAAAAATAATAATAACGACTATCATGCAACAATCAACTTGTAAGGAGATCACTGCATCCTGCGGCACATAAATAAATAAATATAAGTGGAAAAATGCGCTGCTCCATGCAATGCAGTAAAACGCAAACATTATTTTCGATTATCCTGCAAGATAAGGAGGAGGGAGAAAAAGAGAAAAGTGAAGTTGCGGAGAAGAACAAAAAAGAGATGTAGTCGAAAAAGAAGACAAATGTCGATGAGCTCACGTGGTACGAGGGCAACAGGTATGCATGTACATACGTACATACATGTATGTATGAGAGACAGCACAAGAAGAGAGGTAAAGCCTGCAGGTTGCTGCAGGACGAGTTTGCGACTCGTAGACAACGATTGCACGCAAAGCCGCCACGATTGCCAAGTTAGCGCAAAACCATAAACAAATACACACACGAAAATCTCACTGCGTATGTTAGCATGGCACGTAGAAAATTGCGAAATTGCTCTTAAAAAGGACGTAAAAAGCAGGAAAGAAAAAAAAACGCATTTTTAAAAACACAAAAGAGTGATGCACTCAGCAGTGAAAACGAGAAAACAGGTGAAGCAGCTGCGGTACCAATGAGGCGGAAGCTGCAGACGTTGAAGAATGAACTCTAATCAAATGCAGGAGGAGATGTAAAGAACTGAAACTGCAGTGTTATTGTCAAAGTCAGAGTTGAAGAAGGTGAAGAGGAGAATCATAAGCAAAAACAAAAAAAAAAAAAAAAAAAAAAAAAGAGAGAAAAGTAAGAAAAGTAAAAAGAAGTCTGCAACAAGCAAACAACCAGCATAGCCAGAATCTTTGTTACCAACGTGCTGCCATAAGACACACCACCCTCCAGCCTGCTAAGTTTAAGCCAGTTAACGAAGCAAGCAGCGAGTAGTATATGTTACTTTGCACATAGCCAACAGCAGCTGCAGCAGAGCTCGCTTGGTTATAAGTTGCAATGCAACGCCAACATATTTCCGTTTTATTTCCGCATTGTTGAATTTTCACATTCATTGTTTGCTTATACACTTACTATATCGACAATTTACGACAATACTTTGCGAACAAAGTAGTAAAAAAAATTCTACTACTATTTTTCCTAACTATGTTTTTCCAAACCATTATTTTTTTTTACTATTTTCATTGCACAATTTATGCAAACGTAGCTAAAAGCAAAGGTATCAGAAGTATGTACGGATGTGTATAAAAGAATAAAAAATATACTACTAAGTCTATTACTGTGTGAATATGTATGATTGATTAAAAAAATATACTACTGAGTCTACTACCACATTCCTACTGCCGCAAATTTTGTATAATATTTTTAACAGAACTGCAGTTTATGATAGCTCAGTGCAAAACTTACGAAAGAAACTACTACCTTTCTACTATGAAACTATTGCAAGTTTTTCGGGGAAATCTCTGAATAAAAATATGTTTAAGGAAATGTTTACCGTCTATTGACGTTGTGTTAAGCTAAGAAAAATTGCGGAAATTTTGCATCCTTTAAAAAAAAGAGACTTACTGTTTTCTTATTGCATTAGTTATCAGAAGATGATCCATTAATTTTTACTACAATCTAAAACATTTCATTTGTAACTGGAATTCTATAGCTAAAACATGCTCTCAAAATTTGACTACCCTTTTTTGTTACAGCAGAAAAAAATTTACTCCCTTTAAGAAAACTGATACTAATATTCAATACCATTCAAATAGATCAGAAAAGTACTTTTCTTACTTTATAACACAACTGTAAATAAAAAAATCTACTAACATTTCTACTACTATATTCAAGATATTTTACATTTACATAGAAATACTTAGTTTAAAAAAATGTAACAGCTACATTTCGAAAATGAATTACTATTTTATCATGAAGCGACTTAATCTTTTACTAAATATTGATTAATAAAATGTATAACATAATTTATATAAAATGATACGTCCACGTACTTGTCTTTATTATTTCTTACTAAACTGCTGTGGAAAATAATTATGAAATCTACTACAAATTAACTAACTTAACGAAAATTCACAAAACTAATATGAAATTATTAAAAACAAGTTGTCATCTTTGTCTGCAGCGAAGCTTCACTGTCAGTTTGAAAAAATTAGAAAAATGTTACTACTATTTCTACTACTAAATTCCCATATCACATATGAATCTATTACTACGTTTTCTACTTTAGTTTAAACCACAAATTGCAGAACAATGTGAAAAATATAGAAATTTTCTACTACTATTTCTACTACTATATTCATAACTTACTGTTTTTCGAAGCACGAAGAAAAGTGTACAAGTTTTTCAAAAACTATTGCCAACATATTTATATTCGTACAATTTTAAACTATTTTTAACTCTTTTTAAGCACAACTAACGTATTATTTTTGTTTGGTTTTGAAATGAAACTAAAACAAAAAATTTATATTAATATTATTTATCTCTCATATTTTGTCGAAATTTTTACATTACTATTTTTTCTATTTTTCTTTACTTTTTCTTCTGTGTTTTGTGCCCTCAAGCGTTTTTTGGAGAGTTTTAAATTGATTGTTGTTAAAAATACTATATACAAATTATATAAATAACATAATCTCACTTCCGTTATGCTCGTGTAAATAGCTTCAATAGCCAAATAGTACTTTTACTTTTTTCTACTTGCGCTGTGCGGCCTGTAAGAGCATTGTGTCTTCAACATTTTCAGATAAGTCGACAAATGCATGTACATTTTTTTTGAATGAATCGGAGTGAGTCTTGTGAGAAATTTGAAAAGTAGTATTTCCATTTGAACAACTTTGAAATTATGAAAAAATAAAATTGAAATGGGGTTCGTAAAAATCCATCAGCCGATAGGGTTCCGCTTAAAAGGATGTCCACCATAAGCTGGAGAAAAACAATTAAGTACTGAGAAGCATTTTAAAATGCTGAAACGTCAGCTTATATGCAATGTTTGGCCTAAAGCAACACCCCTGTGTCTCTCTCCTCCTCCTCCTCATTAGACTGATTTCCTACAGGTCTCTCGAAGTCTGCGTACCATACTCGTATTTGTGAGCCTGGTGTGTTCCTCTAGGAAGTCGGATGTGTATTGCGCAAAAATGCTTTAGCAAACTATGAGATATTCTTTGTTTGCGCAGCAAATAAAAGAAGCTCAAGAAGAAGAAGATTAGCTTTGTAAATGTTTTACAATTGAAAAATTTCCTATTCAAATACAAAGAAAGGATAATGGGCAAACATAACAAGCGCTAGATATGGTTATATACATATATATTTTTGATTCAACGCACTTACAAATACTGATTTTTGACGAACAAAAGCCACGGATTTTTAGCCTCGTGCCCAATTATGTCTGGAGCCAATTTATGTACTATCATAAGACTTTAATACTCTGCCATCAATTTTCATCGTTACGCTCAAATAAATTGACGTTCTCATGGCATGGCGATATTTCTGGATTTTGGATATAGGAGTTCCGAAAGTCCAGCGATTCTGAAGTCTGTTTCGCTATCTAACTGTTTTTTATGAACCCGGAATCATTATCAAAAAATCCAACAGACCGGTTACTGAAAACCAGTAATAGTTCCAGACTGCACTGGACCTGAGACCGATCGCGGTAGTTCGTGGTTACACTTGTCTCTTACACAAAACAGCTGCAGATATGATATTTGAAAATGGATGAATATTGATAGTTGGTTATAAGGGGTGGTTCATTTTGAGGTTCCCTACTTTTTTAAAGAAAAAAAATACAGAAAATTCAAATATAATGGATAATGTTTATTATCATTCGAAAGAAGATTTTTTGGCATTTAGTTTTGAAGATTATCTCTTTCAAATGTTGGCTGCGGCTATGTCTCAGATGGTCCATCCATTGAGTTCAATTTTCGATGATTCGTTAAAACAGTTCGACTGGTAAAAGGCGAACGACACGCGTGATATTTCGCTTCAATGCCTGAATCGTAGCGGGGTTGGCAGCATAGACTTTAGACTTTACATAGTACAAAGTCTAGTGGTGTGATATCACATGATTTTCGTGACCAACGCACCGGCCCAAAACGTGAGATTATCTGCTCACCAAAAGTGATGATTGATTGATTGATGCGATGTGTGGAAAGTGGCTCCATCTTGTTGAAACCAAATGTCGCGGAAATCATAACCTTCAATTTCAGTCATCAAATAATCGGTTAACATGGCACAATAACGGTCGCCATTGACAGTTATGTTCTTACCGGCATAATTTTCGAAGAAATATGGACAGATGATTCCACCGGCTCACAAGCCACACCAAACCTTTTTTTTCTGGATGAAAAGGCAGCTCTTGAATCTCTTCAGGCGGCTCTTTGCCCCAAATGTGGCAATTTTGCTGGTTTACATACCCATTGAGCCAGAAATGGACCTCTTAGCTGAGCAAAATTTTGCTGGAAAACATCGGATCGTTGTCATAAAGCGAAGCGATGTCGCTTGGGAAGGCCGAGCGGCTTCAGTTCTTTCAGAAGCTGTGTTTTGTGTACTTTCAATTTAAGATCTCTTCTTAAAATGCACAAATTTGTGCCGAATCGACTCTCAATGGCCTTCGTGTTAGCTCTTCATTTCTTCAGTGCTATATTTACAATTTGTAAACAAAAATATTTTCACGATTTAATCAACTCGTCAGCCTTTGCCATACCGGTTATGATAGACAACCCGGATTATAATGGTTTTGGGTTGACCTGTCAGGTAGTTTAGAGCCTACTTCAGATCCTAGGTGAGTTTTATTAATGCAAGGTTTTCTAGAGGCATAGATAATAAGAATTTAAGATAATCGAAATTACTCCTAATCATTAGTTCAGTTTGAATCCATGAGCGCAGTTCTAGAGCTATCCTCACTTGGAAGCAACTATTGAAATAGTCTGTTTTGATTTAATATACCATATATAGTGAGCTGCTTTGTTATATGCTGATGTTGTTCACGATAATATTGTAGGTTAAGAGGTAATACGGTTCTATCAATATTCCATCTCCAATTCGGTTTGGCGTCTATCCTAACCACCAGATATTTTTTTGTAGAAGAAATGGGATTTGTAGCAAAGGTCCGAAGTATGCTCAAGAGAACAGGTGAATTTTGATTTATTTTAATATTGGTTTATTCATCAATATCCAGTTTGTCCCAATCATAGTAATCTCACTTATGCCAGCACTTGTTTCAATCTTCACAGCACTTCCGAAATACACTTTTTGGTATTGCCACCAGCTTTCCTATCATTGGTCTCTCCAGTTCTGTGCATAGAAAAAAATTGCAGAGAGCCAAATCTGGTGAATACGGCGATTGATTTATGCATTACCATAATGCAGAATCCTTGATTTGTTTTTTTTACAATTCCTATCTTTTGAGCAGTCTTGTTTCACGCTAACG
Organism: Ceratitis rosa; assembly: GCA_037013455.1. Lineage (NCBI taxonomy): Eukaryota > Metazoa > Arthropoda > Insecta > Diptera > Tephritidae > Ceratitis > Ceratitis rosa. The sequence continues at coordinate 18,292,984 of JAWMAG010000004.1, forward strand.
TTACATAATTTCCTTGTAGTATTTGAAAGAATTCGAAAGAACACATCTGATTCAACTTCGCGTGCTTTTTTCGGTCTTGGCTCATCTGGCTGCGTCCATTGGAATGATTTGGCTTTCGGTTCGATATCCATTTCGGGCAAACCTGGATTGTCGTTGATGTCATTTAGTTACTCCTGAGGGATATAATTCGATACTGCTTTTGCTAAAATTTCGAAATTTCCGACATCCTCTGCAACTTCCCTAAAAGTAATTTCACAATTTACCAAAACTAATTTTTCACTATTGTAATGTTTTCGTCACTTGTTCACGTAGTTGCAACTCCAAAACGCTCAACGTCATAAACACCTTTTGATTTTTTCTATAGTCTTCACGATAAGACCAAGTTGGTCTTTCGCAATCTCCGTAATAAGAAACCAGCATGCCTACTCTAAAGGGTAAATCTGTCAACACCGCTCTTCACGAAATCTGGACGAGGATCGGGAGGGATCAAGCCCTTATATCTTAACTGAGTTAGCCACCAATGCACTGCAAGAAATTGGAATTTGAGCACACTTAATGAAACTAACCATCTGCTTTTAAGCCAATCTTACTAAAAGGCAGCGATATCACTCTGCCTTTCTAGTTCACAGACCTAGATATAATCATAGATAGCAAGCTCACCTGAAACGCGTTTCACGTCTGAAACACTGGAACCATTTAATCTCTTAATTTTAATCAGACAACCTCTAAGGTGGTATCAGTTGTAGGGAAATCTTAAATAAACTCTCAGCTATATGCGAAACGACCGTGGTTTGGGAAATTGTGAAGCCGAACCACCGTAAAATTTCGACGCGATGCGGGCATACGTTTTTCACCTGCAAAATACTTGCAGAGATCGGCCTTCAACAAAAAGGTCAATAGCAGATGTCAAAGAGAAAACACTTGCAATGTGAACAGACTTATCTGGCAATTAAACGATACAAAAATAACTAAGTCTCTACTCTTTACAAACAGAACCTCCACGAGCATACCAACTGGCATAATTAACGGACACTGTTTGATGGAAGGATGGTCTACTTCTCTTATGACTTCAGTCGTGGCTGCAGACATATAGACGAGAAGGAGTCCGTGGAGCATCTAGAATGATGAGAGAAATGTTTTCCATATATCCCATCACCACATAGGTACAATAATGGGCCAATAGGCCTCAATCAAGGGACGCCGTGTTTTAGAAACCTAAGCAACTAACTTACTAACTATTACAATGTGCTGTGGTTGTAAAGTGATAAGGGGAAGTGCTAAAAACCATGCAAACTTCAAAATTCCTTGATTTGGGTATATATTAAAAATAAAATTTAAAATATTAAGTGCGAATTTTATATGAAATAATATACATTAATCTTCCGTTTTCTATAGTTCTTAATTTTTTGTGCTCAACTCACTGCTTTGGATTTAGTTGTACGCCATTTTAGGCTGCTTATCTGAGATTTTATTGTAGAATTTCGCAAGTTTTACAACAAATAAAAAAATGGAAATAGATATAAGCACACAAAGTGAATTCTTACCCATTTTCTTTGTACATTGAATTTCATATTTGTTAGGGATTCTTTTATTGCTGGTGCTGAGATTTTTTAATACATGAAAACAATACCTATTGGGAATTTTATGATCAAGCGAGCAAAGGAGGTGAAAAATATTTGTATTATTTTTTATGCTGGGAATTACTTTGTACACTTTTTCAATTTTCATTATTCATAAAAACTATTCTACAAAATTTTTTTCGAGTTAGTGCAGTTATTTTCCACTTATTTTTTATTTCGTTTGTTTATTAAAATTCAAATAAAGTATGTTTAATCTTAATTGCATTTTAAGAGTCTCATATTCATGCACATAAAGCCAATACGCTGGCGCCACCTTTGGCTTAATTTTAAATTATTTAATTCATTAAAATTATTTTTGTAAAAAAATTCCGACATTACACACATAACTTTTTTGTCATTATGCATAGTTTATGTAAATTTGTTACATTCGCTGCCTCCTCAATATGCGCCTAAAGTTATGCAATAAATTTAAGCTTCGATTTATTTCCAACTTAATGCCATCGCTTGTTGGCTGACCTGAGCTTGCAAGCATAGCAGGAAAATTTATTTATTAATAAATTCTCGTTCGTTCGCAAAATCGTTTTATAAACGACGCAATGTCGCCTATAACTATGCAGCGTAAAATGGCTATGCATACATAAACAACTTTTGTGCATACTCAAATATACAAATATACATACTCGTGTGTTTGGAAGTATATGGTATGTATGTAAATAAATATATTAACGAAAACGCAATCACCTCATTGGGAATTTTTTTTATATATATTTTATGTAATACACGTATGTAGGATTTTATTATATGTGTACATACGTGTATGTATACCTATATATAATAATAATTTTTCCATTTTCGTTTATACGCTCGTCACCATGTTTTGCGCCGCTGCCAAGTTATTACTTCATTCCATCGTTGCGTGTCGAACTAAATGAAAATTTATGTAGTTTTCAATTTATTTTCGCAATACGTTGGTTGTTTCGCTTGATTGCGATGCTCCGCGTTAGGCTATTGGTGCACTTGGCTAAGTTTTGTTGGATGTGCGATGGTTATCTCATGATGGTATGTTTTCTTGATTATATATATGAACATGTACCATATGTATAAACTAAAAGCATAAATTTATCATATCCATATTGCGAAAATGCGTGGCATTTTCTCGCTAAGTTGTCAGTGGTAGCGAGTTTTCAAACGTTAACACGCTTGTCATACGATTATGACAGCTGTCATATAAACGAGAATGCGTCAGACAATAAAAACCAAGAAGCGAAAAAATGTATTGCGAATTTTCAATAAAAAAATTAATTTAACATGAAATTTTTTCTTAGTAGAAAATACAGTAAATAGTGTTGAAGACATCGGTAAGCTTGTGAAGCTTAAAAACTCACCTTTTTCAACAACTCACTCCAATGAAAGTTTATTTATGTACCTGTGTTTATGTGGGATGAAGTTAGTATATTCCGGGAATTAAATTTTGTATATCCATCTGTCAGCTGTAAGTCAATTCTACATTGTAGAGCTACTTGTGGACTGACAGAATAGATTTTATATGCGTAAGATTAAAGTACTGACTGACTCCATATCAACTTTTTGCTCTTCAGATAACAATTGCTGTGTAAATATATTTGGATACAGCCCAAGCTGACGTCATGTTTCTTAAAACATATATGAAAGGTTACCATGTAAAAATGATAAAAAATTATCTATTTCGTTTCATTGCTTCAAAAGTACAGGGCTATATTGTGATATCCGTCAAACTCAACTGTCTTATCAAATATGTTTTGTTTAAGTTAAAAGTAATGCATTTTTGAAAATGCCTATCAACTGCATAAACGCGTTAAAATTTTTACAGCCTAAATACCGTAGTTATGCTGGTAAACCTTTACCTCTTGAGCACTGGAAAATAACATTCGTCAAGTTGTGGCTGAGAAATTGTTCAATATGTGTCAAAAAGTGGTCGAATATTACCTCAATTGGATCGAAATTTACAAAGATTCGTGACGCAATTATTTGAACGATGTTATGTTTCAAAAATAATACCAATGAAGGAAACCACAATATGGAAGCAATCCAAAATGTAGGCAACGTTTTTCTAAATGCTAATACAAAATATTGGAAAAAAGTTATTTTATTAACTACAATACAATTAGGATTACTTGGATTTATTTAAGCAAAGATCCACACCCTACAGGAGACAAAACTGAATTTTATTTAAAAAAAACATAAATAAATCAAATAAAAATTAATATATATTAAATACAGTTAATAAATATGATTATATCAAATTTCGAAAAAACAAAAAAGTAGTGCCATTAAGTATATAAATCATCCGTTTATAAGCGTAACAGATAAAGTACTCATGTAAATATACTTTTTTTGAATACACATGATATCTATAACAGTACTTGAAGTCATAAACTTTTTCACATGCAAGATATTAATTAGTAGCCTTAAAGTTCAAAATTGTTTAACCTTTTTATTATGGGGTAACTTAACAAGCATATTAAAGTTTGTGTTGCTGCTTCCATGGTAACCACATGGTGCGCAATGCCTGGCCGGCTCGGTAGGGAATCGAACCACTCAAGAGCAGCTATTTTCGGCCGAAGCTGTAATAAAAAGGCAATTCGGTAGCAAAAATTAAGGTAAAATCAATTAAAATATGGTCATTTTATGAAATTTCTATTGCTTTTTATACAAATTTAGTGTTAAAGTAGTTTTCACGTGCTAATGGCGGTTGCGGTAGCACTTATTTGTGATTTTGATATTTTCAGAAATTAGCTGAACAATTTAAGAGCTGTAGAGGTTTGTTAAACGGTAGGTTAAATTAGTATTGATTGGATGGGATTTGATTAACTTAGCTTAGGTAAGGTTATCCTAAAAATTTTCGCATTTGATTTATTTGTTTCTTAATTGCGGAGTAAGAAATATGTTGGGATATGTTTCCATTAGATTAGTTGCTTAGGGATATCAAAATTTAATTAATCCGTTCACATATAAAAACCTACACACTTACTAAAAACCCATGGTCTGCTTTCACTTCGCTTTTTAAATCGATTCACCAATTCATTGGAGCATATCGCCTATCCTTGATATGTCGATGCAATTCGAAAAGTCATATTAAATTTTATATGGGTCACTTTTGCTGACATTCGAATGTCTCTTCCGTCAACAGCATCAAAAAGACAACTGAAAACATTTTCTTTTGGTTATTAAATGTTGTCGTTAACAAAAATAGTTGTGCGCACATGCTGAGATGGATAAACAAGTGAAGGTCGCATACATTTATTTTAGCAAGATTTCTTCATAAACAGCAATCATATTTATATACGGAAGTGTATGAAATGGTTTCAACAGAAGTCAAGCATCACTGTGTAGGCGGAAATATCAATTTCTGAATCTTCACCTCTACATTTGCCAAATAAATGCGATCAAGTGAAAGCTTGAGGTGTTGGTCTCTTAAACCTTTGTCCAGTTGATTGTTTGGTTAATTGAGTGAGTTGCATAAATGTAAAAATATATTTTTACATTAATTTAAAATATCGGTTTTGCGATGCTTTCAGGCAGCAAATCTTTTGGTAAACGTGTGTGAGGCATAAACATTTTAATAATTTTTTTATACTTAACAAAAACCATTTGTTTGATGTACTTTTAAGTCAATGCGTCACTTTATAATATAAAGAAGGCATAGCCGAGTGATTAGCAGGGTTCGAGTCCTACTTCGACCAACATCCAATATTATTTAAAATTTATTTTTGGAATCGCGGTCGCCTCTCGGCAAGGAATGTCAACCCCCCCGAGTGTATTTCTGACATGAAATAAAGGCTTTTGTTGGAAAACATGAAGACACGTATTTGAGGTGGAGTTCGGCCGAAAACGTAAACACCACGATACAAGGGAACTGTGGAAAGGCATTTCAAAGTCTGTTCCACCGCTCTGGATAATATTGATTTTCGGTAAGAAAGAAAGAGATATGGTATGATGAGGAATCTCGAATTGAAGTGGGGAGAAAATGGACTGCCTAACTCGTAACCTTGCAAACGACCACAATACGTGCGGGGTGGGATAGATGGAGGGAAGGAAGACAAATTTGCAGAGGAAAGAGGAAAGAGGCTGAAAAGGCTAACTTTCGAAAATTCTACGAAAAAAATACGGCGATCGGTTCATAGAGGCAAAACTACTCCAGCCTACTGAAGGAACCGGAAACTCCAAACGACAGTAATGGAAAAGACGTTCTATTAAACGGCTAAGATGAGGTTCGAAGCAAATCAAACTTAAGTGTGCTCAACCCTATCAATAAATAAGCGGATCCCACTGTCTGCGGGATTCGCCTCCTAAATACGACATACAAATAAGGTATAAAAGACTAAAGCCCACCATCAACAAGCTGACTAGATCTTATCAATGACCACCATTGTCAAGATATTTACCATGCGACAAATCTTGGAAAAGATCTGTGAGAAAAGAATACGCATCACTTTTTCTTTTTTTTCAGCCTTCAGCATCACGAAAAGAAGCTGCCTCTCGACGTCATGTCTGAATTTTGTATCTCCGGAAAACTTTTGCGGTTATGTAAACTAGCAATGGACCACATCAGAAGCACAGAAAGAATTAGGAAGAACTTCTCAGAGTTATTCGATACTAAACGATTGTTAAATGAACAGTGCACAATGCTTTACAAAAGTGCACTCGTACATCTGCTGGCGTATACCGATGGCATTGACATCATAGGCTTTAACAAGCGCTACGCTAGTTTTGCCTTCTCCAAGTTCGACAAATAATTTCTCCTGTCATCAAACAAACAGTCATTCACAGCAGAGGTAGAGGAAGACCACCACTCCGTTGGAAGGATCAGGTAGAGAGCAACCTTGTTTCTTTTGGTATTTCCAACTGGCGCCAACCAGTGAGAACGTAAGTGGTGCTAACACTAATGAAAGAGAAGAAGAGGAATATCTCATGGAATTTATATTCACAAAAACTAAGGAAACTAGCCTACGTCAAATGCCCCTTGAACGTTATTATTATCAACAGTCATAAATCACCTTAATTTTATGGCATATTACAAAAGGTGAATGTTTTTTTTACGCATATTTTTGTTTTTTCTAGTGCACTTAAAACGCTTGATGGGATTTATTAAGCTCTGCTGTTTGCTTGTTTGCAATTTAGGCATCGCTATTTAATTTATTATAAATCAGCATCCAAAGCATGATTGAGTGTTTTGTATTTTAACTCTACTCATTGTGTAGAAGTGTGATGTTTGAGTGGTGTTGAATTGGTTATAAGCCAAGGGGTTATGATCCGAAGGGTGAATTTGCTGCGTAAAATGCAGCAAACTCCCTTGCTTTCAGTGTATGTGTTGTTATTATTATTTTTTATTAAAAATCTTTTTTTTATTGTTTTGGGTTATTTGTAAAAGTTTTACGATTTCACTTGTTAGCTCCAGCCTCCATATGCTTTTTGATTTCTGCTGTGTTTATTTGCCTGCTTCTGCCAATCGCGTTTGGGTTCAGCTGACACTGAGAACGTTTTGTGTCGTTAATAAAATGTCAAATAACATTGTTTTGCTCAACTTTTAATCCTTTCACTACAACAAGAACAACAATGACAAAAGCTACAGCAATAATAAAGATAATAAAATAACAATAACAACAGAAATCAACAACAAAGTGCGGGTAAAAAAGTTATTACTTTTCTGCCTTAAAGGCAGGTTAGCAGATGTCAAACATCACTCAACGCATTGCTCGTATAAAATAAACAATTTCACTATCAAAACCTTAGCCGTCTACTTTATTGCCTGAATGCTTGACTTTATTGCGCTGATCCCTTTTCATGCTTACACAATTTATCAAATCACTTGCCGCATTTACTTGTCTGTTTGTGTGTATTTTTGCTTGAGTTTTCTGTTTGCCCATAAAATGTTGAAAAGTCATTAAATTAATATAACTTTTTTCTCATGTTTTTTTATTTTTGAAAATTCGATTTAAGGTTACAAAAGTTTAAATCTCTCTCTCCCTCTCCCTCTCTGTTGTGGGTGTGCGCTGCTCTGCTTGTAAAATAATTTTTACAATGACAAAATGACCCCGGAAGCATTTGTCTGTGGGGATTTGCGCGTGGTTTGTGATTTGTGGTTAAGTTTTGCTTTGTTGAAATGAGCAAATAATATATATTGTATTGTAAATAAAGTGTCCAAAAGCTGAAGATGTGCTTTTGAAAGAAATGAGTGCAATACAAATACTCAAAATATTATTCACCGTGAAAAGGACAAACAAGGATTTTCAGCTTCAGAAAAAGTTTGTTGATTTTAATTTTTTGAAAAATGAGGTAAATTAATTTTTGCATAAATAGATTTATTTTGTAGTGAGTATTTTTTAATAATCAAATATACTACGTTATTAAATAAAAATTAATAATGTAATGTAAGTATTTAATGGCATGTTATATTTTCGGTGTTCTTAAAACTTGTTATTAATAAAACCTCCTCATTCTGCGTCCGTTTACACCAACCCAAGCAGTTCGAATAAAATATGCTGTGAACTTGGATTTTTAATAGGCAGGCAGGAAAAATAATTAAAAAAAAAATATATATGTACATACAATATATAAAATACTTTTTTATTTATTTTCTTGCGGGTCTAAATGATATATTTGTATTAAAAGTAATTTGGGTATTTATTCTGATGACTTGAGGACAAAGGTGTAACACCTAGATCCTTCGTGACTTTCGATCACTCAATCCAATCTATTCATTATATGTATTGTAGATTCATTGTAGAGTAGAGAGAGGCTAAGGGAAGGTTTCTTAATGATCACTTTTCATCTTTAATCCTAAAGTTCGATCACCAAAATGACGTTGATCAAAGTTATAATTCCTTAACTATACCAGGAAAAATTGGCTGGGCGATAAAGAACTTTTCGGAAAAGCCAGGGAGAGAACTTAAATCTGCAAATTAAACTCTTCGACGGTTGTATGAAAAAAAATCCTTCTTACTTTGAGTGAACAGCATGAATTCCGTTGCTTTTTAAAGATAGGAAAGATAGGAAAAAGGGTATGCAAAGGAATACCGCCTAACCAGTTTGGCATTATTTACTGTAAAATCATTGGAACGCTTAATAAGTATTAACAGATGACATATGATGTTAATGAAAGGCTCTTTCTCGAAAGCGGATAATATTTACACAAAGGGGAGATCAGCACACGGAGTATTGTACAATATAATAAGAAAGATAGAATTGGTGAAAGCGGGGCATATTCTAGGAGAAATTCTTTTTTTTTAATTAAGAAGAAAGTAAATTATTCAAGCGGTCAAACCCCTGCCGTATCTTTTAAGTCAAGATACTTGCAAGAAACTTGTTGGCAGAACTACTACCGATGGTGGATAAATGTAGTTAGACATTGTAAATGGACAATCAAAGTAATGGCATATGGGTATTGAAGCCAATGAAATAAACGATGAACTCAAAAAAGAAGGACTACCGTTTGAACTTGATCTAGCTGTGGGCCTACCAATTCCCGGTAGTAATGCATACACAAGAAACGATTTTGTGTTGTCAGTGTAATAGGCTAAATAGTGAAAAATAGGTACAGGACATATAAGGCAAAGCTTACTTGACTTGCATTAGTAACAGTTAGCAACAGATGTCAGACCCCCAGCTGCTAGTTTGACTTTTAACAGAGAATTGCGTGTTGATAGTAAATACATAGAAGGAGTAGAGATAAATTGGGAGTGCTCGGCATTCCGCAGAGTGATTATCCCATTTGGCCTGGATAAACTGGACAACTTTCAGGCGGCAAGAGAAAAACATTAAAAACGCATTCGATTAGCAAAGAGGCTAGCAGTTAGTTTAGCAATCTGTACTTTTGGTCTCAAGTTAAATATTTGGCAACATTGTGGAGATAGTATCGTGTATGGAAACTCCATTAGGAGTCAACTACCTTTTGTTCAGATGGAACTAGCTGGTCGCTATGGTAAGTGGGCTACATCTCTGAAGTTTTCAATATTAAGATTATGTAACCAAAACTTCCGTAAGAATTTTTACTTTCAAAAGGAAGAATCAAGACTCCAACTTAACTAGGTTTAGGTGGATAATAAAAGCTTAATTTCTTTAAATACCTAGAAACTTATTTTCATGATTCTAAACCAGAACTTTGAAACTGCTCAAGCGATTTCTTGCTGTTATTCCAACAAATGGAGAGCCCTACAGTTTATTCTGAGCCACCTCCGAGTGGCTGATGGTTTTTTATGAGGAACTTTTATTTCATGGCAGAAATACCCTTGGAGGGATTGATATTTCCTGCCGAGAGGCAACCGCAATTCGTCAAATTAAATTAATTTTTTTTTAAATAAATTTTCTTTAAATTTCGGATGATGATCGCGCCAGGACTGGACTCATGAACTTTTTGAATGGCTGAACCACTCGGTTATCGTGACCGCCAGAAATATAGGTATATTACTCGTACATATAAAAAGTATTCAATATACCATATCAGACCTTTTTATTGATTTATTTTGTTCCATACGTACCACTTTCTTTCCTCTCTACCATAGCCTGCTACAAAAGGTCTCCTCAATTTGTTGATATATTTAAACACTCAAAGTTTGTAAATATTTAATGATTGCCCTCAAAATTAATAGTTACCACAAAAGGTTGCGTATACGCACTGTACATCACTACCTTTTCCATACGAATTATTCACCTAAACTAAATCCCTGCACGTGTGGTAAGAAAATGACCAAAGTTTTATTATTTTGAAATAAATTTTGAAAGCAAACTTGTCTAATATTAGCTACTTGACCAGAAATAAGTAAATACTTACGCACTCACAGAGAGTTTTTGGTAAGCCTAAAGAATGTTGAAGGCATAGATTTGCCATTTTTGTGTTAAAATATTACCGCTTATGTCAACGAACTGTTTTGACCAATACCCTTTTCGTTTTTACTGGCTTACGAGTTTCTAAAATTTGTTAAGCCTATCTATTTGTTGATGTGTGTGTGATATTGTGGTTTTTTGTAGATTTCCTACATACAACGTCCAAAAATTTTATACAAAGAAAATTTTGTTCTAGAAAAGAACTAATTGAAATATTGCCAATTGGTAAGAAGGAAATGGTTTGAAAATGGTGGGCAACAAAAAAATGTTGTGGGCAGTGTGAAGTATGAGATGGATAGATTACGCATTTCTATCGTTTAGATTTTGGCAAACAAACTGCTTTGTATATACCACCATTCACATAGTAAAGTATATATTTTTCTGCTACTTTCTGTCTAAAATTTATGGCTGTTTTTACGCCTCAAATATTCAATGGTTTTGTTTTACATCTTACTTTTCCTATGATGCCTCTATATGTTTACGCCAAACTGACCAACTGCTGCCTACCAACGACTGAGAATGTTTGTGAATTTGTAAATGACTCTCTGACAGCGCTATTTATTAGTTTTTAGACTTTTGGTTTTGGGTTTAAGTTTTAGACAAATGAGATGGCAATTTGAGCTTATTGGCGCCATTGAGTCTAAAATACACGAAAATTAGCTATTTTGCTGATTTAAAAGCTTAAATTGTTTTTGCCAATATATTTTAAGTGGTATTTGTTGTAAATTTTGAAATAAAATATCTTAATTTTAAACACATTAATCATGCAAGACTAATTTATTTTTGTATTAAATAACCAGAAAGAAAATTCTAATTTTTACAAAACAGTTTTAGTATGAATCTTATCACAGTTAGTATATGTGTATGTGTATATAGTGTGTCATCCCACCACAAGTGCTTTGCAGCTGCATCAACAATAGCAGCACTTGTTTCTTTCATTTATAAATTGGTACTTATTTGAAACATCAAATGTGACCAGGTTACTCTACACCAGACGAATATGAAGTATTTTTCTTTGCTTCCACATACATATCTTTTCGAATATTTTCTAATGTTTTCATTCATCCGAAAGGACATTAGATTTTCCGAAAAATATTTCTATTCTAAAGCTCATTCATCTAATGCTGGTGGCACTGATGCTTCTGCTCAAACCAGCAGAGCGGAAACTACGATCTGCTTAAAGAGCGCTTTGTTTGTTTGTGAAGAAAGGATTTTACCTTTCAATTACATATTAAGTCTAAAGTAGAACTCGTTGACGAAATTGACTCCGTGTATTTGTTTGATGAAAGAAGATATTTTGCCTTGTCCAAGGTCTCTATTAGAACCATTCATTTCGGTTCTAGAAGATTTTCTTTCTTTATATAGTTCTGCAGCACATATTATTTTATCTATCATTAGGTTGAAGAAGTCACGCTGCTCGTTCAATACCGAACGCTTTAGAGGCGAGCTTTCGAATTCTGACTGCCCATATGGCATTATTAGCCTTACACAATCTACATGAGTATCAAATTCGGACATAAGATCATAGGGGCAGCTCCCGTATATGCTGTTGAATCAACTTAAACTCTGGGAAAGGGATGAAAAGTCGGTATGTACCTCTTCCTGTAATTTTTATCGTTAATAGTCGGGCTTGGTGCTTTTATAACCGCTGAAGCGATTTTCGGCCGAGCTTCTCCTACAACTTGTGGTTTTCTTAAAACAAATGTAGGTGCAAAATTAGGTGCACTAATCTGCCTCCGAACGGCTAATGGTTTTTCATGAGGAACCCTTATTTCATGTCATAAATACACTCGGAGGGGTTGACATTACCTTTAACTTAATTTTTTATTTAAATGAAATTCTTATAATTTTGAGAAGTTAGCCGAATCAAGACTCGAATCCTAGCTTTCCGAATGGCAGTATGCTAGCCACTTGGCCATCACGATCGCCACCTTTGATTATAATAATTTTGCAAGCTTAGATCATATTCTACAAAGAATCGAATTCGTGCACCTTGCCAGTTGAAAAATATTTTTTATTTTCGTGAGGTGGAATTTCGGGGTTATGGCATTTCCATTCTAACTCAGCTAGCTGGAGAAGTGTGCCTCAATTCACTCAGTAAGCTGTGGACATCGGTTAAAATTCTTTGTTTGTCTACTCCTATGTTAACATCGTCAAGCACAATTTTAACATTGTCACGTAGGCAAAGCTCTTAAGGTATTTGTAAGCTCTATGATACAAAGTCCTGCTCTTCCTATGGACCGTGTGCAGAAATAAGCAAACTGTTTAACTGTTTCCTTAGATATGAATTGTGGCTAGAGATTTAACCACAAGATAGAAGGCCAGACTCGGCTGTAGAGACTTCCCTCGTCACAAAATAAACACCAAATTTTCTTCCTTTTATGTGTATACTGCAGTAGATATAGGGGTATCCATTTCGTACGTTCAAAAGTACTAAACAGAATTTTTGTCATCTGTCAAACTTCACTATCAAACCAAATATGTTTTGTACGAGTATTAGTTAGTTAAAATTGTTGATATTTGCTGCAAAAATGGTGATTCAAACAAGGCCACGTTTCTCACTTTAAGAGCAGATCGTGGTGTAAATAAACGTCTAACTACTCAAGCGATTGGTAAAATTTTAAGGTCATTCCAAGAGACACAATCAGTTATAGATAATCCTCAATTAAAAAGAATCCATTGCACCCAAACAATGCTTACGGCCTGGTGCATCCAGAACTTACGACAATGGCGAGGCTGTCACTGTCAATTCGGAGCATTAAGATCCCAAATTGACTTTTTTGGTATACAATTGAAGAACACGACTCGAGCAATATGTGTTTTCGGCACGATGGTACAACATGCCACACAACACAAGTGAATATTGCTTTATTGCGAGAAATCCGAGATCGACAATTTGAGAAAGCTGGACTTTTTAGGGCTGCGCGAAAGTCTGTTTTTATACAGATAAATCTGTAGCTTTTGAGCACTTGAAAACCAATATTTGGGCAGTTATGGCTCATTTACCGCACAATAGGTGCCGAAAACGGCTCGAAAATTGCGATCGAGTTCTTCCTAGATTTCGTGGTATGTGTTTTTAAATGGAGGACCTACAGTTTATACTGAATATCCTCTGACTCTCTTTAATAAATAGCTTTTATTTCGTTCAAAGGAACACTGACGAGTACCGACCGCAATTACAAAATTACCTTACTTTTTTATTTAAATTAAAAATAACTGCTTTATGTACAATATATTTCTAAATTTTTTTGTTTGATAAAATAATATAATAAAAATATTTTTTTTAATTTACAGAGATGTAAAGTTTTTATTTATACTTTCCAATCAAAAATGATAATAGATTTATGTTGTTTAAAATTTAGTATTCAGCTAACAACATTCCCAAAATACAAAGTAAACAAACCCTAAAAATAGCAACACTTTGATAATATTTGCCTTTTATTTAAGTTTTCCTCTTTTGCCCACAGGCACGCGTGAAAACAGTGAAATCAATAGCAATAAAGCGTATATCCCTCCTGATTGCACTTGCTCGAGTGTAACTTATTCGAAATATGTATTTTATTACTCTCACTCAACCTTTTCAGTCATATAAGCTATACATTTGTTCGACGATGCGCACCGTAGACAAGTCGCCTATCTAAAGTGTTAAATCACCTGATGCCGTCAGCATGATTTTGGGCATATTTATTTATTGAAACAAAAGTTTTTTTGGGGGGTCCTCTTTACAAGTGGCTGGGCAATTGTCGAATGGTTGAGCGTATCACTGCTTGAAAGTTAATGCCGGAAAATGAATAGTAAGTGGAATAGAGGGAAGCAAGTGAGACAATTTCTTAAATACAACTATATGTATACTCAAAAGGTATATATGTAAGTTGTGTTAGTACAATATATGTTAAAGAAGTTTTCTGCTAGTGAAGTGTCTAAGAAAGGTCGCTAAATTTGTTGTAGATTTTGTGCTGATACCGCCAAATTTTACAACTTCCAATCCGTGACGTATGTCTACATATCTATGCTATTTATTTTTTGAAAGTGAATGTCTACTCACATATGTACTCGTATGCTCTTAGTATGTACTCTCTGCTGCTTACCGAGTTAAATGGCTCAATTACTTTTACTTCTCCATGCCAGGCTTTACATTTGCTCAATCATTCCGGATGAGCAAGTGAAAAGTTGAGATTATAGTATTTTATTTTAGTAAGTGAAAGAATGTAGCAAATGTTTCGTCTTACATTGATAGCTACTACTAAAACGTAAATGTGTGTTTTTTTCAGATTTTATTCGAAAGGATATCGAAAAATTCCACAAATAATTTGAGTAATTAAAGCGTCAGGCATATTTATTTTACGGCATTTAAAACTAAGGAAAAAATAAGGAAAAAACAAAGTAATCTTACAATAAAGAGAGTTCAGTCCATGATCGAATCCATGACGAATCGCGAGCGTTTGCTTGATGACAGGATATATTTCAACTCACTCTCGTTCGCTTTCTATTTCAGTCGGTTGTTTAGGTCATTAATGTCAATATTATCGGCGTACGCCAGCAGCTGTACACTCTTATAGAAGATTGTACCTTCTCTATTCAGCTCTGCAGCTCGTATTATTTTCTGCTGGAACAAATTAATGAAGTCACAGTATAAGGAATCCCCCTATCTGAAACTTCGTTGGTACCAAACGGATCGTAGGGCTTTATCCCAATTCTGACTGCACTTCTGGTGTTGTCCAGCATCAGTTTGGATAGCCGTACAAATTTTGCGATATCCCCGGAATTCAGACAAAACGATGTAGAGGCCGCACCTTTTCGTGCTGTCGAAGGCTGCTTTAAAAGCGTAGAAGAGGTTGTGTGTTACGATCCTCTTTTAAAAGGTCTTTACCAAGATTTGGCGCGTGGTGAATATCTGGTCAATGGTTGATTTACAAGGCCTAAAGCCACGCTGATAAGGTCCAATCAGATTGTTGAAGGTGGGCTTTAGTATTTTATACAACACTATTGGTAGGACCTTATATGCGATGTTAAGATGGTTATTGGCGCAGTTGTAGAATCACCCTTTTTATGGATTGGATAGAGCACTCTTAGTTACGGTCTTGAAATCTTCCTAGAATTTTCGAGCATTACCTTTATTGCCAGCTTCTCAAGCTCTATATTCTCACGCATCTCGGACTCTTTTTGTTTTTGTCTTCAGATGCATCCAGCTCTCGGTATTCACTTACAGTATCGATATTCAAGGTGGGAAGAGCAAAACAATGATGCACAGACCTTAAAGAATATGTAGCAAAGTTGATAGACTATTCAAGGTTCTTTAAAATTGAATAGTTGGGCGGTTATATGCACCATAGTCTCCTCTTGAAGTATTTAGTGCCGAGTACCGCGTAGCGAAGTTATTAGCTGAACTGGTGATCTGACCCTTATAAACTTGCTTTAGTAAGAAATTTCAACATGCCTTTGATGAAGGAACCCGCCTTCGACTCTGACTGATATCTTCGTAAAAACGAAGGCCGATGTCACCGCCAGCTAAAATTTGCGATGGAAGTTTCAAAATGAGTGTGTCTGTGTGACAAATCGTCCGTTGACGTACATTACCACTTATCTGCGCATGATATATTTTAAAGGATATTGAAAAAACTGATTTTTAGTAGGACTGCTTTAGATTTTTTTTTTTACTGAAAATGGGGAGTCTCTACACACGTGCAACTTATGCGTCTGCTTGAAGTGACTTCTCCTTACGGTTCTAAGCTGGAGGGAATTTCAGACAAGATGATTAAATAGCCGTGCATTTGCTGCGATCGTATTAAAAAATTTTAAGAAAAATGTTTTTCGGAAGATCTATGACCCTTTGCTCACTGGCCTGAACGAATATTGTTGGCAAAGAAACGATGAGCTGTGTGAGTGATCCAAAGACTTTGACCTATTTCATCGAACTATAAGACAATGGTTTTGTGACTTTGCCATTTTATCCGGAAAGCACTCTAACCTTGAAAATCCACAGATGGAACTAGAAATATAGTACATTACTTCGCTATTAGCTTTGGATTTTAAATACACGTCACCTGCCTAAAAAAATAACCGATAAGATTCGCTTGAATAATAGTGAGGTATACAGATAATTTATTCTTAACATCTTAGTCTAAAGGAGAACAGAAGAATTATTAATAACGTCACCATGTCGTTTACTGCTTACATATCTACTTTAATATTCACACACACACTGGCAAACTTAGAAAAGTTTAAAATTCCAAAATAATATTTATGGCGACATTGCATGAATATAAAAGTTTAGTTTGCTTTGTTTGATTTTCACACACGAGAGACCAGTGCCGAAAATACGGAACGAATTTGTCAGTCACATGTCCTTCCATTATTGTGTATGTACGTACGTATGCCTGTGAATACTAGTATAGACATTGTCATTAATATATGACAGCCTTTTTGTTCGGTGTTTCAGTTAGAGGTGAAGGTCACTTTCTTTAACTTTCCACCCTCGAAATGAGAAAATGCACCGGCGGTGTGGTTCAAATGGTTTTTGTAGCCTATTTTACTCTCAGTTTCTTCTATTGGATGAGTGCATAAGTTCGTGCCCGATTTCAAGTGCAAACTAAAATTGAAATTTTTTGAAGAAAGCGCTTTTATTAATCAATTATGTATTCGCCATCATGTTCGGCAATCCACTCCCAACGTTCAGCCAATTTACGGATGCCTGATTCAAAGAAATCGCGCGGTTTCTCGTTGAAAAAGGTGTCAAGGTGGTTTTTGACGTCTTCCACATTTTTAAATTTTTTTCCATTCAAATTGTTCTGCAGCGATCGAAACAAATGATAATCAGAAGGTGCAATGTCGGGTGAACATGGGGGATGCGGCATGATTTCCCAATTCATCTCCTTCAGTTTGGCCAGGGTCGGTTTTGCAACATGTGGCCTGGCGTTGTCATGATGGAAAAGAACTCCTTTGCGATTGGCCAAAATCGGACGTTTTTCATCAATTGCTTTCTTCAATTCGACCAATTGCTGACAATACTTGTTGGCAGTGATCGTTTCTCCAGCTGGCAAGAGCTCAAAATAGATCACGCCTCGGATATCCCACCAAATGCACAGCAGTACCTTCATCGGATGCAATCCACCTTTCGACATCGGTTCCGCTCCTTCGTGTGCCTGTTTCCATGTTCTTTTGCGTTGAACATTGTTATACAGGACCCATTTTACATCACCAGTCACGATCCGATCCAAAAAAGGTTCGTTTTTGATCCGTCGAAGCAAAGAAATTGCTGTTGACATACGGTCCACTTTGTTCTTTTCACTCAACTGATGTGGCACCCATGTATCGAGCTTCAAAGTGTACCCAACCTTTTTTAAACGACGAAACGCAGTTGATTTGTTGACGTTCAATTCACTGGCAACCTCTTCCGTCGAAATACGTGAGTTATTCGCAACTAAAGTCCTTAGAACATCGTCATCAAGCTCAGAAGGCCGTCCACTGCGATGTTGATCTTCGAGGTTAAAATCTCCAGAACGAAATTTCGCGAACCATTTTTTTACTGTGCGGAGTGCTGGAGCACGGTCCAAATAAACTTCGCGAATATCTTTAGTTGCAGCGCCCACTGCTTTTCCTTTGCGGAATTCGTATAACATAATATGACGCATATGATCTTTTTCGTTGTTCATCTTCCATGCGTCTTTTCACTAAGCAACTCAAATCAAAATGAAGTTATTTTAAGCTTGATTTATAGTTCGGACTGTCACCTTTCCAACGATATATAATATGTATATATTTCTTTCACGAGCGCCACTCTCAAACGATTCGTACGGCATCCAGCGGAATCGGGCACGAACTTATGCAATCATCCAATATGTACGTAGGTGCAAGCAATGACTTACAAATTGTAAAGTATTTGAATATTTCTCATTTTCGAATGAACTTGTGTTGTTGTCGAATTATTAATATGTAAACACTGCTGACCTTGCAGTTTATCGCAAGGGATCGAGGAGCTCAATTTGCCAGAATTTATGGTCATAAAAACAAATTATATGTAAATTGCTTGTCATATGATGAACTAGGAACTTTAGCTGGAATTCGTTAGCCGGATAACGAGGTCGTGCACAAAAAAATTAATAAGGTTTGGTATTCGATTGTATTATTTTAATGTACTCTTTCGTCTATTTATGGGTCATAAAGTTAGAGGTGAAAGCTGGCAACCTTCCTAGAGAGGGAGTAGATCCTCACCGTCTTTAAATGCCTTACCTAATCTTAAAGTAGGGGAAAGAGTAGTTCCTCATCTCCAATATAATCTCATATATTTGTGCTGAGGTAAATTCACGATTCCTGTCCCTTGGTCTGCTGCTGATCGCTTATATAAGTATCTTAGTCACATTAGTGTTCAATGTTTTATTCTGGTTTCATGCTTTCCATTTTAACATTTAAAACCACACCTTATGTTGCTGCTATGTCTTATTGCGGCGATATGTTGATGTGATGTGATATTTTCAGGTCATATCGTACACCAGGTTTTGATATTGTTGTGTGAGCCTGACCACGTAACATTTTTCAATATTAAACTTAGAATCAAAAATCAAAAATCAAAATCCAAAAATCAAAAATCAAAAATCAAAAATCAAAAATCAAAAATTAAAAATCAAAAATCAAAAATCAAAAATCAAAAATCAAAAATCAAAAATCCAAAATCCGAAACCAATAATCAAAAATCAAAAATCAAAAATCAAAAATCAAAAATCAAAAATCAAAAATCAAAAATCAAAAATCAAAAATCAAAAATCAAAAATCAAAAATCAAAAATCAAAAATCAAAAATCAAAAATCAAAAATCAAAAATCAAAAATCAAAAATCAAAAATCAAAAATCAAAAATCAAAAATCAAAAATCAAAAATCAAAAATCAAAAATCAAAAATCAAAAATCAAAAATCAAAAATCAAAAATCAAAAATCAAAAATCAAAAATCAAAAATCAAAAATCAAAAATCAAAAATCAAAAATCAAAAATCAAAAATCAAAAATCAAAAATCAAAAATTAAAAATCAAAAATCAAATATCAAAAATCAAAAATGAAAAGTCAAAAATCAGAAATCTAAAATCAAAAATCAAAACATTGAGTTCAAAACACTTAACTCAAGACACAGAACTCAAAACAACAAATTAATAAAATAATTTCATAATTAGCAATGTTAAATATCATTTTTGTAAAAATGTGCAAAACATTTCAAGTGCGAGTACATGCGAGTATTTTAACAGGTGAGACTGTTAAGTCAACTTATTTATTATCTGATTTAAGAGTGAGTGTTTGCGATTTCGCGGTGTCGTAAAGGCTTTTGAGAGCTCAAATATTGCAAAAATTAAGAGAGGAAGGACGCATAATACCTACACAGCATCTAAGAAGTAACAATGACACACTGCAGAGAGTCTCGCAACAAATGGGGTAGTGTACTCATTGTGGAAAGCTATTAAAATTACGCACCTAATTGTAGGCAACAACATATATGTTATTTGAAATGCTAATTATTTTTTTTAAAAGGCAACCAATTTGGAAGTGTTTGGCTCAGTCTAAGTAAATTATATTAAATGTGCGTAATGTGCATGCGTGTACTTTTTATCGTAATGCTAACAGACTTGTTGAAAAAGTTAGCTTTTGTTGCCTACATTACGGGGCTACACCTGCTTACGATGCAAAAAAGAAAAACGCGCCCATAATGAACGTTAAAAGCATTAATTGCCATAATGAACACGTGTTTTTTGCTAATCATGCTTACTATAGAAAATGAAAGACTCAACAAATCATGCAAAAGTTAAGTCATGAACGCAAAACGAAAGGAGGGGCACTGATTAATTTAGTTAAAAGTTTGTTGTGCTAAGAAATTTTTGTGTGTTTTATTATTTCATTTATGAAGTCAAAATTTTGCCATAATTATAATGCAAATTATACTCATAGTATTTCGGTTTTCAAAAGATAGTTTTATAATAAAATGATTATATTTATATTTTGATTATGTTTCCACCCATGAAAAGGTTCACCAAACCTGAACTAAACGTGCTAGAATCTCATTACTGATTGTTTTTACAAATCAAGAAATATAAAAGTAGTAAAAAAAGTAGTAGTACTTAGTGACTTGTTGAAAAATGTACTCTGTATTCGAAGACTATTCAGTTAATATAGGAGTGGAATAGGCTGAACTACCGCTAGGCAGTGTCATTTGGGTATGTACTATCTATCCACATTTAGAGAATACCCATATTTATAAAACTTAAAACTTTTACTTTGGCGGCCGCAACAGCGGAGTGGTAAACATTCTAAGAGCCAGGGTTCGAGTCAAGTATCCCCAGAATTAATTTTCCTAATTGCGGCAAGGAATTTTTGGCCATCCGAGAGTTTCCTAAAATGAAATAAAATAGCCCCATAAAAATCTTTCGGCCGTTTGAGAGCGACTTAGAATAAACCACGGGTTCCTCCACTTGTTGTAAAAACATTAAGACGCATACCACATATCGGAAAACGAGCTCCGTTAATATTTAGTTTAGGTTAGGTCAGCTTGGAATACTCGTAGCTGCTAAGCATCAACTCCCTTAAGCGGCTGGAGATGCTACTTGTCGTCATACTCTAGTCAAACTGATGTATGGAGTTGAAGGTTTCGGGCTTACCCTGTGCTCTATCAAAGAAAAATCGCAAAAATTCCATTACTGCCTATATTTGGGTCGATCTGTTTTCGCAGGTATAGAGAGATATAGAAGAAATCCATTGCTCCATCTTCTGTGACCAGTTTAAGTTTTTGTGTGTGTGGGGCATGTGGAACTCCATTTTTGGAACAACTGGAGTTAGCAACTATATAATATATATTGGTTTATTGGCAAGACCCATAGAAAAGGCGAGAGGACTTCATCTTGACATATCTAAGCGTCGACATACGATCAGCTATTACAAAATCAGTTTAGATCTATGGGATGCAGCTGTGGGGCACTTTAATCTTACACAAAAATTCCCCAAGGATTTCATTCGGAAAACGTTTGAAGGGTTGCCAACTCAACCTCCTACATCACAAATGACCGACTTTATAGAAATCCTACGATTTTAAGGGCAGCACTTTTAAAAATATATTCGCAAGTCCAGTTTTCAAAACTATTTTGTTTGTTAGATGCGGCCTCAGTGGACGAGTGGTTAGCATTGCGTACTAACATTCGGATAAAAGGGTTCTGGTTTTGGTACAATCAACTTTTACAATTACAGAAAATCTATATATGTAATTACGGTTGCCATGGGGCCAAGTGTAGAAGTTCACGCGAGAGAGGAATGTTTTTGACTACCATTGACTTGAAAGTGGCCATAAAAATTCTTTTACATATGGTTCAATGGCTCATGTCTTCCGGTCTTAGACCAAGTATGCTCTGTGTTTGTGGAGGGAGAGAGACGGATTTATGCTGGGAGAGAGACCCTCCTCGCATTGACCCCGGTGCATGAACGTGTCGCTATAATCCACATCAAAAAGCAAAATTTTTCAACGACATGTTGAATTCCGACCATAATCCGATGGAATAGAAAGACAATGTCACTAAGGACGCTTTCTATGAGCACCTAGAACGCGCCCCCGCGACTATGTGAAAATTCCGCTTTGGGGACTTTTAGTCAGAGTGAAAAAAGAAGATATTTTTGTCAGTCGGGGAAATTCAGCCTCCATGAAGAAACATCACCAAACGGCCTGAAGCTGATCGACTTCGATATAGTCCGAGCTTGGTTGTCTGTGGTACCACATTTCCGTACAATAAAATTCATCAAGCTACGTGGTTACCACCGAATCAAAAATCACGCAATCAAATCAACCTTGTTGTGATAGACGGAAATCATTTCTTCAGTATTCTAGATGTGCGTACTCTCCGAGGATTTAACATCTAGTTGGATGACTATCTTATCGCAGCGAAGGCACGCACCCGCTTCTGTGTATCAAGGAACACCCGTCAACAAACACAAGTATGATTTTACAGCGAAAAGCTGCAGTCAGTACCAGTAAAACAGCTAATACGGTAAGGAGTGTTCCGCTGCAGTGAAGGGAAAACCGACTGCATACACTTATCTCGCAACCAGCGATCGACCACAACTCATGCGGGTTGGGATAGATACCGAGAGCTGAAGAATTAAGTAAGAATTTGCAGACGAAAAAAGGAAAAGGGTGAAATGCATCAACATGAGAGTAATGCTCGAAAATTCAATAAAAAGATGCTGGAACTTACAGAAGATATCAAGACGAGAGCATACTCGTGTAGGAACCAATGTGGAAATCCGACAACGAATATCAAGAGCATACTTGGAGTTAATATTTAAGTAAAAAGTAAAATGGGTTGAAACTTTCTTCAATCGTCTTTCTAACGATCTTCAGTTTTATACTCGAATTTTTTATTCTTTTTTAATATAAATATAGCCTTACCATGATCTCCTTTGTTGCAATTCTTGGTTGAAATATTTATCTTCAAATCAAAGTGCGGATTAATATTGTTAATTGAAATCGGTAAATAAATTTATTGCAATAACATCTATAACATATATGCCTAAACTTCACCCCTCCTCAGATCTCCTCATTTGTCATTTGTGACATAATAATCAGTTGTCAACAAATTTAACACAAATATAAATAAATAATTACAACACTAACTGATGCTGGCAGTCATGTTTTACAAGCGTTATTGTCCACTATTACCATCACGTTGTACCATCACGTTGTACCACCACTGCTCTTCAACGACTTCAATCACATAACACGCCACAGCCAATCTCCGTATGTCCATCGAATTTGTGCTTTTACTTTCTCTCTGTATTTCTACCATAGACGGAGAAAGATGCGTTTGGCAGCTGCTGTGATTTACAAACGAGGAAATTATGAATGACTACCGATGACTACTGTTAGCGTTGAGTAGGAATTGTTCGGAAATTAGTAGTTGAGTGATGAAGATTGAAATGTCAGTGTCGTATTTCGCTTCTCTTTTTCGCCATGAATTGTGTTCGTTTTTCATTTGCACTGTGCTTTGGTCAGTATTGGAATTTTTGTATGTACATATATTATTTTAAATTTTCTTTATTTCTATTTATTATTATTATTTAATTTTTACTTCAGTTATAATTATTATGGAATCAAGGGTGGATTGTAATAATAAATTTCCCCCTGATCAAAAAGCTTCAATTGATTGGGTTATAATATTTTTAAATGTTATCATTAAAGGAGGTATTAAAATTAATTTTATTTCGTTTTTACCGGAGACGGAAAACTGTCGTTAAAGCTAAATCGTTCACAGACTATGTCAATCTTTTAAATAAAAGTCTGCTGTTAATACCATATTATGTTATGAAATTAACAGCATTCATTTTAAAATTAACGCTAACGAAGAGTTTGTGGGGTTTCAGCATTTACAATTTGATTTTGTTTCGATAACATACACGGTGTGTCCCAAAAATAACCGAGCTTTATATTTAAATCATACAACATACAGCGCCATGTATTGAAAATTTACAACATTAAAAAGATACATTAACCCTCTTTCAAACGCATCTAACTTCATGTAAGTCGGATGACAGATGTAAAAGTGACAGCCATTTCAATAAAACCAAAAGTGTGTTAATGGTTCAAAAAAAAATGGAACAAAGAGCAAATATAAAATTGTGTCAAACTTGAAAAAAATTGAAATTAAAGTTTAAAAAATTAAAAAAAAATTGAAAAAAATGAAGCAGCCGTAACCGAGGTACTGAAGAACATTTCTATAAATGACATAAAAAAAATCTATGCATGCGCTGGTTGACCGTTCCAAACGTTGTGTTGAGTTAAATGGAACCTATTTTGAGTAAATAATAACTTTCAAAGATAATATAATGTGTATTTTACTATTTTGTATCCAAAAAGTTCGGTTATTTTTGGGACACACCGTGTATTAGCAAAACAATTCATTAGGGGAACATATCTGATGCAAATACAATACATTTTTATAAACTGAGTGCGTGATAGTTGTTGAGGCCGCGCAAACCCGCAACCCAATCTTTTATAATGGCATTTCGGAAAAAGAATATAAAAATATATTAATAAAGGGTGGTTACATTTTCAAGGGCCGATGTTGATTTTGAATAAAACACAAATTATTTAGGAAATTATTGAAATTTTATTTTATTATGATATATTGGTATTACTCAATTATGTATGTAACAAAATATCGGCCAAATGAGCGCCGCCATTGTTTCGTTAGCTGTGTGGCAAGTGGCACCGTCCTGCTGAAACCACATATCGTCCACATCCATATCTTCCAATTGTGGCCATAAAAAATTCGTTATCATCTCACGATAGCGAACACCATTCACAGTAACTGAAGATGATTTTCTTCGAAAATTTTCATAATAAGTCTGGATAACTTTAACACGTTGTTGGATTGTGTATCTCTCCATGGTTCAAATTGAGTAAGTCTGAAATAGAGAAATGTCAAATTAAATTCGGAAAAAAACTTGGCGTTTAGGTGTGGTTCACATTCAACATCGGCCCTTACAATTTAACCACCCTTTATAAATAAAGAACTGCCTTTAATTACGAAATAATAAAATATGCGTAAACACCTTTACATGAAACTGTAGAAGTATAACTAATATGGAATTCTTATTCCGTTTATGTTTATATCTAGGTATTTACGAATGTACATAAAGGGACATCGTTAATTATTAGATTATCTGCAGTTCCGACCACCACACAGTGACTCTCAAATTGTTAAGGCTTTTGGCTTATTTTACTTTCATGTGGGAATAAATTAACTTTTGTTATTATTTACATACATATAAATCTAATTATTTATAATTTAATATATAAAACTCTCGTGCCACAGTGTTAGACACGATACTCCTCCGAAATGACTTTGACCGATTTTAATAAAATTTTATGTGCATATTCAGTAGGTCTGAGAATAATATAAAAACTATTTTTCACACAAGGAAGAGGACCTGGGACTGATCTATTCGAAAAACTTGAATTTATAGTTGGATTTACTTGAAATTTGATACATAGGTAGCCTTTTTCTTAGTTTAGCAGGAACATTACTTTTGTTTCCAGGAATAGTACCTAAGACCGATCTATTCGAAAAATCGTTTCTATGGTTTGGATTAATATACTTGCATATACAAATTTTCGGAAGTAGACCAAGGGACACCGAGCAGATATTTGATGGGCTTGGTCCATTTCATAACCTGATAGATGGTATTCGTTGACGTAAGATTTTTGGAAGGCACGCCCGTGCATATACGAGATCCGTTTCCTATGCGATTTCGCTCAATGAGAAACCCTTATGTTGAATACAATTCATAGTTTTTACCGAATTGATAACGGCTGGACCGAAATAAAATTGAACTTTCTTAAGAGAATCTCGGGGATCGATTCATGCGAGATAATCTTAGTTACGATTCGATTCACTTGAAATTTAATTTGTATCGTTTAGAGTAACATACAGAAACTGGTTCTTAATAATCTTATTTATGGTTAAATTTGATTGAATTTTGTTTTTTATTTTCGTTCGTATCGGCTACTTCAACTTTTCTTATCTGAAACCGCTTAGTTTAATTTAAGTAATTTCATTTGAATTGCATATGTTCGCATGTTGACAAACCATCTATGTTGTTTGTTCCTGATTGCTGACTACCATATTACTTTCTGCTGATTGATTTCATTCAAATTTCAGATTTTAACTGTCTACATACATTTTATTATCACTCTTAATGTAATATAAAGGCATGTAATTGAGGCACGGCGGAGTTCGCTGGATTTGCTAATAATAGCATATAAATGTCGATTGTCCTGCAGAGTGTACTTTTGATCGAAATTAATAGTGATGTAAATGTCTGACATTATGGGTCCCTAAGTCTGTCATTTATTCTGAAAATAATAAAAAGAAACTACAATGAATTATTTTTCACTAGTGTTTACTTTAAAATTGGTAAAGGGTTATTCATTTTGTGGCTTCCAAATTACACAACTGTATTTTGATATCTTTCTAACTTAACTTTCAAAACAAACATGCTTTGTTTTATACAAAAGTCAGGCAAATTTTGTGCCACAAGGAGAGATTATGGTCCATAATATCATCCTACTACTCAAGCAATTGAAAGCATTTTAACGAAATTTGAAGTGACTGGATCTTCTAAAATGCCGGTTTAACAAGATGATGCCATATACCGCACAACACGAGCGTTTATGGATTTATAGCGAGTGAAATTCCCGAGCATAATTTCATGTCTTATCGATGTCAATCGCCCACTGTGATCGTGGGATCAGATAATGTTGGATTTATTTTTCTAAGGTTTCACGAAAGATCGTGTTATTGCGGTTAAACATTTTATTATTTAGTAATTGAAAACCTACATTTGTCGAGTTAATGCTGGGATACCGCCCAAAATATACAAAGGAATTTTTGAATGAAAAAAATTAATTTAAATACATTTACGTTTATTTTCGAAATAACAAAATGGATAACCCTTTATATGTATATGAACAGGTGTACTATCAATTGAAATATAAGTACATATACACATATTTATGCTGTGGAATGGAGATTTTTACTTACACTTTGGGAAATTAAACAATCGCTTTATATTTCAATATAATTTCAATTTCAGTTTTGATAATAGGTATTTACATAGACGTAGGCATCTAGTCTAAACAAACCAGGCACCTCGCCGCAGCAATATATTCTTTTTTGCATAAATCTGAATGGCTTAATTTTTTCTTTTCGTATTCAGCCTTATTCAAATGGTTCCAAACGAGTTGTGCAATCTTTAACTCTTTGGCAATCGAGACAGTGCTTACATGACAGGCAGACTCGACAATGACCGTGATTTTATCGACATTTCCGACAATTGGCCTTCCACTCTAAGAAGCTTCTTTTACACCAAAATTACCGGAATGAAACCGAAATTGTGCATGATTGACTGTAACTGTATCAGGACGATATACGCTAGTCAGATTTTCAGCCGCAATTGGCTTGCATTTTCGCCCTTATCGAAGAAAAAGTGGCCCATTTTTCTTCGAAAATGCGGCAAGAGCCGCCGTTACGGTCAATGGCGAACGCTACCGCGCCATGTCAACGGATTGGTTCTTCCCGGAAATCGAAGAGGAGGACTTGGAAAACATTTGGTTCCAGCAAGACGGCGCTCCGTGCCACACCACCAACGTTACGATCGATCTTGTGGCCACTGTTTTCGGAGACCGAATTATCAGCCGAAATTCTGATGTCGTTTGGCCGCCTCGGAGCTGTGATTTGACACCGTTGGATTATTATTTGTGGGGCGCCGTCAAAGACAAGTATTATGTGGACAAGCCAGCAACAATTCAAGCTTTGAAGGACAACATTAGCGTCGCCGTTGCCGAAATACGGCCGCAAACAATCGGAAATGTCCTCAAAAATTGGGTCGGCCGTATGGCGTACTGCAAGGCCAGCCGAGGCAGCCATTTGAACGAACTTGTATTTCATAAGTAACCGGAATCATTGCACTTTAATATGAAAAAATTAATTTGATGGTCGGATGAACCGTTTTTGTTTTATTGCATTTAAAAAAAAAGTTACGTGGCGGACTCTGTACAACGGTATACAGGTAAATAACGCCATCTATTGGAAAATAATGGATTTCTTTTTATTACACCAATACTTTAACTTAGGATGACGCAACGTTTGACCAGTACAACGATCTTAAATAAGATTTAGAATTCCAAACATAAACTAGATCTTTTTCGATGCTTGTTGCCTTAAGGCTTAAGAAATCCTTTTGAATGAGAGAAAGATTAAGGGTGGCGAAAAAAAATCTTCTAAAAGAAAGACCTTATAGTTTAAAAAAAAATATGTGAATATGTACGGAAATCAATTCCAAATGAAATTTTTATTTTTTTTATATCTTTTTTGACTTATGGTATTGCTCACGAGCCTCTGAAACTACCAGCCTAAATATCGGCGCCTGCGTGATGAAGCTTCCGAACGAAGTTCAAATGTACAGATTTATGAACCGTATAAATTGAAAGGACGGGACGATGTTTGGTCGTGAATTTCTGGGCTTGCTATATCGTACCGCTCGGCTATAATTACACGATTCAGTCAACTTTGGTAGAAGTCAAGTTGGAATAGTTGGAAAGTTTCTGTGCATTTGTGTTTTTTTAGTTGGTCAAAAAGATTTCCAGAATATTGTCTCCTGGACTAGCACCGCATCCGGAGCGTCTTTTTGTAAACCATCAAGCAAAATTTAGGGATACCCGTCTACTTCCAAAGCGATGTTCACTTTATCATTCATAAAGATCCACTTATGCGCACACTGCATCTCTGGAAAAGTTGGTTTTATTATGGAACCAACATCGCACGTTGGAATATTTCCAGGTAAAATAGGTCAATGTCCCACTTGAAAAGTGATAAATTTTTTATTATTGAAATCTGCTGATTGAGTGAGCTGATCTTTAACTGAAGTCTTCCCTAAAGACATTGAATTCTCAGGAAGTTTAGGTAAGGAAAGAATTGTTGGGATAACATCGCAATCTGTTGCATCAATTTTATGAATTTGGAGCGCCGAAAGATAGTTATTTATATCTCTTACCATATTCGATTCCTACCGGGGAAAGTTTGAAGAGAATTTTAAAATGGCTATTGACTGATACTATTTTGTTTTAATATATATGACTAAGGTTTTGACAATTATATCTTTACAATGTCAGCCAACTCACAGAACTTCACTTCTTGATTATAGAAATTATTTTGAGGAATTTTTGAAGTTTTTCTAATGGCCTCGTTTGTGCGGACAGCGTTTCTACGACCGTGTTATGTATAGTGATGAAAGTCCTTATAATACTTTTCAT
This sequence comes from Ceratitis rosa, assembly GCA_037013455.1. Lineage (NCBI taxonomy): Eukaryota > Metazoa > Arthropoda > Insecta > Diptera > Tephritidae > Ceratitis > Ceratitis rosa. Next base: position 18,322,258 of record JAWMAG010000004.1, read on the forward strand.
GTCATAGCTGGAATTTCGAATAGGTTAATTTTTAATGTCGCCTATATGTAAGGTACGAATTTTTCAGTTCATGTGGTTGGTAACTATCCTGATTCTTAGTTTTGACGCTTAAATAAGCTTTAAAGCCGTCATAATTTAAATTGCTAAGTCAGGGGGAACTTCTCAGAACTACTCAACAAACCACTAATTTTGGAACTAAAATTTCTTTTACATATTTTTTTAAATAAGTTTGCTCAAATTATAGATTAGGAATGACATTTTCTATTTTTATTTGAGAATGTATTCAGTATAATTCTAAATATGTGCATACCTTTTCTTTAAATTAGAAAATGCTTTCCCTCGAAACGTTTCACAATAACTAGCACTCAATTATTTATAATCATCTTCAATTACATATCTATTGAAATTTTAATTACTCACACCACGATATAAACAAATGTTATTACAACTACATACTCGTACAAACATATGCTACATATGTATACGAGACAGTGAAAGTGAAAGTTTTCGATTACCCAAATTGCATGCTTCGAAGCAGACATTAAAGGAAAAAAAGACGTAAACAGCGGATGTGCAACACTTGTCAATAAATCACATGTTAGTGATTATCTGCTGTGCACATTACTGGACTATCAGCCATCATTAATCAGGCGTTAAAACCATTGACAGGATAGCGGAAAATGCATATGTATTTTGGTTATATGGTATATTAATAGACGTGTGTGCACTTGTAAGCAATTCGAACGTTGTTCAGTGTAAATTTGTATATACAAACTTACATTTGAGTATACATGCACATAGATATGCGTCCATTTATGTGTCCAGCACAGAATGGACTATTGTCTCGGCTAAATATCACTTTAATGATAAAATCAGCTATTTGGTGCAAGTATATAAACGACGACACTAAATAATCATTATTCATCTTAAGTGGGATTATTTGGGTAATAACTAAGTGCGTCTTCTCTGAGAGTGTATTATTATGTGTTGCGTAAATTGCAATGTGGTGCTATCTACTGTATTTAATCGAATGCTTGAATAACAATTCTAACCTAATTTGTGTACTGTAATGTGTCGCAGGCACTAAGTGCCGGTGTTATTCTTTACAGTCCTTTTTGGTAAAGAGGAGGGGTATTGATCTGAAGAGGAATATTTCTTTCTCGATATAGACATAAACATAAATATAAATATAAATATAAATATAAATACAAATATAAATATAAATATAAATATAAATATAAATATAAATATAAATATAAATATAAATATAAATATAAATATAAATATAAATATAAATATAAATATAAATATAAATATAAATATAAATATAAATATAAATATAAATATAAATATAAATATAAATATAAATATAAATATAAATATAAATATAAATATAAATATAAATATAAATATAAATATAAATATAAATATAATTATAAATATAAATATAAATATAAATATAAATATAAATATAAATATAAATATAAATATAAATATAAATACAAATATAAATATAAATATAAATATAAATATAAATATAAATATAAATATAAATATAAATATAAATATAAATATAAATATAAATATAAATATAAATATAAATATAAATATAAATATAAATATAAATATAAATATAAATATAAATATAAATATAAATATAAATATAAATATAAATATAAATATAAATATAAATATAAATATAAATATAAATATAAATATAAATATAAATATAAATATAAATATAAATATAAATATAAATATAAATATAAATATAAATATAAATATAAATATAAATATAAATATAAATATAAATATAAATATAAATATAAATATAAATATAAATATAAATATAAATATAAATATAAATATAAATATAAATATAAATATAAATATAAATATAAATATAAATATAAATATAAATATAAATATAAATATAAATATAAATATAAATATAAATATAAATATAAATATAAATATAAATATAAATATAAATATAAATATAAATATAAATATAAATATAAATATAAATATAAATATAAATATAAATATAAATATAAATATAAATATAAATATAAATATAAATATAAATATAAATATAAATATAAATATAAATATAAATATAAATATAAATATAAATATAAATATAAATATAAATATAAATATAAATATAAATATAAATATAAATATAAATATAAATATAAATATAAATATAAATATAAATATAAATATAAATATAAATATAAATATAAATATAAATATAAATATAAATATAAATATAAATATAAATATAAATATAAATATAAATATAAATATAAATATAAATATAAATATAAATATAAATATAAATATAAATATAAATATAAATATAAATATAAATATAAATATAAATATAAATATAAGTATAAATATAAATATAAATATAAATATAAATATAAATATAAATATAAATATAAATATAAATATAAATATAAATATAAATATAAATATAAATATAAATATAAATATAAATATAAATATAAATATAAATACAAATATAAATATAAATATAAATATAAATATAAATATAAATATAAATATAAATATAAATATAAATATAAATATAAATATAATTATAAATATAAATATAAATATAAATATAAATATAAATATAAATATAAATATAAATATAAATATAAATATAAATATAAATATAAATATAAATATAAATATAAATATAAATATAAATATAAATATAAATATAAATATAAATATAAATATAAATATAAATATAAATATAAATATAAATATAAATATAAATATAAATATAAATATAAATATAAATATAAATATAAATATAAATATAAATATAAATATAAATATAAATATAAATATAAATATAAATATAAATATAAATATAAATATAAATATAAATATAAATATAAATATAAATATAAATATAAATATAAATATAAATATAAATATAAATATAAATATAAATATAAATATAAATATAAATATAAATATAAATATAAATATAAATATAAATATAAATATAAATATAAATATAAATATAAATATAAATATAAATATAAATATAAATATAAATATAAATATAAATATAAATATAAATATAAATATAAATATAAATATAAATATAAATATAAATATAAATATAAATATAAATATAAATATAAATATAAATATAAATATAAATAAAAATAAAAATAAAAATAAAAATATAAATATATAAAGAAGCTCCGATATCTTGATTTTGCAACTTAATGCAAAAGTAATGGTTTTCTTTTTACTAGACTAATAGGTAAATTAAAGTAAAATTTGAGTTAAAAAATATATAATCTAATTGAACACACATATTCGCATATCCACCCCTTCTTTATTTAAAATATTTTTATATATTTTACAATTGAACAATTTTTTATTTCAACTTAATCATTTAATATTCCATGCTTTCGCTATTTAGTCAAGTACCATTCAAGGCAGTTGAATTGATTTAATTTGTCACTTATTTAACTTTACTTGTCCACCACTCACGCCTGACCAATTAACCACTTAGTTCGGTTGTTTGTCAATAAAGACTGTCAACAGTGTCTCTCCGGCAGCAGGGAGCGAAGTTGAATGTAGAGATACTAATTTGAAAATCATCTGTGGTTCATAAATTAGATACTTAGCTCGCACAAGTAGCGTGTAGCATTAAAAAGCGATACTTAAAATGTACTTAATAGCAAATTACCAGAAAAAAGTGATTTTTATTAGCTTTACTAAGCAGAAGTGCCTTCTAAGCTCTCTGCCAAAAATAAAATGGTTTAACTTTTGAATGCCTTATGAAGCAGATTTATACATGCAAGAACGCTTGCTATGCTATGTTTTGTTAATGTCTAAGTAATGAAAATATTCGTCGTCTGTTTATTTTTCCTTCGAACTTCACGGACCGCATGCGGCTAGCTACATTATGCGCACATTCAACTATTTCGGTATGGTGACTGTCAGCGCTTGTCCTTTGTTCAGGCTGATTGCCTTTGCCCATTTTACTCGTTTTAGTCTTGCTATTTTCTACGACTGCTGGCGCGTGCGTTTGAAATGGTCACTCTGCGTCACGCTTTGTGGTTGAACATTCTGTTTGGAGTTGACTATCGTTGCAGACGTAGACAAGTCACTCAGAAATGTCAATCACGATTTGTGGTGCTTTTGTGAATGTTTTATTCTGCTATTTGCTTAGAAGATTTCAAATTTTTCTAAGCACTGAATGCTTCTGTTGTAGCTAGACATTTGACAATCACAGGGAAAATTTGGTAAAATTTATGGAAAATTCTAAAAACATGAACTCAAGTTTTATTTGATTTGTGAAGTTCTAACCTTTTTATGGGATGATATTTTTTATTGGTATTAAATAAACCCTGTGTTAGTGTTTGTTCAAAAATTGGAGACGCTTTTCCTTGTTTTACTTCGAGGACAATTTTAAATGATGGGGAGTTATGGATAATGAATTTCGCTACCTAGTTAGTCCGGCTCCAGTACGAACAAAGATGATCATCGCAAGCTTAACTACGATTTATTAAAAATTGGAATATTTGAAAAATTGAATAAATTAAGGGTTTTGGAAGACGACCGCAAAGGCAGAGTGGTTAACGTTGTGTACTGACTTTCGGAAGATCAGGGTTCAGGCGTTGGTTCGAACAACATTTAAAATAATAGAAAATTAATTATTCTAATTATGGCAGGATATGTGAAACCCTCCGAATGTACTGCCGTTCAAAAAGAGTTTTATAATATAAATCCTTAAGCAGTTGTTGATCATTCGAGGTGAGCGAGTGAAGAAGGCATTGGTGGCCCTATTTACAATGGTCAGCCTCACCGGGACATTAAAAACAACACTATCTCTAGCGCTATATGAGACTTTGAGCATTCCACCAGCAAATCTAGTTATTTTATGCTTTTTAACATCTAAAAATCAGGACTTAAGGACTTACAAGTTTAAGAATAGACTACATAGTCCCGCGACTGACATTCGGGAAGCGAATCGCTGGAGTAAAAGTATAAACATTATAGGCTGACAAACTTTTGCAATATATTTTACACCGGCAGAGTTATTGCACATTTATGCCCCTCAGCAATGGCTATAAAAGCCGTAGTTTTTTAAAGAATGAATTCAGCTGGGATCGCACTATAAAAAGTGGCGATAAAATAGTGTCCGAGAAAAAAAGTTTACATTTACTGAATGCGTTGAGATAGCAGACCAACTGACTAAATAGGAATTCGTCTGGAGAATGGAATCTTGGAACAAGCTAAGGGCTACAGACTCGCCAAAACTATGCGTAAAGCCTTTGAGACTAAACTTATACATTTTTTTCTAGCTATAATAGGGGCGCATTCCAGACTGATGGTAGGCATTGTCTCTTGGCATCCCTGGCTTTTAATATCGGTGTGTAGGGAGTATACGGACAGTGAAGCACGCATATCTGTGATTTTGCATCATTTTACCAGCAAAGGCTATGCTTACTTGGCGCGGGAAGGCTGCAGGACCTTCAAGCGGCAATGGTCAAGGACCAAATACTTCAATTGGCGAAAAGTACAGAAAAATAGAAAATAAATGCTAGAGATTTATGTAAACATTTTTACTTTGAGGGTTAATTGTACTTTATATTCTATCGAAGGTTATTGTCGTCTGCTATTTTTTTACAATTTATAATTATAGGTATAACATTTTTTAGATATGATTTCTTTATTTATAATATATTTATATTTGGTCTTTGTAAGAGTCCTCCGTGACGAAAAAAAGGTTAAGAGCCACTGTTGTAGAACCTCACAATCAATTTTCATTCTATTTTTTATGTTACATACACAAATAAAGGAATCTGTGAACATGATTTTTGAACCGGAATATTTTGGATTTTCAATTTTTTCGCATTGACTGTACGACTTTTTTTCTGTATCCGAAAGTAGACCAAGACTGCTAATGAATATTTATTGTACCTTTTGTTAGGAAGATCCTGTCACAAATGTATAATAGGCCGTAAGAGGGACAAGGGCCCTTTACAGTGTAAAGTTCTAACCCTTTGCCAATGTTTCAGACTATACTCTTAAGACTAGACTGGATTGTATTACTTATATGACGATCGAACCAAATGTTAAATGTAAGGAAATTCTCCACGTGATCTCTACACCAATGTGGATATCCCTCTTCCTCTGTTAGCACCCTTTGGTGGAATACTTTGAAGTGTTTTCATTCATCCGAATTTCATGGTCTATTCAGCGCTGCCACTACCTTTTTTGCCGTTACGCTAAGGTTCATGAGACTTTCTCTAATATTTTCTATCTAAAACTTCCAGGACCGACCCTTCGGATGTCATCGTCGTCCAGGTAGAGCTTGGTATTTCTTCGTCGGGAGAGGGTTTTTGTTTTCAATTTCCTAATTGAATTATAATTTTTCTAAATTTCGTAGGAATATTTTATAAACGGAGATGCTTGAAACTTAAATACTTCAAAAATTAAAAAATTCTTAAACTGTCTCTCAAAAGATTTTTTTTGCATATATTTCAGATTAAAACATAAAACCATGATTAAGAGAGAGCATATCATATCATATGGAAAAGAGCTAGGTATTTTAGATTCAATTACACTTAAACTTTGAAATGACAGCTATCAATCATACTTAATGAATGTCCTCATTCTAGTTCCTCAAAACTTTCTTCAGATTGATACTCATAGTTTAATATTTCATGATAAAAACTCTGCTCATTCATTTCAGACCCTAACCCTAGGTTAAAATGAAAACAAAACTCTCTCTCTTTCTTTCTTTTTCTAGTGCGAGTACACGTATGTTTTGAGAATATCTATACATGGAAATTCGTACCGACATGATGTTAATGATGTGACTGTCTGTCTATTTGAACATAAGTTAGTACTTAAGATTTTCATATATTTTAACGAGCCTTTAAAATGTTTTGTTATTTATGCGATTCTTTATTGATTTGCAGCCTTCCTTGCCTAAAGCCAGCAAAACTGTGCTGTTTTCTAAACATCACTTTCTTGTGACAGGTAAGACGATATCCATTTAAATATAGGTATATAAATATGTAACTTGTTATATCGCCTACTCTTAAGTTATTTTGAGTTATCCACGTTACACGGTGTGATCCCGTTTCCACGATGTACTCCTATTTTGCTATTTTTTCTATCGTTGTTTTGTGTTTTTTTTTTGTCTTCGTTGTAATTTTTTCGCTTGCCTTTGGCAACTTGTCATTTGTCTCACGTTTCTTAATTAGTGTAGCTACATAGCCATTAAACAAACGCACGCACAAGTAGAAATGCTGATGATGGAAATTTATGTTTGATGGGTTGGATGCCCGTAGCGTGCTGAACGTGCTATGCTTTTAGGAGTGAGCGTCTCATATTTCTTTTTGTATGTATTTTTTTTGATGTTTTTTTATATCTATTTATTTTTAGCTGCCATTTCTCTGGTACTCTCTTGCTCTCCCGCTAGTACTTGACACGTGTCATAATTATTGTTGTCCTCTGCCAACCGTTCGTCTAAGTAAATTGCTAACGTACTCACTCACAGCTAAATCGCGCACGTTGCAAGGTGAAATTTTCTCATTAATTTTACGCATAATTGCAAAGTAATTGAGGTAAAGAATTTAATGTTAACTAAAACTAGTAGATAGGGAATTAGAGGAAGCAAGCACTTGGAGTTTCCTATTTATAAATATTTAGATATATATATATAATTATTATTTAAATGAAAAGACATGAGGCCTTTGATACCAAGAAGCTTAAATTGCACAGCATATTTTATGTAAATATTTTCTTAAACTTGAAGTAAAAAGTAAAAATTAATTAATTTTCGCAAGGGACAGGTCATGCAATGAAGGCTTTTTTACGATCAAGTCAGAGAATTTGATTTAAAATTTAATTTTATGTATAAATCTATTCAGCATGCTAAAATATTATTATAATTTAACTACTTTTAATATATATACCGATATATTAAATCATGCAAGAGCAACGACACGACGTATACGTAACCAACCGCTATTGTATGCGGATTGTATGACTTGTGGTGGATTACCGTAATAAATTATGGTGGGATAGAGCGGTATTGATAAACTCAGGTGGTTGTAAAGAAATGTAGAAGAGTTGAAGAAGTTGGAATGAGAAGAGAGAAACATAAAAGAAATGAAATAAATGCAGACCACTGGTCGATTTAAAGTTGTTGTTATATTCTTCCATTTTATTTTTGGTTAATAATGATATATATGCATATATTCAGTTCTGCTGGCTTATATATGTTGTTGTAATAAATTCTTTCACCGTATACTGATACATACGTATACATATCTACACCCATTCAATTGCCTATACATGTACTGTGTATATCTCAACAGGTAATCTTATTAAAATATGTGTTTGAATGGCTTCATTTTGTTGTTGTCCGCACAACAGGTGCAGCTGAAAGTGTGAGCAAATGTTGGTTTGTAAACGCTTTTAAGACAGTTTTTATTGAAAAATCAATATTTCAGGTGATATATTTTTTTTAAAGTGCAAAAAAGAATACATTTATATTATATTTATAAACGAAATTTATATACGATATTAGAGATTGGTTTAATCCTTTCAGAGCTAAGTATTATTTTCTTAAAAAATTAGAAGATCAGTGTAAAAAACTGCGTCGTGTCGAGCGTAAAAGAAATTTGTTATTCTGATTCGCTTTAAAATTTTTCACAAGTCCCAGGTTCTCTAGGCTACCAAACCGTAGCGTCTTCCCCATCATCACAGCTGCAATGAATAAGCAAACGTGAAGAGAATTTCTTCTTGAAAAGCTCGTTGTTTGCCTAAATGCATGAGTTTAAAATCGTTTTCAGTATTTAACTAGACAAAAATCCTTAAATGATTGGCTTGTACGATCTTGGCAAAATGAAGTTATTAAGCCTACTGGCGATCAAGTCATTTGAAATCATTGTGGACTGCGTGACCTTACTTACTGTAGATCTGCTATCAGCGGGTAAATAGAAGATTGTAGCACCACCTGCAGGTAAGGGTGTAAAAAAATTGACGATGGTAAGGCATGCGCAGTTAAAATATGGAAGAGCATCTGCAAAATGTTCGGTACCAAACGGGCCTTCACACAAGCCGTCTCTCGTTTGTGTGACTTTTTCATCTGAATGCGGGACGGACAAAATAATAAAAAAATAAAAAAATAAGTTTAGGAAATACTGGCATGGAATATTGCAAATGCCAATTTATCCTTTGAACAAGTTTGGTAAAGAACTAATGTCAAATGTCTCACGAGCAGAAAAGCATCAGTGGATGAAGCCATGGTTCCATATTATGGCCGATACGGTTTTAGATATTACATATGCACTAAGCCTATATCTAAGGGAAATATGCTTAGGCACTGCAAGAAAAATTACCAGAGAATACGATTTTTTTTAACAGATCTTTTAGTTCGATCACTTTATTAGGAAAATTTGTAAAGTTAACTTTGTTCACAACGGAAACAATACGGCAGAGTCGATTGAAAGATATCCTTCTAATACATTTCCATATTAAGAAAGGGATCATCTGTTGCGGCTATAAATATGAAACATACGCGACCAAAATCCGATTGCTTTCAAATGACAGAATTTAAACGCTACTTGCCTTATTCGAATTGTTATGAGTTGCGCCCACTCATTCAGTCAAGCCATACCCACAAAAAAACAAAATAATCATACAAATAGAACTGCCACAACTAAATTTAAAGCTTTAACATGGGAGGAGTTGACCGGGCTTATAAGAATATGAGCTTCTACGAAACATTTAATTATTAATTTTCTTTGCTGAGGATACGACATTCCAGAAAAAATGTAAATTTATCGAAAAATGGTGATTATTAAGAAAAAACCAATATAAAATACGCCAAAGTTAGCACACTCAAAGCACCAAAATGTACCCTTCAAAAGTGGAATTTAATGTAAAACACCGATAATTGGTTTCACTCGGTTGAACATGTGAAAATACAGATAGTTTACTTTTTTCTTCCCTCTTGACGTAGGGACCGCTTACTCGATTATAGCAGGCTGCTCGTTCACTCTATTCCCTGTTGGCGCAAATACCTAGTGAAATCAGCAAAACTTTTCTGTTGACGACTTCCAGGACTGCCTCATCGGATGTTCACATCACTCACGCTTTTGTACCATATATTACAACAGTAATGATGAGTGACTTAGAAAGTTTGGAAATTGTTCATCGAGAGAGGACTTGACTTTTCAATTGCCGACTCAGTGCAAAGTAATACTTGTTGGTGTTAATATGGTTCCCTAGATAGACAGAATTATCTACAACTTCAAAGTTATGATGGTAAATAGTGACGTGGGAGCCAAGTCACGATTGCGATGACTGTTTGTTTGATTATCTTATCCAGTCTTGATGAAGCAGAACTCACGGCGAGGTTATTGAGACAAATTGAGTCAATATCATCGGCGTACGCCAGCAGCTGTACACTCTTATAGAAGATTGCACCTTCTCTATTTAGCTCTGCTGCTCTTGTTATTTTTTCCAGCATCTAGTTGTAGAAATCACATAATAAATTTTCAGCTCGAAGACGTCCTTCCTAATACCGACTGAGCTTCTGGTGTTGTTCAAAGTCAGTCTATGCAGCCGTATTCAGACATAGCGACATAAAGGAAGATCTTGTCAGCTTTTTCCGCCGTGTTTCAATAGCTTTGCCGGTAAGTGATCAGCTCCAGGCGCTTTACTCTTCTTTAAGAAAGCAATCGCTATTCGAAACTCATCATAGTCGGGTAAGGTAACGTATTTTTCATCATCATCCATTGGAATTTCACTGCCTTTCAGTACATTGGAGAAATGTCCTTCCATGCAGCAATCAATCTATGGATTTCACCCACGATTCTTACAATGCCAGTTTTCTATCATAAATTGAATTTAAATCTTTTTCGGAACTTTTCTTAAATGTTTGTGGGTAGTGAAGTTTATAAAATAAATCACAACAATAAAAACTACAATTATCCAAAAAGCTGCTTTTTTTAATTCCATAAAGTTCATTAACAACTTATTTTATTTTCACTCAATTTTAGTGTTATATTTGTTCGGAATTGAGCTAAAGTACATATCATTATTAATTAACTTTTCATATTTTCCATAATTTTATGGCTCAGTTGTTCTTTGCTGCCAGAATTATAGGAAACATGTTATAAGTATTTTATAAGTGTTTAGAATTTAGAATTTCGCCTTAAAAAAATTTCCCAATAGATACTTTGAGTATCTGTAAATGCATGCTATGTTTTTCGAAGAACTTCAAATTTTCTACTGCTCTTAGTGAAAGCGTACTGATTTCTGGCGCATGAATATTTAAATATACGAATAGGAGTAAACGTTCGTTTTATTTCGAACTTTGAATTATTCGTATTCTCTCAGTCATCATCCACTCTCTCTCTCTCTCTCTCTCTCTCTCTCTCTCTCTCTCGCTCTCTCGCAATTTATTTTCATTCATTTATTTACATACTAACAAATCTGTACATTAAATCAGGACTAGGACAACAAAGTTCCCACGAGTACGCCTACCCTACAGCCAGCCATACTAACATACATACATACAAACTGAACAACTGAATTTCGAAATACTATGCCAACAATGCGCATTTTCCAACACATAATACCATTGCTGCTTGGAGGCTTGCCACACTTCGTATCCGACACTCGCGTGTACTAAAAAAGAAGGAAAAGCCCAACGCCACACAAAGCATAAGACAAAATAAAAGACGATTACGCCACACACCGAAGCCGAAGTGCATCGAAATTTACGTTTGTCGCATAAAATGCGACAATTGTCGTACGGCAATTTCAGTATACGAAAGTTATTTGCTGTTATCGCACCCGTCACGCTGTCGAGGTGGTGGTCGATTTTGTAGTATTGGAGGTCGCAAGTGTACGCGTTATCGTCGTCGCTGTCGTCGATATTGCCAATATTGTCGGTAATGTCGGTGGTGTAAAACGTGTGTGTGACGCAAGTGAGTGAATTGTGCCGCGTCGTTAGGTTAAAGTGACAAAAACACGTTAAAATATTAAAAGCAATTTGGAATCATTGCAAACGGTTGTGCCACAAACGGTACGCGTGTGAAACGTTCTTGATTTTCTTTACGAAAAAAATCGTGGCATCATATTAATAGTGAAAGCTGAGCTTAACATGCGCTCAAAAGTTTATGTGTTGGGATATTATACGGAAAAGTGAAGCTTGAAAGCTGACGAGTGTAATAAAAAAATATAAATATCAGAGAAGAATGAATGTTAAGTTATTAAGCGAAATTAATGAAAAAAGTCATTTCAGTGAAGTGGAAAAATCAGCTGAAACTGACAACTAATATTCTTCTCTAACTATTACAAATTTAATATGTTAAATTAAAAGCGCAAATAAATTAATTATCAAATAAAAAATTTCCAATCAAAATACTTGTTAGAAGAAAAAGATGTTTGAACAAAACTACGTTCACATTTCCCCCCTTCCTTGCTGTTAAGCTTCAAGGAATTCTTTTTATCTACAATCTCTATAAACAAACTGGTTCGATGGATTAATTGTTTGATTGATTGTTTTGTATATTGAATGCCTAATGCAGTTAACCGCAAGTTGTTCAACACATGTGCTGATTCATGTATTCACCATAAGTAAAAGTAAAAATCAGTACATCAATCGTTATGTCACTGCAAAGGCAACCTAGTGAAGTGGTGTGTTTGTGCAAACTTTAGTGAAAGTTCGTTATGTGCAAGTAAGCACTCAGTGTTTAACGTATTTAGCGGTTATAAACAAAAACTTTATTCGGTAAACAAACTTCTTACTTGTGTGTAAGTGATGTATTGCACACGTGCATAAGAAGAAGAAGAATGTGAGAAAGTTATTTAATTATCGGCAAAAGCAGAATGTAGAGAAGGTAATTTTTTCCACATAATTATTTGTGCGAGGAGTTTGTGAAAATTTTAAAGACTGAACCAAATATTATATCCAAAAATGGTTTTACTTACACGTAAGAATTAATTATTTGTTAAAAATAAACAGTAAAACAGAAGATTGTGACTATTTCTTTTTACCTAAAAGCAACTGGTAATTTCAACAGAGTGATGTGCTACAAAAATTATATTATAATCATTTATTGGTATTTACCCAGTAGTATACCAGTATCATACTAGTACAAAGAGTACCAATATTTGGATTATGATGAAATTATAAAAATAAAAAATTTAATATCAGGTGTACACATTAATTCGGTCCGTTTTCAAAAGATTACTCCACCTGCAAGTTGTAACCATTATTATAAGCGATTACCTATTTCATTCGAAAGGTTTTACACATGTCAACAATAATTAGTGTGCATTGGCGTCTTTTTTGTGCCAACTTCATTATAGTTTGCCTCTTCCAAAATGTCTGGATTTGTGAAATAGACAGCATTTGCGGGAAGTTTTGATTTTATATACTAATTGGAAGCAAAGTTCAGCTTAAGTCCAGCGAATGTTTATAAAAGTTTATGCTTTTTCGCCGATCGGTTATGTCAAGCAGAGCGTGGTTTCGACGCTGCATGGTAGTGATTTAAACGTTGAAGGTTAAAAGTGTTATGGTGTGACCAGACGATTGTGGTGTAGTATGAGCTGAAACTAGCTATGAACTGAGCTGAGCGTGAAAAATAGCCAGAAATGACCGAAGGTGGATTTTGACACCGTTTGACCCCACGGGGTTGTAAACTACTGAAATGGGATTGATGCAAATCGATTTGGGAGGCCACTGGCTCGATTCTTTTAAAGAAATCAAAAAATGGCTCAATGATTGGATCAGACACAAATGGTACTTATTTTTCGAAAATTACCAGTCAGATGGAAAATGTAGTCGGTTCCAGCGGAAAATTCTTTGTATTTTCCATTATTTTTTTCTTCCAAAAAAAAAAAAAAAAAACAATATTTGTGCACAAAGAAACGGATCGATCTCTTGATGTTCTGTGAAGAAATTTCCTCTTACCTTTCCAGATGCTCAAACCACTTGGCATGAGCTCAAGCTATTCGGGCTTTTTCGAACATTTTGAGCAAAAATTTGGATTTTTTACTCGGAACTCCTTTCTGTAATTTTAAATTGATTTATGCGAAGTGAAAAACTCATTAAAATGCTAAAAAAAATTGACAAATAAAATTGAAAATTAAAAAATTTTAAATAAACTTTTGAGCAGTTGAGCAATGAACGAGTTTTGAGCTGCTCGCACTGCTTAATACCCGGGTATCTAGGGCTCTAATATAAATATACACGTGTAGAAATGTGTTACCAATAATGTAGATTTCATACCGCAAAATGCTTTTTGTAGAGGTAAAATTTAAAAGCTTGAAAAAATTAATAAAAAAACATTGAATTAAACTACGTGTTTACTATTTTTATTCAATTTTTTTAATTTTAAAACATATTTTATTGTATCAACTTAACTCAAAAATGTCTCCTTAAGTTTTATTCCAACAATTTTTTATTTTTCTTGACAGCTTCAGCTTTTACTTTCGGCCAATGTCTCAGCTCAGAAAAATTCCACGAATAAATTGTTTAGCTTTGTTTTTGAAAGTTTTTTATTGAATCTTTTCCTGCGCCAAGGTTTTATGAGAAAGTAATTTTTTCTAGTGAATTTCGTTTAAATAAGTTATGTTAACCCAAAAGATAATTATTTAAAATTTTAAATCAATCTTTAATATTTACCAATGCATTGTTATGCAACGACATGGTCAAAAAGCGTGAAACGAATATAGAAATTTTTCCGATTTTTCTGCAAACACAATAAGGAAAGCTTCTCAATGAGAAATAAACCGGTTTAAGAGAAACCGTGAAAGTGATAATTTTAAAAGGTTTAAATATCTTTATGATTTCGATAGATTTTTCAGCAATCTTTTTGAAAGGAAAGGAAATTATAGCGTTAGACGAAATTTTTGGAAAATAATAATAATAATAAGCTTCAAAAAACATATTTTAGTATCAAAAGATATTCTAGTTTTCCAATGTTGTGATGAGTTTCCTGAAGCGGCTGCAGCCTGAACTTGTGAAACGGTGCCGGTGATGTAGGTCGTGCAATGCGTGTGAAACAGCCGAACGAAATTTTCTTCTGTATTAACTAAAAAAATAGAAGTTGGAAAATAATTAGTTTTTTTAGTTCAAATAGAAAATAATTCATTACTGAAGCTAGATCACTTTTATTTTTTCCGATCGGACATATGTTCTTCTTACTATCGCCGGCATCGTTTTCTAAGCCTAGTAAAAATGAAAACTCGGGAAAACCCGCTTCAAAGTTTGCCCGAACATTCGAGCCAGCTCAACGCTCGCCGACTGAAACTTCTCTAGCTTCCAAAATATGTTGAATTGGCCACTGAAGATATAGTATTGGATACTTTTAGAATGGATTTAAGAAAAAAAACTTTTTGAGGTCTCTAAAGCAGACCACTGTCTTAACTCTAAGCCGCCTCGAAGATAATAATAACAAAATTGAACTGAATTGAATTTATGACTACAAACTGAAAAATTTTGTTTTTCAAGACCAGCTAAATCCGATAAAATCTCCTTGCTAAGAAACCGTACGTTTTGTCAAATTTTTATATTTGATATATTTTACTGCGCTCATATTCTCAATACCAAAATGCACCTTACCACATTGCAATAATGGAGACTCTTCCATTTTAAATTAGCTTGAATATGTGTATATATATATAGATTTTTTTTCCAACAAATGCAGATAACTACAGTTTTTTTTAAGCCACAAAGCTATAAATGGCTTAAATGAGTAGCTTTTATTTTATATCAGAAATACACTCGAATGGCTGGGCATTTTCTGCCAAGGGTCGACCGAAATAAGAAACATTTACTTTCTATAATACCGGATATTGGTTGGACTCGAACTGTAGCTGTGTGAATGGTAATACACACTCTCAACCACTCGGCTATTACGGCCGGCAATGATGCGTTTAATACCACTATGAAATGTGTTCCTTACTAGTCCCAAAAACAGGGAGCCATTGCTTCGGTGTCTAATTTCACTAGCCAAATTTTTTTAAATTATATTTAAATCACCTTGCACAATATAAGTTTTTCTCAATGGATAAATAATAAATAAAAAATAAATTGATAAGCAACATCTTCGGCAATATTTAGGCTTACGTCTAAGCAACATTTATCCACACTCTTCATTTTCCACTCCACACGCAAGCAACTATTTAACTTATACGCACAAAATATTTTATGTGGTTACATATTTGAACTTTATAAACTCAAGAAAAAACTTTAAAACACAAAATAACTTTACACTGACTTACGCAGTTGTATACGCTACATACAAGTGTATAGATATAAATATGTATACTCGCACACCCATATGCTAAAGTATTGCGACTCGTTGAGTAGTACATATCGACACTTCAACGACTTTCACTCCAACTTTTGTTCACTGTTGTGCGTTTCCCACGCTTGCTGCTGCTGCAGAGAGATTTTTGTGCCCAAAGTTTTTAAATAAATATTCCGCAACTCTTGTATCTGCTACGTGTGTAGGCATGTACATGGTTTTTCTTGCTGCTTTCGTTAGGGAGCTTACTTACTTTCACTCTTGCATTACCCTCATCTTCATTAAAGTATGCCACAACGCCTGTGGTTATGCTAAGTTTTATACATTTTTATTTTTTGTTGCTTTTTGTGGGCTGAAACTTAACGTTATTAAATGAACTTATGGCATTATATGTATATGTGAGTATTTTCTTTAATATTTTTGTTATTATTATTGTAGTCACTACAAGTGCTTCTAATATAAATACCAATGCTGCTGGTTTGACAGTAGGTGTGTTTCGTTAACTTTGTTAGTAGTTCATAGTAATTAAAGTGCTTTTTCTGTGAAACAAGGAATTACCGCAAGGTGTTTAAAGTGTGAAAGGAAAAAACAAGAAAAATACTATAAAAAATTAAGTAAACTTGTAATTATTTTTTGTTTGTTTCGTTTACCGTATACAATTTTTTTCTCAATATTTTTTTTTTGCCAATGTGTAGTAATTTTTTTTTAATTATAAAAAACTGTCAGAAATTTCATAAAATAATTTACAGAGCTCCTCGTCATTGAAACTGCTCTCCACATTAATATTGGTGCTATGTAACTGTCGAACCGATTTTTGACTGGATCCCAAAATTGGTATACTAAATTTGAAACCGATCAGCAATTGCCCAGAAATCTAAATCACCAGCATTAAATGTGCCGTTATGATAAAAACGACTTATAATTTTCAGAGGCAGCTTACAAGCAAATAAATTTTTATTTCAAAGTTAGGTATATCTCTGAAAATATTCGTAGGGGATTTTCAAAACATATACTTAAATTTGTACTTTTTGTAAATTTAACTTCCTGTAACCCAAAATGCAATGGTTATATTACACAAGGCACATATCCCAGCCAAAGGGGAAGTCTGAAAACAAGTCTATTTAGGGAATGCAATTCTTTTGGGAATAATCATAAATTGGAAATCCAGGCAGAAAGATTATAGGAGTATTTCTCAATGATTGTTTGAAATTTTGTTTAATGTATATTTGTTTAAAAGCAAAGTACTACCTTTTGATGTGACCTACAACTAAAAAATAATTCCATGACATAACTTTTTTGTCTAAATTTTCAAAAACTTTACTGTACTCGAGGAATAGTAAAAAAAATAATAGTTTTTGGTTACAAAAATTTTCAGATTTTTATTATATGAGCAGAAGTTTCTAAGACCATTTGAAAGGCTTACCGGGTCCTCAGAAGATATTTGAATTTTATGAGCATTAAACTATCATAAATGAGGTGTGTGTCTTGATGTTTTCCCCAACAAATGGAGGAAACTAAATTTCATGCTAAGCCTTCTACGAACGGCCGCTGAACTTTTGAGAAGAGAAGAGCTGTCATGCCCAGCGGAGGGCAGCCGTGGTTACTATCTATCATTTTTAGGTGAGGGTCCGACCAGCATTCGAACCCTAGCCTGTCGCATGATAGTAAATACTGCTTGACTATTGCGGTCGCTGCCTAAAAATTAAAGAATATTACAAATGATTGAAGAATAATTAATAAAGTTGAGTAATGCAATGATTCCCTGTAGCATATACTCATATAAAAGATAGTGCAGAATGTTTTTGTAGGAGGTAAAAGAGATTTTCTTTTCATCTTTTTCTTCCATCGCTTATACGAGTTTTTGTGCACCAGACAGCGTTTACCAGTCGTACCGTCTTGAACTGAAACTTTTTGAGAATTTGTAAATTGGAGAGAGTTCTTCACTACATACCATCCGTCTATGCTGGCCTCAGTAAGGACTTGCAAAAGAGGAGCCAGTTGTTCAAATGGAGAAGATTATTTTCTCTTGTCCAAAATACTTTCAAATAATTTGAAAGTCAATTGCCTTCTTTAAATCTAATTTTTAATGTGGAAGAGTATGAAAGAAACTACACTAGAAGAAACGGAACAAATCTTTGCGCGTTAAGTTCTTAATTTCTTTTTTTAATTAAGAAATGTGTTGACTCCGTTTCACTTTAGCGACAAAGAACGAAAATAATTCATCTTTTTTTGTTTTTGCCTTTTTTCAGTACAATATACATATCTAAAAAAATTCCTTGAAAACTTGAAGTGTTTGCAAAAATTTACAAGGACAAATCGGCGCAAATCTTTAAAGTATTCTTGCTCCAAACTATATTTTTTGAAATGGTGATTGTTATTTAAACAGTCCCTTTGAAAATAAATAAAAAATAGTGTTGATTTGTTACCAAAAAAAAACTACAAAAAAAACTAAATTCCTTTGTTAATTTTTTTAAACTAAACTTCGATCAGACTTTAGATTACCTATGATTTCAATACATCTAATATTTTTTAAATTTTCTATACTTAAGGGTGGGAAAAAGAGAATGCTTATGTGTAGGATAAGGATGTTGGAAATGTATTTTCCATTACAATGCAATTCATACATAGAACTGTATCGTAATATGTGGTGGTCTTCATTTACAGAGGAAATTGATTGAGGGTGGTGAATATTTAAAATAGTTGGTGAAAAGGGTAAGGTCTGTGTGGTTTTGTAAGCATAGATTATACCACCAAGATATTTATTACATTTTTATCCTTTCATGATACTGAAAAGCAACTAGGCGAGAAAAATTCAAGCCTTCAACTATTTTACCAAGCATGATAAATTTGGTGTTTTAAAATTAATTTAATACAATTGAGTTATAAAAATATTAAAGTTCTCAGTTTTTCTTTCTTCATACCACCCAATACAAAAAATATTAATTAATAATAGAAATCATTTATTATATACCTCAAAGAACTGTAGTAGCCTTCTCCATAACACGTGATTATAATTTGACATTCAAAAAATGAATTCAATTATCAATTTATCGATTTCAATTTTTTTAATATTTTTATATTATATTTTAAGAAATAAATTTAATAAACCACCACCAGGTATCAGAATTCGTTGAATTTTCGGGCTTTTTTCCTGGAAAAAAATTCCTACTTCTGATCAACGACGCATAATAATAATAATAATAGTAGCATAATGATATCTTTTTTTTTCAAATATGCGCCCATCTTTCAGCAAAACTACAATTTCTTACAAATTTTCTAATCAAAACTAACAAAACATACCGTTTCCAATCTGACAGAAAGTCATTGCACTGTGTAAATACTTCCGTAAACTTTCAGCTTTTACCTGCATATCCTTCAAAAGAACATAAGCACTCAAACTTACACTGATATACATATAAGAATACATAAATATAACGTCACAGCTGCAAGCTTTCAAGTTTTATCTAACAAAATCTGCAGTCAGCCATGACATCCAACGCACACACACAGATACAGTAACTAAATACTATAACAACTGACGGCTGGCACAGAGCTAATACAAACAGCCTACTCATGAGCTCATATAATTTGTAATGTGATGCAATTAAAATGTATATGCGAGCAAAGGTGCAAAGCGGAAAATTTTCCCAAAGCACAGGGCGAAGGCTGGTGAAATCGTGGCAGTTTATACCTATGCCTCCACATAGTTTTTACGTCACTTGCCGACTGTTGACTTTATATTTCCCTTTTGGAGGTAGCGGGGGAATCGAAGGCTTTTCATAGCTACTTGAAATGAACTCATATATTTGATTCTGAACTTTTATATGCCCACATACACACATACATATATATATTTATAATACTATATATTCACGTGAGTACAAGCAGACAGACATTTGCAAAATGTGTTGTTTCCATACCGGAAGTGTGCCAAGTTGCGCAACTATTCAAAGAGCAACAATGCAGACTTTTGCACCAGCAAATGGCAGACATGGAAAAGGCGTACAAAAAAGATATGTGCAAAAGTCGTGACAGGGAAGTTGGCAGTGCAGTGGCAGTGTTAAACTACTGAGACAATATATGTATGTAGCATGAAGTGGTAAAGAAAGGAAAATTGAATATTATTCTAGGTGTAAGGAATAGTTTGTATGTGTGCGTGGGCATGTGCGTGTGTATGTGAAATGGCTACAAGAACAAAGACAATGAAAAGCTCAAACGTGTCGCCACTTAAATGTAGCGTCTTATGTCTTATCAGCGTGCTGTTGTCTTTGCTTTAGACGCCAAACAATAGACACCTGAAGTGGGTTGCACAAAGTGTGAGCGTGAGTGAATATGTATACATGTGTGCGCGCATGCATATTTCTGTATGAATATACTGTATTTTCATATATTCTTTTGGTATTTACCTTTTAATACTTCTCGGTATAAGGACCTTGTGAGCTGTTGAAAATACTCGGCAGATGTACGTTTTTGAAGGCTGTAAGGGTTTTTAACAGCTTTTTCTGTACTATGGGATATTTAAAATTGCTGAACAGAAAAAATGTCTTAACATAAAATATGGCTTGAGATGAAATATGTCTTAACAAAACTTAATTCATATGTTCTAAATAAAGTTAAGCCAAGGGTAAAATTATGCAATAAAAGAGGGTACAGAAAATATTTGTGGAACGCCAGATAATTTATTTTCCCGCTTAACTTATAAGATTTATTATTTGAAATATTGCTGAGAAAAAAATAATCTGTAGACAAAATTTTCTAAATCATCTAAAAATACATGGCTAGGGATAAAAAAATGAAATGTGACTTAACATAAATAGAAATTAACAAAAATATGTCTTAACAAAAAATATGTCTTAACATGAAATATTTAGTACATCTTATTAAAAATATAATACTTATTATAGTGTAAAAAAGTAATAGAGTACATTTATTCAGGAAAAGTTGTGGAAATAAAAATTTGGTTTAAACGAAATATGTGTTAACAAAAATATATATCAAATGCCAAGTATAAATTGCTGCTCAATAAATGTTTTGTCTAATAAACAAAAAATATTTAAATATGTTAAGACATAAAATATTGCTAAACATAACTTATGTAATTCCATCCAAAAAGCAATTTAATGTTGCTCAATATTAAAATCAAATATTGTTTAACATAAAATATGTCTGAAAAAAATTTGATTTCTGTAACGCAAAATATTAACAGTAGGAAAACGATGAGGTCCTGCTCTACCAATGGAACAGCTAGATATATAAAGCGAATAAGAAAAGGGCAAAATAAAAGAATAACAGTAAAAGGTGTGTTTGTAAATAAAACTCGAGGCACTAACCCAATTCGTGCTCTTGTATACACCTTGTCACTTTATTGTGCCAAAATAAACACACTCAAAAGCATGTACACGTATGTACATACAGACAAAGCTCTTGTATTTATATAAGAAAACTCGTCAGACTCGCAGTACATATCATGCTTTCATATGTTGTCTGCAAAAAAGTAAATAAAAAAATGTGTAAAAATAAAATCACGAGTATAATGACATGTTGACCTCTACAGAGCTAAGTCATTGCACTATAAACATACACGTACATGAGAGATATATTTGGCATATGTTGGCTTTAATTTTGTTACTAAGAGCGTATTATAAGCAAATTTATAGCTAACCATGATTTAAAAAATTTTCGCATTTTTTCCATGTGTTTGTTTGTACGCTTTAAAATATTTTATTTTCTTGAACATTTTAATACTTTTAAGGCTTTCTAAAAAATTAAATCGTTACAAAATGATAGAAGATATTTTTTTTTTGAGTTCTAGGTAAAAAATATTCATAATGCTTTTATTTAACAGCAGTGCTTTGAAATATTTTGGTTTACTAAAACTTGAATTATTTTCTTTCAAATGACCGCCTCGAGAGTTTTTGCAACTTCGATCAGTTTGAGTTAATTTTCGACCACATTTAGGTACATATTAGGCGATATCTCAACCGCAACTTGACAAATGTTGGATTTGAAGTGCTCAGTCCTAAAATGTTTATCCGCATAAACACAGTATTGCGCGTAGAGTCATAAAAAAATTGCAATGATGGCCACCGAGCAATTGTAATCGCCAAGATGAGAGATTCCGCAGCTGGGTAATTTCTTTAGCAATAAAGCCATATTCCCCCATGTTGTGCCACTATTTTGTTGAAACCACATATTGTCCAAAACGTGTTCTTCAAATCCCGACCAAAAAAAAGTAGCTTATTATACCCCACGATCGTTCTCAAAGAAATAAATCAATCGCTATCACCTGGCCAGGTAATTGAAATGCATAAAGGAAACCGCTAAGTTCAAGCATTTGATTATAAATTTATTATTTATAAAAAAAAACACTTTTTAATTTGAAATTTAGTTTTTCTTCTGTAATGAACCAGTCAAGGGGTTTTCATGTA
The DNA here is from genome assembly GCA_037013455.1 of Ceratitis rosa. NCBI lineage: Eukaryota > Metazoa > Arthropoda > Insecta > Diptera > Tephritidae > Ceratitis > Ceratitis rosa. Next base: position 18,345,023 of record JAWMAG010000004.1, read on the forward strand.
AATCGACCATGTAAAACTTCTTTGCCACCTCAGTCGAAGAAAAATGTTTGATGAAAGCACAATTAATAATTACAATAAACACCCTAGACCGAAAGGAAAGTTGTTTTTGGCTTCTACAAGTAAAGTATTGGAAATAATCCATTGTTTCATTAATTGGAAGGCTTTATTTTATATGGTCAGATTTATATGATTTATGTCAAATATGTACCGATTTTCTGGATAACTTTTTGCCATTTTGTAGGTAATGTCATGCCTCTCTCATAGATATGCTTGTGCCTATTGCCAAAAAATTGGCGCAATCGTTTTTCACAAGCTTCTCTTGAGGCCAATTTTTCACGAGTCAAATCATTCGACAGGAACCGATGGTAATCACATGATGAATGCTTATGGACCACGAGGTTTTTTTTCGTTAACTCACGCCTATAGCGGTTTTCAGTTGTTCCATCCATGGCCGCAAAAATAACTTTTTTAGACCTAATATTTTATATCACCCTTTTGAGGTCATTGCTAGGTTATGGTGCATTGAATTAACAACTTAGTTTTGGTAAAGTCTATAGAAAAAAAATTTTTTCCTCTTTAATACATTTTCCATATAATTTTAGGTAACTTCTACCATATAAATTCAAGTCGACTAAAGCTTCTAAGTATACGCATACCTGCTAGTAGTAGAGAAATGTTAGTCATAATATTCGCAGTTTAATCTATTTATGAACCAATTTTTTTAAATTGCTTTTGACTGGGGAAAACCTCCAATTTTCTGTATGCAGTTTTGGCCTCTACAATAAAAGTTTAGTCAAACAACTTTTGAGAAAAACTAATAGCTTTGAAGCTTGTGTAAAGATTTTAATTTTTCTACGAGCACATTTGACCTACAACACAAAATTTTGAGATCTGGCTATTGTACAAATTTCGAATCATAGGGAATTGTGATTTAAAATATAATAGTTCAAATATTTTTCAGTAGAAGTAAATTGTTCAAGCTTGGTTTACCTGCCGATAAAAATGTACTGACGGAAATTCTTACGGATATTCGCGCATTCGAGTGTTTCGATAAATAAAGCTTTGACTAAATTTTCTTAAATAACTGACTTCAATTTCAATTAAATTTTCATTAAAAAAATTAAAGAAATTATGCTATAATTGTTACAATAATGCTCTATTTAAACAAATTTTAATGTGTGTATTATCTTCCTAAGTCCTTCTAGTCCTCTCGTTGTGAATTGTTTTGCTTTAACACGCCCTTCGACAACTCAGCAGATATGTATGCACATAGCTATATATGTATATTAAAAAGTGTGGTACTATCTGTGTATTTTTCCTATCACGGCAGGCGGCTTCGCGTTTTCCTCTAAATGTTTTGTTTTTCGTTTTCGTTTATATTTGCTTTGTGGCTTTTTTTCTGCTCGGGTAAACGCTCTTGCGCTCGTGCTAACAAGTCTATTATTTTTGACTTGTTTTATCGGTTTTACCACGCTATGTTTGTTTGTTTTTGTACTTATGTTTTTGAAATGGTTTTTTTTTTTCTATTTTACTTTTTACTTTTGCAACTTTGTTGCTAACAAGGAGCGGACAAGATGGAAAGTGGACAAAAATTTGAAGTCTCGCCATTATTGGCACGAATGGGGATGAAAAATATACATATGTATATACACAAACAAACATTAATTCTTCTTTTCTTTTTACATATTTTAGCTTGCTTTCTACATATTCTTTACCTTACCTACCATGTATTTTCATGGTATAATTTCAGACCGACTTCAGTACTTTTTTCTTTTTTTTTTTCAAAATTACAATGAAATTTGCATGTAAGAGCCAACCAAGAAAGTTAGCGTGTCCAACAGCTACATTTATCATATAAAAATATGCAGAGTATGTAAAGCGAGTGTCATTTAAAAAGAAAAAAGTGAGATGGCAGGTGAAAAGTAAATTAAGATTTCGCCATACAAATACATGAAAGGTGTGGTGTAGTGGTGTCATGCTTAAGTATAAGCCAAGAAGAATCATATACATTTTAAATATACTTTGCAATATATTCACATACACGTACATACTGCTGCACGCACTCTGCACCGTTGAATGAGGTTAGCGATTAGCAGCTGTGAAGTTATGTTTCTTGCTCTACTAATGTGTGTCTCAATTAGAGGGTAGAAAGTGAGAAAAAATTGCATGCACAGAAATGAGGGAGTGGAGATATTTAATTTTGAATTTTTTTTTCTAAGGAATTTTCAAAGTGTGTGTATGTATATGCAGCGCACGACTTGTGTGTGAAAAAAAATTGTAGATAAACTTATATTGCTCTTTTAATTTATGACTTAGAAAATATTTTATGACTTCGAAATTTGTACGCTCAAAATCAGACATATTTTTAGTTTACCGGATCACTCCACCGATTTTGAGTCGGGATTGGTGCCTTAATGAGTACCATAAGTAAATTGCTTTTTTAACTTGTCGAACAGCCATGCAGCATTAAGAGCTCTGCAAAACTCTAAAAGAAATGGGAAAGAAGATTACGGGAATATGCACAAATATGGAAAGTTTACGGAAATTGTAAATAAAACGAAAAATCTTTAATTTTCACTAATATTTATTTTGTCGTCTTCAACATATGGTCCTTCTGAAGCGATACACATATGGCACCTCTTTTTCCAATCATCGAAAAATGCCTTTTAGGCGCTGTCCGGGATCGCCTTCAGTTCCCTTTACGAAGTTTCTTTTTCGGCCTCAATCGAGTTCAAACGGGTTCCACGGAGTGGTAACTTGAGTTGTGGAAACAAAATTGGTCACATGAGGCCAAATCCGGTGAATACGGTTGTTGATCAATGGTATTGAACGAGTTTTTGTTCTTAAAATAGTTCACAACTACAGCTCGGTACGATAGCGCATTATCGTCATGAAAAATATATGAATTGTTGGCCCACAATTCCAGTCGTTTGCCACGGATATGTTCGCACCAACGCCTCAAAGCGCTCGAATAAAACTCTTTGTTGACCATCTGTCTCTTTGGAATGAATTCAAAATGAACCTTACCGCGAATATCGAAAAAAAGATGAGCATCACTTTGATTTTTTAATGACTTTGACGAAGATTTTTCGGTTTCGGCTAGTTTTTCTCCTTCCATTCCGATGATTGTTGGCTTGTTTGTATTCATAAACCCATGTCTTATCACCAGTTATAATGCAATCCATGAATGTGGGATCAGAATTGGCACGATCCATCATATCTTAAGAGACTTGCACACGATGGTCTTTTTGCAAATTCAGCTCTTTTGGAACAAGCCGAGAATTGACGCGTCTCATGCCTAAATTATCGTTCCAAATCAAACCAGTTTCTTCACGGCCGATTTTTAGCTCTCTATCACTGGCGTGACGACTCGAAACACAAAATTTCATACAAATTCTTTGTTCAGTATTCAGTATTTAATTTTCATTGCAAAAATAAAAAAACACTACTGAATTCGACTGATTTCAACAACTGCTGCAAGCAAACTGGTTCACAGATCGCGCTCATTCTTGGCATAGTAAATAAGAGCTACCAACTTAACAAAAAAAAAAAATGCTGAGAAATATTCAGCGCGGGCAAATTAACTGACAATTTCCCGAAATTTTCTGGTCCCATAGTATGTTTATACCCTCAGGGAGGAAGCAGACTATTATTATTATTATTATTATTATTATTATTATTATTAATATTATTATTATTATTATTATTATTATTATTATTATTATTATTATTATTATTATTATTATTATTATTATTATTATTATTATTATTATTATTATTATTATTATTATTATTATTATTATTATTATTTTTTTTATATCTTTAGTGAAGTAGAAATTAATCATTCCTAAATGAACTGGTATATAACTAGTATTAAGCTGATGCATAATCGGACATCGCCGTGAACTAGTTAGTGCATAAACCAGTATGATTCTAGTTAACAACATTATTTTCCTCTGTTTGCTTGCGTGCTTAAGATGCATAAGTGCAATTTTCTGTGAAGCAATAAGATTAAAGTATCTATTAGATGCTCAACTCGAGATGACTGGTACATACTAGAAGGCTTAAATTATTACATATTTAGAAGTATGCCAGCACCAGGAGTTGCAAGAATTCTACGGAGCACCCTTTTGCTCCAAAAATGTTAAAGAGGCAAAGCGTGAAAACAAATTTCCTTCGTAAAATATATAATGGTCATATCGCACTATATCTCCAAATTCTCACGCAAAGCTCACTCCGAGTTCATTCCAATAGATTTATAGTAAACAAGGAGGAATGGTCATCTCGCAAAATATCTCTAATTTTTTAATACTTGTATGTGTATTAATCAAACTCAGTGACCCTTGAAAGAGTTCGAGAATGAATTGCATTTATCACCACCTTCCTACATCTAAACATCCTCTTCCTCCTATCACCCAAAGCTTAGGCACAATAACTTGATGTAATTTTCAATCTGGATTCATACGGAAAAACAGAGATTTAAAACATCAAAAATATGAGTAGCATATTTATTCAACTTTTTTCAATGTTACGTATCGTTTTTAAAAAACACATGAAACTTGCGGTTTTGTGTAAATTTGAGGTATTATTGATCATAATCATAACCATGCTTAAATATTGATATTAAAAAATTTTAAATTATTTGATACAATATATATTTTATTTATAACCTCCGAAACGATTTTCGGCCGAGCTTCTCCTCCAATTTGTGCTTTGTGCCTTAACGTTTCGTGAAAAGCTGACTTCTCTGAGGATATTTTATTTCACGTCAGAAAAACTTGGGAGAGGCGACCACAATTTACTATAATTTGGGACATTGGTTGAACCAGGACTCGAATGGCCTGTAATCGATGCTCCCCACTCGGCTAGCGCGGCAGCCGGAATGAATTAGAAGTTCGCTCAGATTAGTTGAATAATTTGTTTTTTAATTGTACTTGGTGAGTGATATTAAATAAATAAACTGTTACTATATCATCATAATAATTAAATTTGTTGCAAATAATAGTAAAAAGAGGAACGTGCCTCGAAAGTTCGATGAAAATCCCTTTAAGAGCGAGTTCAGAAACTTTAAGTCGATATTTCTTTCTCTTCTATCTAACTTTTGCTTGAAAATATTTTTAATTAAAAGTAAAGGTTCCAAATTTTCTGAAGTCATCTTTATATTACGAAATTATTGATATTAATTAATTATTTAAATTAGTTCTTATTCCCCTTGTTACAACCTGCTGTCATATCAAGTGTGCTGCTAGACACCACTCAAAACATTTCGATTCTGCATAGCAAATCAAATAAAAATTATTTACTTCACACCCAAACCCTTTTTATTACGAACTATTTCACATCCAACGCCGCCCAATCAATCAGGTCTTTTATACAATACGAATTTCGCCCAACTATGTATACGGACCTATAATAATAAGCCGACATGGTTGTAATTTGAAATGAGCACCACTTTATTGCAGCCACTCGAATTGGAATTGCCAATTTACGAATTCCGCACTCAATTTTAACTTGTAAAATGTATGTTAACGAAGCACGAGGTGGAGTCAGAGCACGGGCGAAATAAATGTGTTTTTTTTTTTTTGTTTTTTTGTCGCTCAATAAATCAAATCAAATGTTAGGAAGTGAAATTCAAGGACAGTAAAGCGCGAGGTAACCTTTTTATGTACATGCCAAATGGCTTTGTATAATCTTTTGTATACATGTTTGCTTTATAGGTATATGTTTGTGTTTATTTTCATATGTTTTATGGCATTAACGTGGCATGTAGTGTCGCGATTTTTCACAACCTTTTTTACTCACTCTTCGCGGTTTATTTTGCGTATAGACTTTTTTTACCTTTTTCGCGTTGTGACTTTTTTTGATCGTTGAAGTGGAAATTTTTTGTATTTTCTGGGTAGAAAATTTGAATAAATTATTTAGAGGTCGAAAGTAAATGGGAGTTGTACATGTTTAAAGCTTACACGTACATGTGGTATGTTTGTGTGGGATTCAGATTTGATGGAAATTTCATACCGAATTGGCCACTTTAAGTCAGAATAGAACACAGTTTTATAAGAAAAAAAACTTTAAAGCGTGGTTTCAAACTAGTGGAATCAGAATAATGCAATACTAGTAGTAAGCGGAAGAGTATGTTTGACTCCCAGTCATAAAAATAAGCAAAAAAAAATAAAAATAAGTCATTCAGTTCTGTAACCATAAAATTATTAAAATTCATTAAAAACTACTTTTTTATAATTTCAATAAAAAAAAAATTGGTATAATTACTTTGGTAGGAAATATGTAAGTACTAGAAGGAGAAGAGATAGACATATACTTTGAAATTCACAACCATGGGATCAGAAGGACGAGCTGATTTAGTCATGCCCGTCTGTCCGTCTGTCCGTCTGTTTGTATGTCTGCCTGTCCATTCGTGTGTCTGTCCGTTCATCTAGTTTTTTTGTTTTTAAGATATTTTAACCAAACTTAGTAGGCGAAGGTACTTTGATACCGTATTTATCATATGTCGGAGCCGGTGATATCGGCCCTAACCTCCGTGCAGGCGATTTAGTTCATACATGTACAAGAGCTTTTGGGTAAAAAAATAATTCAAAAGTATAAAACTTGGTATTCGACACACGAAAATTAAAAATAGTAATGACATCGATTATAAAATTTTATCGAAAAATCAAATACAATAAGTTTGATAAGTTTGAATTTTAAAAGAGTTAGAAACTCCAACTCAGTAGTGTTATTCTGCGTAAATAAGTATTTCCAAGAAAAAAGAAACTTTGTCTGAACTCTCATAGAAAACCTTTCCACTTTTGGCAAAAAATTAGGACACTAAATTTTCTCAGGCTTCTCTTGAAATCAATTTTTCACCAGCCAAATTATTCGTTATAAGCAGGGACAGTTGGTAATCAGTCCGTGCCAAGCCTGGATTATAAGGTTCATGCATTAGAACGTCCCAAACTTCTGGCGAATCACAACCGTTGTTTGTGTGGTCTGGCATGATCATGATGAAGCATAATTTCTCTCCTGTTAGCCAAAGTTGGGTGCGTCTGGGCGATCGCTTTCGTCAAATGGTCCAATTGTTGACAGTACATGTCCGAATTAAGAGTTTGTCCGTAAAGGGGAACAGCTCATAGTTGATGATTCCCTGCTAATCCTACCATGTAGTCAACAAAACCTTTCTAGCCATCAATACTGGCTTAACGATCCTTTGTACCGGCGCAGTACCCTTCGCCAACGATAAGGTGATCCATTTTTCATCTTTAGTCCCCACTAGTTTCAGAAATGGATTGATTGTATTAAGCTTCAGTGGCAATTCACTTATGGAAACTCATGCCTTCAGGTCTTTACTCGTGAACTCATATGGAACCCATACATCGAACTTCTTTTTATATCCAGCCTTTTTCAAGTGGTTCAAAATTTTTTTGTGTTTTTTCCGGCCGAGCCATTCATCCAAATTGTGGTGTGCGTGTTGGTGTTTTTTTTTTTCAACAAATAGAGGGATATACAATTTAACTCCTATGAACCGCTGCTGAATTTTTATGAAGAGATTTGATTTTGTATCAGAATTACAACTGGCGCGTTGATAACCCATAAGACTTAAATATTATCTCAAAAGCATTCCAATAATATTTTTAATATTATTTTAAACAGTTTTTTTGCTAACTGGTATAACCAATGTCTAGAAAATTAAATTAAATAAAAAATTAAATTAAGTTTTCTAATAAAAAAAATCATTAGCCATTTGGGGGCGGCTTAGTATACCTTGTATGTCTCTCTTTTTGTCGGAAAAACGTCAAGACGTATAACCACAAATTCAAGGAAGAAAGAAAGAAATATTTTAAACTTCAAAAATTTTCAAAGCCTATATACCATGTTAAATATTTTTCATTATTTTCGAATATTTTTGAACCATCTGCCATAGTTGTCATACCCCAAAATGTACCTAATATGTGAGCGTACATGTTTGGTAAGAGGGTTAAAAGGGCACATTCGAAGTACATTAGTAGCTCTAAAAAATTAGGTAAACTTCCATCTTACCATTTGTCATGCTAATTGCTTCCTCTTATAGCATGCTTTTAGGCGTAAAAAAATAATGTACGTACGAGTACCACAAGAACACAACTGGCACCCGTTTTCGCCACATGGTCACACAAAAACACAATGAGTCAACCTTTTTGGTTTACCTTTTCATTATTTTTATTTTTTGCCGTTTAGCCAACAACTCTGTCTAATTAAATATTTACGAATTGTTATAGCCGAAACGTGGAAACATGCAAAGCGAGAACTGTTTTAGGAATAAAATTATTTTCGAGTATACACGTATGTATATAGGTATGTATGTTTGTGTGTCAGTATTTTTGTTTGTGAGTATAAAAGGTAAGTCAAAAAAGCATATGTTTATAAGCAATCTCACCGAAGGCAAACACAACACACACCTTTATACATATAAAAGGCTGTTTATGAAACGCAGGCAACGCCAACTGCCGTTTTCCGGTAGCAGGCACTTAAATTTTGCTTTTGTTGGTTTTTTTACATACAACCAGATTTTTATTCAAGTTTCACCTTGTGAGTTTTTATTGTTTTTGTGGCAATGGTATTTTTTCGTTATTAATTTATGTACATGTACACTTACCCAGCGGAAGTGCGTTAACCTCTACAAGTATCGCAAGTGGATTTTTTATAGCCAGGCCGACGAATTGTTAATTTACTGAAATTGTCAAACAAAAAAGAAAACATCATAAAATTCAGTTAAAATAAAACAAAAGAATAAAAGGTCAAACGAACGTTCAGCAAAAAGCATTAGTGTCGCCACAAAGTATAGTCCTTAGTAAGGTGACCGTTTTTATGTTTTCCAGTAGCTAATAACTGACTCTGAAAGCAATATTTTCACTAAAAAAAAGACAAATCCAACAAATACAAGCAGAGTAATTTTAAGAAAATAACAACTACCTGCTAAAGTGCAAAACACATGCAAATATTTTATTTATTGTACATAAAAAAAAGCGATAATAAAACTTAAAGAAAAAAGCAATGTACAACCTAAGTATGTAAAATATTATAAAAAGTATTAAAACTAACCGTTATCATTTCGTAAAAATAAATATCAAATAAACAACGAAATAAACAACGAAATATACAAACAGAAGAAGTCATTAAAACGAATTTTATCCTTCCAAGTATTCACTTAAAATAAGCTTCAATAAATTTTTAAACGTGTCAGCGGTATTTCATGATTTATTTGAGTCAAACTTTTATATACTCGTATATTTTTTACAGTTCATACCCATTGCTAAAATACAGAAGTTGTACTTATATTTTCTATTTTTTGGGACTCGACCATTAAATTCTAAGAAGTTTTGTAGTGTAAATACTGCAGAAAATTAAAAGAATATTTGCATGCTGTAATTAATAAACTTTTCATTAGAAAATGTATGCTATTGAGCACCTCTGCGTATGATGAACATATTATATTTTATTGTTTCAGTATAAAAATTTTTAGTAGGAGGGTTGTGATGTAAAGAAAACATATTAGTAAAATCAAAATAAACTAATTTTTATTGTTTCTTACTAAACTAATATTTATGTTTTTGTTCCACACCTGGCAATTTAAAAGTTCTCAAAGGAGGAGCCCGCGTGTGATGAACAATCAGAAAATTTATAAATACCACTACAGATGGTTTGGAGATGAGTACTTGAAGAGATATAATTTTTTCTGAACGTCTTCTCAAATGAATCGCTAAAACTCATTTACAACTCTTTTTCTAATGACTTTTTGAAAAATTCTCCCACAATTTTTTTTTTAATTTACCACGTAATTTGTAAAAAAAAATTCTTTTTCTGAACATTTCTCGAAATATGAAATATGAAGAAGCAGTATTGAGAAATAATTCGATTTTTATCATCGAATTTTTTTAAGAAAAACTCGATTTGCAAGTCAGACGACTAAGATATTTCAATTATTTTCTGATTTAAATAATCGTAAAACTAAACTTATTCTATAGGTAATTAGGGTGGCTACAGAAAATTTGGCGAAGATTTAAATTAACTGAGATGAAATTTAAAGTTGTTGATTGTAAAGACAAAATTTTTAATTGAAACTCAGAGAGTATTCCCTTAAGGGAATAGTACGATATCAGTACAAAGGTAAATTAAGACAAGGACAATTTTTTCTCCTAGACAAATTTATTCAAACAATTTTAGCTTATGATTCGAATTTCTTGGAATTCATTCTGTTCCAGCAGCAATCTGGTTCATATTCTAGAAGCACATAGTTAACATTATGCCTGAGTTAAAAGTGGACATCAAACCGATCTATTCCAAAAAAGTCGAGCTCATAGTTCGATTAACTTGAAGTTCAATTTCCTGTTATTAAATTTTTTTTAATTTATGACTTGGATAAAAATTTAGATCATTCGAAGATCGCTTCGTCGTGTTGTTATACAGCCTACTTTAAGTTTCACGATACGGCTACATCCATCAGGATACAAACTGTTCTTATTCGTTCAAACTTATAGTTACACTATATATTGAAACTTATTATTATATTGAATTTATCTTGACTTTGGTAGACTTTGAGTATCTGGCTATCTCGAGAAATAACTGAGCCATTGCAATATGTAAATTTCTAATATTTTGAGCATATTGTTATAAATATATTGATGGTCAATAATGTAATAAGAGATTCGATCACTTGGATTAACTGTTTTTAATTAATCGTCCTTTGCAAGGTCAATTATTATATCTAAATTCAGCAAAATAGAAAAAAGAGTAACCTATAACAGGGTCTGCTAGTGTTTAATGAACCGAAAAACCTTTGAAAGCCTATCGATAGATTCCACAGCAAATATTCGAAGACAAATATGAAATATTGGATAATCGTCAATAGTGCAATAGATTTTGATTACCTCTTTTGTATTTTAATTAATTTTTTACTTTTTGGGCTTAAAACATTGTACGTAGTTGCAAATGTTAAGAAACCCATGAGACTTTTATATAACAAACGTATGAGTTTTCAATTTAATTTGTAAAAGCAAATGAAATTTTCAGTCTTCACTGATACTATGCAACTAAGAAATAGTGTTCAAATTGAAATTTCGTGTGTGGTTTTTTGGTCACATGACTTAGTTTTTCAACTTTTCTCATAAAAATTTAAAATTTCCAAAACGCAAGTAAGTATCAGCCCAAAAATTATTATATGTAGGCCACAATATTTTTCACTTTTTATGATTTAAAATGTATAAAAATAATATTTATTACCTAATTGCAAAAGTTTTCCTTCAAAGATCTCTTCTTTTTTGCTTTAATCACCAACTTTCGCATTTTAGATAGTTGGGTTTTTCCTAAATATATTTTTTATAGAAAAATTTTCGTACTACTGATACTATGAAATGCTACCAAAGGCAAAATTATGATTTTTTTATTAACATTAGTATCTAAGCAGGTGAAGGAGAATAAAATACATTCAAGTTGAGCATTAGACTCGTCGCAAAAAATGAGGCTGCGCAGATACTAATCGCTTACTCAGCAAAGGAGCATGGATGGGAATACGCAAACAGATCAGATATCTGATCCTGACCTTACGAAAGTTGAATTTATTCATCGAGCCATTAAGTTATTGGATCTGCTAAAACATTGTAAGTTTAATCATATGTAATAAAATCTTAAGCTAAACCAAAACCAGGGCAATATGGACGTATTTCAATGATCCCAGAGATCGCAATAAAATTACTTCTTATTTCAGCAGTGTGGGATGGCGCTTTGTCATGATGTAAACATTCACTTTCTTCCTATATTCCAAAAAATTTTCGAAAACTCTTGGTAAGCACTCTTCGGTATAACATTTTGCACCCGAATGAAGTAAACTGACATTATTACTTTTGCTGCTGATTTTTGTTGCTTAGATTTTACTAGTGAGTTTACTCCTTTTGAGCTCTATACCATGGACTGCTGTTTGGTTTTTGGATCGTTTTTATAAAACAAAGATTCGTCACAAGTAATGACTTTAATAAAGTTGCTAGACTGATCATTTTCGAATCTATTTAGGAGAAATTGAGCAAAAGGCACTCGAGCCTCATTTAAAATTCGTGGTACCCACGGAGCAGATTTCTTAGTGTATCCCAGATGATTACGTAATTTTCACAATACAGCCATGGCATTCAAGTCCAATTCATTAGCAATCATTTCTGGTGTCAGTCGTGGGTCTTCGTTAAATTTGGACTTCACCAGAGCTACAGCGACGTCATCAGTGGAAGATTTTGGTCGACCTACTCGATGCTCGTCCTCTACCAAAAAATGTCCGTTCTAGAAACTTCGGAACCGTTTGGAATTAGTTTTTAAGGCGGTACAATCGTTCCGTTGGCTGTAAATTACGCCGAATCCCGAAGAGAATTACAACGCGAACTTTGTTATGTTTGCGTTGATTATTGAATTTCGTCTGACCTATCCTCAGCTATCTTGCCTTTTCTCATCTCCATTTTAGCCAAACGTTCTAAAATTTGAAAGAAAGACTAACAGAGTACTTGCAAAGGACTTGGTATTTTTATACTCAACAAAAATAAATTGAAAGTCACGAACTGACCGAAATTTGTTGATCCCCTGGTATGGTAATGAAATTGACAAAAATATCACGAATTCAGCGACCGAGACAAGATATCGAGATTAATGGTGCACAAATCTGATAATTCTAACTATGGCAAATGAATTCTTCGATTTCGTGCAAAAATAATGGATTACTTTTCCAAGATTTAATCAATTACAAATCAAAAGTGTCATATTTCTATAACATCATTTTTTTTTTTTGACATTTATGACAGATTTTGGTAGAAAATTTCGATCTGCACTTAAAGTATTTGAAATTAATTAAAATCAAATACACAAGTTTTGGCTGGTAATTCTTCAAACATACAAAGAAGTACAATTATTTCAACAAGTCAAGAAATTAATTTGTCAACCGACATATGCATAGGAGTACATTTATTTATATAAACCAGAAAATGTTTGTTTATGTGTGTTAAAGTATCAAACAGAGGTATGTCTTTCTCGCACCACTGTCATCGTTAATCTGAAACTATTGGAGTCACATCTAAACACTCAAATGACATTTAAGCAAATATTAATTAAAAATCAATCATAACGGTAATATTTGCACTTTCACTATCGCCCGCAGCACGTATATACGTATATGGACAAACACACACCCATACAGGTGTTGCTATATCACCCACATTCATATATTATTGATATTTTCTACAATTTATTTTGTGTGTCAAGTAGAAAAGTTGCTAACGACTTTTCTTTTACTGTGGGTATATTTTGTTTTTGTTTCATTGCATTATATTTGTCTTTGGCTTTGTGGTTTTTGTTCATTTTACTATTTACTTATTATTTCCTTAACGATACTTAGTTCAATAGTAAATTTGTATTGGCATTTTGTTGCATTTTATTATTATTTTGTATGTTTATTTATTTTTTGTTTATTTACTGAGTCAATAACATGGCAACAACTGACTTTAATGATTATTGTTGTGTTTATAAAGAGTGAGTGTGTGGCAAAATCAATATAAATATATTCATGTATGTGAAACAGCAAATGCGAAGAATTGCTTGGCTAGGCAAAGGAATTTTGAGTGAAAATGGTAAAATATATGTATTATATGTTCATATAAAAAATAAAAATTTAAATGAAATTCATTCCGAATTTTAACCATAAAAACGACCACTTAAGTCAAGCCAGAAAATTCAAACGAGGATATTTCAAAACTCATAAAGTTTTCATATTATAATGGTAAATACATAAATTTCAAGTATAAAATAAATAATTGAAGATTTGGTCACATAACTAACAATATAACTTTTTTTTCTGTTTTAAGTTCTCAATATTCGGTAAGGCTTCTGCAAGAAATCGTTCATTAGTTGATGGTAAATTTATTTGACTTAAAATTACATGATAAGGTCTTTTTGGAGGATTTATCCCGGAATTAATATCTCCGCCGCGTTGTTATGCTCAAACGTGTAAACACCACGCTTACTTTCGGAGGTGAACTCGCCTTAACTTTACTGAAGATTAGTTAAAATAGTCAATCAGACGATGAAATTATAATGCATAATTTACTTGTTTTGCATTTGAGGTGCCCAGGAGCTTAATCTCTTGAGAAGAGGCTAACCCTGCGGCATCGCAGACTCCTACTTTTTCTTCTTCTTCTCCTTTAATGGCGGTGCCACGCCTACACGATTATAGCCGAATCAATATTAGTGCGCCATTCATTCCTTCTTTTCGCTGTCTGGCGCCAGTTGGAAATACCAAGGAAAGCCGGGTCACTCATCACCTGATCCTTTCAATGGAGTGAAGGTTTCCTCTTCCTCTGCTTCCACCAGCGGGCAATGCATCGAATAATTTCTAAACTGGAGTGCTTTCATCCATTCGGACGACAAGGCCTAGCCAGCGTAACCGCGTCAATTTTCACAGTCGTATAAGTTTTGCGGGGATACGAAAGACATAGCGACGTAGAGGCAGCTCGTGCTGTATAATTGCAGAGCCCCGATTAACATGATGACAATAACAGATATTCGTGCCTCTTTTCTACCCTTGCTGCAGGTCGTTTGTCCAGTATCCACTACTACTCTACATCGCGTACCTCAAACACTTTCAAAAGTACTTTTTGCCAGCGGAGACTCAATCACAGTTATGAAATGAATAGCACAAAACAGAAAGTGGAAAAGAAAAACACAGACATATTGAAAACAAAAGATGAATACCAGGTCTAGACTCAATATGATAGCATCTCCTTACAGATTACCTACACATTGGAATATTTCACACAGATCCGTAGTGAATTTCCTGTGCTTGGCAAGAATCTTCAAGATTGAGCATTTCTACAATTCAGCCGCCTCCTCTGACAAAGATAATTATCTCCAGCAGTTGAGGACCGTTTTCATCACATAGAAGCCATGATTTCAAGTTGTCCCACAGCTTTTTAGACTTTCTACCATTGGGTTAACGGCTGCAATGTGTGCGACACATTTAGTTGACATTTGAAAAATTCTTTTTTGAACAAAGCACTGGGACGATCTCAAAGCCAGGGCCCAATAAGACTAATCACTAATCGTATCACATCCACATATCACATAAATAATGAAGCAGAACAGACAAAACTAAAGTCCGCTACTAAGACAGTTGCACAAAAGGTCAGCCGAAGACCAAGAAATTGGAGTCGTGAGTGGACTGATGTAGCGAGCCTTGGCACAAACAAGTAGAGTACTACATTTACAACGGCGTAGATATTAAGCGGCGGTGAGGTACTACTACCCCTCTAAGTCCCGTACATGAACGAACGTGTTCGACATTTAAAAACGGATGCCAACGTTTTTTGTAAAGGATCCCGTAATCCGGTAAACTAGCCCTAGATATAATCCGGAGCTCGTCATGGCAGGGAAAAATAGCCCTGTATGAATACGACGTCAAGTTAAGTTTCATTACACTGTCAGTAAGTGCGGCCTCCAGCAAAGAGTGCTTTTCAGACAGCATACCGCCTCCGAGTGTCCTACCTTACGATAAGTCTGTATAAGAGAAAAGTCTCCAAGACCAAGATTTTACCAAAGAGTTCAGAGATCATTACGTCTCTGAACTGGTTATTAATAGATAATTTCGAGGTCATCAAGGGGTCACCTGCAAAATTCGTCAAAAATTTGGCCGAAGCTAAATTGTACACAAGTCGGAATTTAAATACTGCATTTAGGGCCTTCAATAGAGTAGACTTATCTTTAAGACCATTATTTTGCTACCTTAAAGACAACTAAGCAATAAAGTGTTATGCTAGTACTGCTAGTGATTGCACGACAGATTGTTGGACCTCTTTGATTTCTCAAAATCTCACTTATGATGGGGGTTTTTGTTACCCCCTAGCCGTTTGAAACAGATGTGGTAAGGCTAGATATAGATATCTGATTCTAGTAATGGCAGATATCTGAAGAGTTCAATATTTCATTATCAGATTTCTAGTCTTTCGATTCGGAGGCATCGAAAAAGTTTAACGATTTTTTTAAAGTGACTTCCCAATATTATGGATTTTTTTAAACATTTGTCAACGACAGATTTTCAGTTCAGCCAAAACACTTCAGTAATAATTTGGCAACTAGTACTAATGCAATTTTATTTATTATTTTTTAAGGCTTTTCTCTCTAATTGTATCACATAATTTATCTGCTAATTAAAAAAACTAAATTTATTTGTCTACAAAATTAAAACAAATAAACGAGATAAAAAAATGAAATTATCTCATTAAACACGCTGGAATATAAATTTAATTTTAATTTAATTATCAAACTTAATGCATAAATTATACGTGATTATCGGTAAATTTAACTAATAGAATTGGATAAAAGAAAGTTTATGAAAAAAATGTAATTTATAAATTTTAATTTTAATTTTACTAAAATCATTTAGAATTAGCATTTTATAAATATAATTCAACAAAAAAAAAACATATGGTATTTTTTTAAATAAAGCTTATCATGCCTTGACACTAAAAATATGCATTAAAAAAGCTCTGCATTTGAACTCGCTTGACCTTAGCTGCTAGCTAAGCAGCTTATGTCGAAAGCATAGCTATTTATATTATAATTATTTACAAACAGTTTATGTAAATGTATGTATACATGTGTATGCAAATCATATGTTATGCACGTATTCTAAATATAATAAAACAGATTTTGCGCCTCATTTAATATAGCATAAGGACTTTTTTGCTTATTAAAATTTCTGTGGGAAAAAATTTACTTACATAACTATGAAGCATATATTTATACAAAATAATATACATAACAATAAAACATATACATGTATGTCCCACGGAAAACAAAACTTATTCAAACTTATTTTGCTTGAAAACAAAAACGAAACGAAACTTAACTTGTGAAGATGACGCGTTTCTAATGTATTTGTGATCCAATTTGTCGTGAGTGTCTTGCTGTATGGTACTTTCCATCAAACCGAGGGATAAGCAGTTTGTTCGGATAATTGTGCAGTTTTGTTTATTTTTAGCTAATAATTTACAATTTACAATTTTTATGTTACAATTTTTAACTCTTCTTTGAGGACGGGCATGTTTAGACCTCTAAAAGAATTGTTATTAAGCATATACTATCGAATGCCCGTTGTTATTCTTAAAGTTTTAGTTTGGATTCCTTGTAATATATCAATATCTCTACGTGAAAGCTGTGCCTCATAGCTGGCATTTCGGGATTAGAGAAAAAAAAAACAAAAATCTGTTAATCACAGAAAATGGCTTTTCAAAATATTTTCCATTTTGCATGCATTTGAACCAATGGTCGAAGCATTTTTGCCACTCTGATTGAAATATCACCAAATTATATTAACCTCCTCATCAAATCGATGTTTTGAGTGGTCAAAAATGCGGTCGCTTCAGTTGGATTCAGCTCATCTTTAAACACCAATACAGTTAATTGCTGTTTACTTTTGGACTTATACGCGTAAATCCACCATTTTCTTTTTAACATTTCTCTCGGCACGAGCCTTTTTGGGCGATTGATAAATTGTGCGGGATCCAACGTGAACAAATATTTTTTTACAGTCAATATTGAATGTATGCTGGTCCCACTAATGCCAACTGTTTTCTGAGTCACACGGTTTATCACATGACGATCAAGTTGCAGTTTTTATTAAAATTGTATCGTCTATAAGTCGGGTGTCTGTCCAAGACATTTCCAAGATATGTAATTTCGTTGCCTTGCGAGATAGATGCTTTGTTGAGCTTGATAGTGTGACAAGATTTTCCTTAAATGAAAAAAGAAAAAGGTACAATGCTAGCAGTTTTGTGGCTTTAATTGAGCATTTGTGCCAATTTCTTATAACCACAAAAATTGATGTGATTATTGTGATACTTTAACCAGATAGTTCTGGTCGTGGTAAGGTTTAATAATTTTTGAGTAGTGATTAGAAGCTAAATCAAGTCAGATTTTGTCAAAATTTTAAATTTCTTTCCACGTTTTTGGCTAATTTTCTTAGGCCAGTAAGTTCGTTGCCTTATTATATTTATACCTGTCGTTTTTTTCAAGCTTGGTAGTCGGTAAATTTACTCCGCTGGAATGATTTTTGGCCAAGCTTTTCCTCCAACTTTTACTGTGCGTTTCCCATCCACCAACGGCCAGCTCCGAACGACTGATGGTTTTTATGAGCTTTTATTTCATGCCAGAAATTCATTCAGAAGGCTTAACATTCCCTATCGAGGGGCAACCACAATTCGAAAATTAACTTAGTTTTTTATTTAAATTAGTTTTCTATAATTTTGGCTGTTGATCGCACCAGGACATAAAGTGTATCGTGCATTGGCTTTACTTTGCATTAAATTAATGTTAGCTTGACTAAGTCATTTTCTATAGCGTTTCTTTACGCAACCAATGTTATTAGGCCGTCGGTATATTTAGTTTGCGCGGTAGGTATTCATTATACGAGTTAAGTTGATTAAGCCTTACCTGTACGTCTGTTTGAAACCCTTAACTTTTGAGATATCAACCAAACTTTGTAAGCTGATGAATGAGATAAACCTCTCAACCTTGAAAAAACAGCACCTCGCTTGTTAACTTACCAGGTCCCTTCTGTACAACAGCCTCAAGCACCTCAATCAACAAATTATCGTAATACCATCTGTGTAGTTCCCTTTGACAGGTAATCAATTCATAATACTCCCTCACTATCCCAAAAAATGGTAGCCATACTCTTTGACGCCGACTTTCCCACTTTGAATTTTTTTTTGGTGGTCTTTCCCCTTTTTTTATCCACTGAATCGACCCTAGTTTTATCCACTGTCCATCCAAATCTTCGCTCCAACTCTAAACAATCTTTCCAACTCTTCAATCGTCGCTGCTTGTCGGCGGCGTGAGTATTCGCGGTACCCAACGCGCACTAATTTTTTTTATATTCAAATATTCATGCAAAATCTCTTAGCTTGTTCTTTGGGATCCCTTTGCTATCTGCAATTTAATTTTTCGATGTCTCGTCCTTGTTGAGACAGCTGAGCCCATTTTTTCACCATGATAATGAAGGGGCAGAGTCCTGAAGGACCGATGACATCTCTTTTAAAATTTCTTTCGACGTACCTCTTTCTTTACAAGGAATTTAATCCCAGAATAATGAGTCCCGCAATTCGTATTATCAGTAACGAGATGATGTGTCATCTCTAACTACATTAAGTCGCGAACTGCTCAGCCGCACGTCGTATTTTTATATAGCATTGATCGGAACCAGTCAGATCGGACCACTATACCATATAGCCCTCATGCAACCGATTTGTTCATATATGAAGTTTTGGTTCGAAAATTCACCAAAAAAGCGTCTAAGAGTGTGAATTTCGGTATTCGGCAAACATTTTTTTTAATATCGTATTTACTTTTTTATATATTACTTAAAGGATGATACGCTCGGAGGGCTTGACTCTTGCAAGCCAACGCACACTGCGAGGCACATTTTTACTACGTTCAATTCTAGCAATGTGTCAATATAAGGAGTGAGCTGTCTAGTTTTTCATGGGACAAGCCTTAAATTTAATAAAAGCGAATTGCTTTTCTTTCTATATACATGCATATGTATTTATATATAATTTTTAACTAATTTATGTGACATGTTGCATTTGAAATGCGACTAATTAATTTTATCAGCCATTAATTGCATAATTTATTTTAAGTTATAGATCTGATGATAAAACAGATTTAATAATGGATGCATTTGCCAACCCAACTACATACCTATATGCCATGTAGATGTATCTACATATATATATATATATATATATATATATATATATATATATATATATAAATATAAAAGTATACGTAACAAATATTTATAATTCGCTCGGTTTCTGCAATTAATATTATTAAAAAATGATAGTGCCACAATAACGGATGTTGTGTGGCATGATTGTTATGTGGCAAATGCTTATTAAAAATATAGAAAAAGTTTAATTATTTATGCAATGCAAACACACACAGCTGCATATACATTTATAACCAGTGAAAATATTTTTTATAATAAATTAGATTTATGCAAGGATTTCTGCTGCATAATTTATATTATAATGTAATAAAAACTATACACGCACACTCAAATATATTATATATAAGTATATACAAAAAATCTGTTTTGTAAGTGTTTTCAATGATTTTTTTTTTCGCTGTCAACCCATTAACATTTGTGATTATACTACATGAACACAAGTGACGAGTGCATTGCATATTTAATTTACTGATAACAATTAATATGAATTACAAACAATTTAAAAGTACACACACGTACGCATATTTATGCATTTACAAATAGTTATATTAGCATTTTTTTTTGTTTGTATTTTTTCTTATAAACAATAAATTAATGTGACACTGTTTATTTTTGCCGTATTTGCATTTTGTTTTTGCCGCTTTCGATATTAGCTGCGCTGAGCTGCGTTAATTAATTGTCTGTTATTAGCGATAAAGCACTAAAAAGTTGTAAATGCCTTTGTGCATTATTTAAAGCTTCACAAATTCGATGTGCTTAAATGTATGTTGTTGACACTACAAATAATATAAACGTTTAATTAAATTTGAAAAATTTAGTTTTATAAAAAATGTGTAAACATTCTATGTTTTGTTTTTTTTTTTTTGTATCTTTATTGTGTAATTTCGATCACCTCTTGTGGCCAAAAAGGCATATGCTCTTTATCAGTTCTGTCACGCCTGTTTTTTTTCTTTTCGACTTTTTCCATATTTACTTATTTGCCAAGCAAATATACACGTACATACGTGTAATTAAATTAAATTTAATTATACAAAATGGCAAAATTACGTTATTAAAGATATTAATGAGTTGTGGCAAATAAGTTATTTTCATTAATTTGGGTTATATAAATGTGTGTATTTAAAACTGAATTTTTAAAAATTTGATTAATATTTTTTTTTATGAAAGAACGTGGAATGGTACAATGACTTTGGGCCGAAGTATGTAAATACCAGAAGCGGAAGAGGTAGAACTATCAAAAATTATATCGTTAGCTTTACCACGTCGATGTGTACGTGTGTTTTTATGGAAGCTAATCCTTCAGTTTTTAAGATATTTTAGCCTAACCCTATATATAGACCAATTGATATAATAAAACGATCATTGATGGAACCGGCCAGATCGGATAACTGTAGCATATGTAAAACAGATTTTTCGGATTTGGGGGTCATAAATCCGTTAAAAAAATATCTAGGATCAGATAAATTGGTATTGTATCGTAAAGTATTTATAACCTCACTTCGATTCATTAAGCGAAATCAATTAAAAATAAAACTAAAAATTAAAATAAATATAATAATAATTATTGTTTATAAAAACTTAATTATATCTCTATTTACTGGATTAGACATCTTTTATGACCTAGATTTATTTTTTTTTTCTACAGCATGGCAAACGAATCAAATTTTCCAACACGTTGTCAAATATTATTTGGATGGCAAATGTTGTCAAATCGATTGGTTAATCGACATTTTATTGTTTTCATTTGGTTGTCATTTTATTTGACCCTACGTTGCCAAATATGCCAGCAGACGAAGATGTTACCATTAAATGACCCGTTTTCATTACTTTAACAACATTTGACGTCAGGTATGACCGATTGAAAACCAGGCATAACTTCTTTATGGAATTTGATTACGGAATGTTCACCGGACACAGTAAATAACTAAAAATAGCTTAAAACAAAATATTCAATTTATAAATAAACTATGCGACTCTCACGATTATAGTGGCGAGTTAAATGGTGTTTTCTTTCTTATAGCATGGAAGTGATAAAAAACATCTGATCATTCAAATTTAAGACTTCCATTCCACCATTTCGCCATTTTGAAGGTAATGTAGTTATACTTCTCTCAAAGAAACCATATTCCCAATTAAAAAATATTATGAAAATTGACCATCTGCTTTAGAAATGACTCGATTTCGTTACGTATCAGCAGCGATTCTCAGATGGATGATTCCCTATATATTGTTTTCGCCTTTATCGGATAACTATTGTAGAATATAGCGTATTTTCTCTTTGCTGATGCCCATCTTTGACATGCCCTCAAATACGACTGAGTTAAATGATCGAAACTTCTCTTATTATGTTTGTTATTAAAATATATCATATTTCTAATTCCATCATCGTAATCCAATTTCCCTTATAAAACGCTAGATGCAGATCAATAAAGCCATCTACAGCAAACATAACTTAATACTTTTCACTAAAGTGTTCTTACAAAAAATGTTACCAACTTAGATTCTCA
Organism: Ceratitis rosa; assembly: GCA_037013455.1. NCBI lineage: Eukaryota > Metazoa > Arthropoda > Insecta > Diptera > Tephritidae > Ceratitis > Ceratitis rosa. The sequence goes on from JAWMAG010000004.1 coordinate 18,367,313, forward strand.
TGATTAGTTACTGCTAAAAATCATAAACATTTGTTGGGTGAGAAAACTTTTTCATTAAGAAGATAAAAATATAACTGTCAATACTTTTTTTATAACAGTATGTAACAGAATTAAAAAAGCGAATTAAAGTTTTGGGCGCATGACGTAAAAAATCAATGTGGGGTTTTTAAAAAAACAAAACGTTTTTTCGCAGAGTTTCCCAAAAGACATACTAAAAAGTTCACGAATTGCCAGAAAATCATATAAATTTATATAAATATAAATAATTTTTATGAAGCGAACAAGCATTGTGTGGCAATATTTTGAGACTTTACGTTTTGCGTAGTAGTGGAGGCGGAAATTTAATTTCAGGAAATGAGAATTTATGTCATTATTGCCATATCGGTCGGTATAGTATTAACAACTAGAATATCATATGATGTATATTTATTTATAACATAGATAACAAGATATTTATATATATTAAATGAACTTTTTTCTTTGCAGACCAGGCCAACGCTTTAGCGAGATAACTTTGCAAAGCATTGCCGTTAAAATACCACAATACACAACGAATGTTTTGTATCCATTTAAGGAAACCAAATGCCCGACTGCATATACTATACCAATCACAAGAATGTGAATCCATAAATTTCTGCGCGCACATAAAAATAACTCATAAAAATTATGTCTGGAATACAAAAAGCAGCTAATAACGTCAAGAAAGCAAAGGTGAACGATGGAAGCCAATAAAATGCCAAATTATCGTTTCTGCGACCGAATTTCCCATACAAAAATGACATTATGTTTTGTGGCAGCCGTAAATTAAATCGCCAATATTTTTTAGACGTTTTGCTCTTTGATAAGAATTTATCGGTCTATTTTACTACTATTGCGGTTGCACAAACAACGTAGTATAATTGTAAGCACCCGCTCAAGTACTCGCATTCATTCAAGTGCCAATAAACACAAAAACACAATTGAAAGTGAAAACTCCGATATTGATTGATATGACGATGCTAAAAATACGAAATGCGCATAAGAGACTAAATTGCGAAGAATGAACGCGAAAAATATTGCGGTATAGAAGTATTTGGTGAAACACATAATAAGGCATAAAAATAGATTTTTGAGTGGTACTGATTCTATGAGGCTAAACGAAATTTTGTGTGAATTAAAAAATCGGTGAATATTTGCTAAAATTCTTTATTGGACGGTTAGAAAAAGTGTAAGGACTAAAAAGTAAATACCCAAAGAAAAATATCGAACTATCAATATAAGTGTGCTCAGTGTTCCAAAAGTGTTAAATATTAGTGTAAAAACTTTTACCGCAAAAATACTAGATACCCGCATCGATGTGGATATTTGAATCTCTAATTGATTCAGCACATGCGTATTTGCAACATTATGGAGGCGTGTTTGGTGGCTAATCATTTAATGTGAGTAAACACCAATAAAGTTATTTCTAAAAATACTCGATATATTTACTATCTGATTTAGTTTGGTGATTTTGAGTTTTGAGTTTTGGAATTTGAGTTTTTAGTTTTGAATTTCGTTTTTGAGTTTTGAGTTTTAAGTTTTGAGTTTTTAAATTAGATTTTTATAGTTCTGAATTTTGTTTTTGAGTTTTGAGTTTTGGGATTTGAGTTTTTAGTTTTGAATTTCGTTTTTGAGTTTTGAGTTTTAGGTTTTGAGTTTTTAAATTAGATTTTTATAGTTCTGAATTTTGTTTTTGGGTTTTGAGTTTTGGAATTTGAGTTTTGAGTTTTGAGTTTTTAGTTTTGAGTTTTGAGTTTTTAGTTTTGAGTTTTTAGTTTTGGAATTTGAGTTTTGAGTTTTGAGTTTTTAGTTTTGAGTTTTGAGTTTTTAGTTTTGAGTTTTTAGTTTTGAGTTTTTAGTTTTGAGTTTTGAGTTTTGAGTTTTGAGTTTTGAGTTTTGAGTTTTGAGTTTTGAGTTTTGAGTTTTGAGTTTTGAGTTTTGAGTTTTGAGTTTTGAGTTTTGAGTTTTGAGTTTTGAGTTTTGAGTTTTGAGTTTTGAGTCTTGAATTTCGAGTTTTGAGTTTTGAGTTTTGAGTTTTTAGTTTTGAGTTTTGAGTTATGAGTTTTGAGTTTTTAGTTTTGAGTTTTTAGTTTTGAATTTTGAGTTTTTAGTTTTGAGTTATGAGTTTTGAGTTTTGAGTTTTGAGTTTTGAGTTTTGAGTTTTGAGTTTTGAATTTTGAGTTTTGAGTTTTGAGTTTTGAGTTTTGAGTTTTGAGTTTTGAGTTTTGAGTTTTGAGTTTTGAGTTTTGAGTTTTGAGTTTTGAGTTTTGAGTTTTGAGTTTTGAGTTTTGAGTTTTGAGTTTTGAGTTTTGAGTTTTGAGTTTTGAGTTTTGAGTTTTGAGTTTTGAGTTTTGAGTTTTGAGTTTTGAGTTTTGAGTTTTGAGTTTTGAGTTTTGAGTTTTGAGTTTTGAGTTTTGAGTTTTGAGTTTTGAGTTTTGAGTTTTGAGTTTTGAGTTTTGAGTTTTGAGTTTTGAGTTTTGAGTTTTGAGTTTTGAGTTTTGAGTTTTTAGTTTTGAGTTTTTAGTTTTGAGTTTTTAGTTTTGAGTTTTTAGTTTTGAGTTTTTAGTTTTGAGTTTTTAGTTTTGAGTTTTTAGTTTTGAGTTTTGAGTTTTGAGTTTTGAGTTTTGAGTTTTGAGTTTTGAGTTTTGAGTTTTGAGTTTTGAGTTTTGAGTTTTGAGTTTTGAGTTTTGAGTTTTGAGTTTTGAGTTTTGAGTTTTGAGTTTTGAGTTTTGAGTCTTGAATTTCGAGTTTTGAGTTTTGAGTTTTGAGTTTTGAGTTTTTAGTTTTTAGTTTTGAGTTTTGAGTTTTGAGTTTTAGTTTTGAGCTAAGCTTTTTGGGTTATTTGTTTTGAGTTCTGAGTTTCATGTTTGAAGTGCTTTCCAACCCTGGAAAGGGAGTACTTTTACGTAAGCTAAGCATTTTAGTCCGCTTTATCTATCTTAAAAACAATACCAAAACACAAAAGCAAAAAAAAATTTAATTTCGCGTCCATAACTTTCCACTTGCGTGTAATTAGGAAACCAAACTACCATTCCCAAGAAATAATATAATTTACCCAGTTTTTAGAATGAGATTTCTTTGTGGCATACCTTTAAAGAACTAGATTTGTTAACCCACATTTAGGCGTAAAAGCGCGTGTCAACTTCTAATTGCTGCGGCACAGTTACAATTACATTTGTGACATGTTCGCTTAAAAACTTTTAGCAGTGGCATAATTTGCAATACGGCGAACTAATAGTAGTGGCACGAAAATAACCGCATAACATGCAATACACGTTTTTAGTGCGCCTAAATATATGCAATGTTTACGCTAAGTGCGGGCACAATATATCATAAGAATTTACAAATCATTAGCATTTGCATGGTTTTCAACTTGCCAAAGGAATTTCGAGTAGTTTTCGTTATAAATCCTTTCCTTCCTTCCTTTCTTCTTGTTGGTGAAAATGTTTTCTTATTTTGTTTCGTTTAAGTTTTTTTTTCGCTTTTGTTCGTTGTTAGCCGACTGGTCGTTTGACTAAATCGATGTGCGTGATTTATTGAAATTCACTTAACAGGCAATGCGCCAAAAAGTATGCCAATAAAACTTTTATCCTTAAGCGGTGAAAGTTTTCGACAAAATATTGCCAAATCGATTTTGGCAGCATTGTATGCCGGCAGTTAGTAAAGTGAGAGTGAGGGTAAAGTGGAAATGAAAATAAAAATTTTCCACAGCTGCGAGTATATGTCAATGGGGCGTGTTCGTAAGGCAGCGACAAACATGAAAAAGTAATAACAAATAGTCTGTTGCATGTCTGTGAAGTAAGCTCGTGGCACCATGAAATATTTGACGTAGTCTGTCACGCGCTGGCATACGCACATTCACTTTCTTATGAAAGGCCATAAGCGTTTATTTCTTAGTATATCACTTATACCATATGTGTGTATTTGTCTAACTTTAAATTATATTAAAAATAATCAAAAATATTTCTTATCTCGTGGCGTGTGTGTGCGGTTTCATTTTCGTTTTTGAGCAGTGCAGACAGATTGTTGACGGTCGATATTATTTTTTGTGGCAAAATTTAGCTGTGAGATTATTGCGGCAGAGTATGTTTATATATTTCATTTTTCTATAAGGAAAATATTAGTTCTTAAAAATTTTATCGATAGATCCAGAGAAAAATTTTTTTTAAAACTGCTAACCACTCTTTTAACATGGGTGGGAGCCATCTATTGAATTTGTTTCAGTTGGTTTTTCAAAGTATCATTTTCCAGTGTTGGCTTTAAGACTGGGACTCCTCAAGGCAATATGGGTATATTTAACGATTTCTTTAGCCAGTATAGTTAGACCTCATCTCTTACTGATCGTCGTGTAGAGTGTGGCTATAGATTTCCTACTTCTTTCTACCATATTTCGGTATAAGTTAGCTATCTAATATTAAACATATATACATAGATTTTTGGCCTCAGAAAAAATATTGATCTGCTGTTTCTAAGTTTCTAAGTAAGGGCGGTTTAAAAGCAAGTGGCTTGAATCTTCTGGTGAAAACTATGAATCTGATTTTTTTAGAATTAACATTCAGATAGCAATCTCTGCTCCAGTTGCTTACTATGAAAAGGCATTTTAGGGCAGATCACTTACAACTAGAAAGTGGTTTTTAGTCGCTAAGAAGGCGATATCATCAGCTTATGCCACCATATCCTCAATTCGTCTTACTTAGATTTCGGAGCAACCCGTTAACAATGTCTACAGTAGAGCTCATGATACCCACTTATCGAGTAATGCGGGTAGCTTGCTTAACTGATATAACATTTGCTTTAAACTTTTCCCACTGTTGTTTTACTTTTATATTTCGAAATTCCCTCCTCCACCGTAAGGTGTTTCTATGATCTCATATGCCGGTGATTTCCCGATATTGGCATCCGACCAGGATGTTAAAGACTTATTTTTGAAAGTGAATTGCTGCTCGATGACCTTTCCCATATCTTCACTGTAAAACAATTAAGATAACAACCAGGATAATCATCGGCTACCCTCTTCACCAGTTGGACGAAGTTGTATATGCTCGAACTCGATGTGAAATTCGATCCCGTCAAAATTCCAACTTTAAACAAAAATTTCTGGGAGATACATGCGACAGCCTGCACTCCTTCACTCCTCAAATAACTGCAATTGCTACAAAACTGCAGAGCCGAAACAAAATCCTCAAAGCGTAATCGGGCAGCACCTGGAAAAAATATATAGAAACGTTGCTAGCAGCCTACACGGCAATGGGCCGGCCGGTCGCAAACTATGTTGCACTTATCTGGACGCCTAGAACTAGCGAGATATAGTTGAAGAAGTTACAAACCTGCCGCCAAAACACCGCCCTCAGGTCCGTGACAGGAAGCCTTCTGATGTCGCCAAAGCATCACTTGCACAGCGAAGCATCTGCACGGTGTGTCCCAAAAATAATAGAACTTTTTATCTTTATTCAAAATAGGTTTCATTTGACTCAACACAACGTTTGGAACGATCAACCAGCGCATGCATATATTTTTTTATGTTATTTATAGAAATGTCTTCAGTACCTCGGTTAAGGCTGCTTCATTTTTTTCAATTATTTATTAATTTTTTAAACTTCAATTTCAATTTTTTTTTCAAGTTTGACACAAAATTTTATATTTGCTCTTTGTTCCATTTTTTTTTTTTTTTTGGAACCAGTAGCACACTTTTGGTTTTATTGAAACGGCTGTCACTTTTACATCTGTCATCCGACTTACATGAAGTTAGGTGCGTTTGAAAGAGGATGAATGTATCTTTTTAATGTTGCAAATTTTCAATACATGGCGCTGTATGTTGTATGATTTAAATATAAAGTTCGGTTATTTTTGGGACACACCGTGTATGCTACGAGTTAAGGAGGAATGGCGTTCTTTGAGTCAAACCTCCACCTTTTGCAGACGAAAAGTACGAGCTGCCTCGAGAGACCGCCGTAATAGTGGAATAACTCAAGTCTGCATATTGTTGTTGAATAAACTCCTACTTATCCAGGCTCTAAACCTCATACCTATTGCAATGAATCCCCACACGACACTAACCACGTCTTTGCATGTACATTTCAAAAACTTGTTTGCTCAAACCGTAACAATGCTATGCCTTTAAGCTGATTACAACAATACCTATGATACATACTTCTATGTGGGCAAGTATGTTTTGTATGCATTCGTTAAACACCAAAGGCAAAACAATGGAAGTTTCAAGAAAATAATATTGTGTATGACCAATGAAAGACCAAGAAAAGTTTTATTTCTACTTTCGTCCTTTAGTTAGCTATGCCAGTAATATTGTACATTTCAATTCCTTAGGCTTTAATACTCTCACAAAGCAGTTTAGTTTAGTAGCGGCTGCTTGAGATTTCAGGCTGGTGAATAAACTTTACTGCTGTGTGACATTTAAAGAGCGGAAATTGAATTAAATTATCTGTCACGGTGGTAGGGGACTTTAGTTTCCAACTTCTTCATCTTGGTCTTCTTCTTAGCCCCTTTCTTTTTAAACTATTCCCAACTAACCGTTAAAGGGATTGCCATTGCTGGCACGTATTTTTCGCCACCATCACTAACCGTCCGACTGTAACGTCCTTCTTTGACTTTCCTTAAAGTTTTTGAAGTCAAACTCATTTTGCCACTTGCCACGTTCGCCTTGTCTGTTCGCTCTTGTTATTATTCTCATTATTTTGATTGTTGACAATGTCCAAATGTTTGTTGTTCGTGTTCGGTGCGGTTACATATATATATTTATTTGGTTTTGCACTTTTATTTCGACTTGTGCCACTTTTTGTTTCAAGCTGATTTTGTGGTTTTTCCATTAATGTTGGTGTTGTGATACAACAACAAATTAAATTAAGTGAAATCCTGTAAGTAGTAGACTTTATTGTATCATTTTCGTTCAATAGCTTTAAGCTTCTAAAGTAGCAAAGAATTAAAAGAAATGTTGTTATTAAATTTTTTTAAAATATATATTTTACGAAAAACCGGAACTTGCACATACCAATTAACTCCCTTAGTCAATTTGTTTGGAAGTTTATCTATCGAGAGGGTATTGGCACTTAGGAATGTAAACAGAGGAACCACACAAGGAGGCGTCATCTGGCCTCTTATATGGGTATTTGCAGTGAGGCAACTGCTGGGGTGCATGGAGGGGGAGAAGTGCTGGTAGGTCATATCATATGCGGACAATCTGGCGGCTAAATGAATGGTAAATTTCCACAAACCTTAAGTGTTATCATGCAGAGCGGACTAAGGTGCATAGAAAATTGGGCTATTGACGCTGAATTAAGCATCAACCCACACTAGGAAATATAAAATTCCAAAGTTTTCACCACCATTGCTCTCAGGAACGAACATATACTTCTCGGTGGAGTTGTAGTTTAGTGGTTCAATCATATCTAAATTCGATAGAATGCACAGGACAGTGGGTTAGTGGCGACTTCGTACCATACCTACGGAGGCTATGAATGTCTTGTTAGATATACTCTTCATTGACATTATGGGGCTGCTTTATACTGCTTGTGCCGCGGTAAAACTACAAAGGGTGTCTAAATGGATAATAATAAAGCATTAGCATACTAACATTTCCGTCTACCAGAAAAAATGGATTACGCTATTCACTTTTATACGGATGGATAAGAACTAGATAACAGGGTCGGTGGTGGAATCTACCCAAGGGATCTTGGTATTTGCTTGTCCTTACCGGATGATATCAGGCTGTCAATTGTCTCAGCTCAACAGTACTCTCGGAAAATCGTATTCATATATTTTGGGGCAGCCAAGATGCATTAATAGCACTGAAATCTGTAAAAGTCGAAAACGAAAACCGTATTAAACCACCGGAGATTACTTAACTTGTTCCAGATTGGAACAGAAGAGGGCATATTCTATTCGGCAGGCACGCAGAGAGGATGGGCGTAGCATCTAACGACTTCTGCAGAAGTTGCACACACGAAGATGAATCTTTCTGCCTTTGCGAATGCCAAACACCGTACATTATTTTGATCCTCATAGGTCACATAATGGACCCGTTTGATGGGCTAAATTAGCTGATGCCCGGCATCCACTATAACCATTCATCTAATGAATGAAATGTTCCTTCTTGAATCTTATAATTTTCTACAATGTGTAAGCGTTATAGAGCTGCTAGGGGGAAAGATGCGTTCTTCGAAAAGTTATACGATATCCGGGCATTAGAACACTAGACACTCTTAGCATAAAATTAATAAATTATTGAAATTTTGGCAGGAATAAAGGTCGAGGAGCTTGAGTAACGCTACGAAATGCTACATACAACTTTTATCTTACACTTGAAAAAAAAAATAAAAAAAAAATTTTTGAAGTTTAATTGAAATTTCGTTTAATTTGGTTCAAGAATATTTGACTGCAAAATTTTTGATATCGCGCAAGTGGTCTCCCCCAGCACTAATCGCGCAATGTGTCCGTTTATCTATTTTCCATTGTATTTGCCAATTTTTCGACCGATATGGCGGCTATTTCTCGACGGAAGTTGGCCTTAGAATCGTCTAGTGTCCTTGGATTGTTGATGTAAACGTTTGACTTCAAGTAGACCCGAGAAAAAAGTCCAGCAGTGTTAAATCTGCTGATCGCGGAGGCCAGTCAAAATCACCCAAGGAACAATGACTTCAAAGTAACCATTGTTGCAACAGTTGGGTGACATGCTGCACCCTCTCGTTGAAACATAAGTGTTCCCTGCCAATCATAATGAATTATATGCCACAAAGTTCATTCCAATGCAATTCTTATTTTATGATTCAAGTATTTATTTATTTTTCTTCACGGATTTTACCTCCGAAATAGTTCTCATTAGATATACCTTGGGCCAGCGCCTTTTCCGATCCCCGAAGCGTTTCCCAAACTTGATCTTTGAGAAATCATTCAGTTCTTTGAGTGATGCGCTTCTAATCTCATTATAAAAACTTACAAAGAAGTGGAAGCAGGTGCATTACATTGTTGCCAAATCGGTTCTTCTGTTGAGCTTGTAGGTAATTCTCCTTGTTAACCGTTTGACCTGGTGGCGTCAGTTTATAATGTTCGATTAATATCACAGACCGCAGTAAGCTTAACCTTCCCAATCAGCCGTATTCGTCGTCTTTTTTCGATCTTAGAGAGACAGAATTGTTACGATGCGATGATTGAGCCCTAGTTTCGACGTTAAATCTGTTAACTTATGTGTTGTAGCCTGTTTTAAGATGCCGCTGTAATTCTTCGCCGTTGGCGACTTTCATTCGCAGCTGTTTTTTATTCAAAACTCTACAATTTTCGAAGAATTTTTGCCACCAACTGTTCTATACCCAAAAGATAGAAACAAATGGTATTAACTAATTAATTCGCCAAAATCGTCAGCACCTTCTATCATTATAATTTGGCGATCGTTCATAACCATTCCTTTCATCTTCCACGCCTTCTGCGGTGGTTTATGTGCTGGGGAATCTAGGGCGGTCGTCATTTTCTGCAGTCTTTCTGGAAAAGAGTAGTATCGCTTGCTTTATATAAATTACAATAGATTCGCCATAGGCTTTTGTTAATATTTCGCATCCATTGTTGTATTTTACTTCATTTCTTACATTATGCCTGATATGATTTTAAGTTGTAGTCTCGTCCATGCATCAACTACTATTTAACTAGCTACCCGTAAAGTTCAGAGACTACTTTTCCAAACATAAATAGCGTTTTTCAGTCACTTTATGGTAGATATTTTTACTTCAACTGAAGACGTTGAAGGTGGACCACATCGAAGAAATTCCACCACATTCTAAAGGCATTGTGCAACTCATGTAATAGGTTAAGTAAATAGTAATCCATTATTTTTGCTCTATCCCTTTCATGCCCAGTGTTGAGTATATGCAGAAACATCGCACATGCTTGCCGTCTGGAGCATATGCCGCTCAAAAATTTCCATTTGGATTTTGCTATCGAGCTTTCGAAGGCAAGTCAAACTGCAGTTGTCGCAAAAAGAGATGTCGTCCATCATTACTCCTTTTGACAATAAATTCAAAAATTTCATCACCTCCTCTATCGACTCCGTCATCACCAGCTACTTCTGCGGGTTCTGAATCTGAATACAACCCCAATAAAAGAGCATATGTTGCAGATTCTGCAAAACCCCAATGATTTGATGGTTATAATTATTGCCCAGAATAGAGAACAAAGGGAAGATGTAGGCTATGTAACACTGGGGTTTCAAGCTCTAAACACAGCAATTGCATTGTGGGCTTGTGATCCAATTGAAATAAACGGCATCTGAAAAAAAATAACTTTTATTAAGTTTATAACACATTTGCGCAATGTTGCATAAACACAACATCCTTGAACTAGGACACCTAGGACATTGAAATTTTTGTGAGTTCATATTGAGGTCAAATATACCTTATATGTCTACTCAAATGGAATCAGCTCATAGTGGATGATTCCTTACCAATCCCACCATACACACAACAAAGCCTTTCAGACCGTCAATTCCGACTTGGAGAACGTTTGTACTCCAACCACATCGTAGAGCCTTTTTTTGCATCAAAATTAGCAGAACGAAGCCATAAACACTCCTCACATTTTCAGCTGCCTGACTTGCATTCGCCTTTGACGAATAAAATTAGTGCTGGTGTCCATCTTGAAAAACAAATTTTACTTGATATTTGGAACCATTGTAAGTCTTAATTGTGTTTAAAAGTAGAGACAGTCAGTCAAGAGTAAAAATGAAAAAGGTTCAAAATATTATATTGTTTAATCATCATTTTAGGACCGTAAATGCGTTCTTTTGACTGTATTATGGAAAATGTGTCAATGTGTATAATTTCCTGAGAGAAAACTCTTTGTTTTCAAACACGCATATAGTTTGATAATAACATAGACTCAATTAAGTTTCCGTTAATTTGTGCCTAGAAATAGATACCTTAGACCTTAATCCGTATATTCAATTACCTTGCCAAAAATAACTGTAAATACACAAATTTACTTGCCACAAAAGTACAATAATCTGATACAATTAAAGCCTTATAATTGTGCATAGATTGGTCGAATTGCCAAAATTAAAGGATAAAACAAATAAGGATACACACAACTGAGGGTATATTTGGGTTAGTGGCAAAACAAATAGACTGTACCATACTGTGTATGCTTAACATGTTAGACTATTACATAACACATGCTGGATTGTAAATGTTGTATTTGTATGCAGGTGTAATACACCTACACATGCAAATAAATTTCAAGCTATCTACATTAATGCATTAAAGTTTAACCACAAATAGAGGTAAATGTAAAATGAATGGGTGCCTGTGTGAGTTGTTTGTATGTGGGTGACCCTATAGGTGAGTATGAGTGTAAAAAACTACAATATATGAATGCTTTTATGCATATCTACCTATATTTATAGTCGTGTTAGCAGCAGCACACGCATGTACATACATATATGTATGTATATAGCACTTTATATATGTATATATGTATGTACTTAAACATGTGTAATGTACATATACACCTATTAGTAGCGCCATTGGCAACGGTGTTTTGTGGTAAAGTGCTGTCAAATTTATGGGATAGAAATGTTTTGCGAAGTGTGCTTAGTGTTGTTGATAATGGCTTTGTTGTTGCTGCCGTTAGATATTTTCTTTTTTTTTTTTGATAGTTTTATAGCTCAGCAGCGGAAAATGTGCATTTACTTCATTTATATTTATGTACGTGCAAATAATGTTCGTCGGAGTTATGGCAATAGCACACACAATATCACAAAAACGTATTTGTGTGCCATACCAAGTGAAATATGAAACTGGTTTACAATTAGCATTTTCTGAAAAAAAGGTGTCTAGTCTAGTCTAGTCTAGTCCGAAAAATACAAAATATATAACAATACTATTTTTAATTAAAAAAAATATTTCAATATCTTAAAATGTCTTAAAAAGTTTTATTTAACAATAGTATGCAATATAATTTTCCGCCTTAAGTACAATTCTTTCACAAACTATTTACAAAAAAACAAGACAGAAAAAAATGTTTATTTAAATTTTTATTCCGAAAATCAAAATTTAACAAATAGACAGAACAGTCTTAAGGGGTTATATCCACTTGTTATTTTCAAAAAAATCTATTTTTTTTTTTTAATTTTTGAAATGTACAAATATTTGAGAATATTTTCCGATCAGTTGATCAGACAAACAGTCTCGGAGATATGATCGAATCATTAAGGACGTCTCGTGGCGTTCGAAAATAGGCGAAGTGCAAGGCAAAGTAGCCTTAGTTGTCTCGTCACCTCTATGCCTTTGTATAGGTTGTGTAGTATATAAGTAAGTTCCACCAGTTGAAAATGATCTCTCACGCAGTCAAATTGTGGTTTCTCGCGGTGTTTAAACTTTTCTTTAGCAGAATGCCTTATAAACTTAATAGAGTAATTCGAAAAAGTACAAAAAAGCAGGTGTTTAATCCAAAAACTTCAGAATATGAATAGAGCAAAAGATTTCATGGCACAAGATGAAATATTGGTGGCTCGTGATACTTCCGTATAGTATCGAATTTTAAATTTTATAACTCTGTTTGATTCTATAGCAAGCCAGTAAAATTCGAAACGGCATCAGAACGTGGACTTCGGTTTAAATCTGTTGTATTATATGACAAGTGTAACCCTCGCAGCATAAACTCTTGTAATTTCATCCGAAATTCTTTAGAGATTTCTATATATCTAGGAAAAACATCTATTCTTTATTATATGCATTCAATGGGATTGTCACTTGGATCTAATGTCCTCTACTTGAGGAAAACGGACACGAGCTGCGTTCTCGGTTTCAGAAGCCAGAGCACAAGGGAGCACTCGCAAGGGCCAGACATCTTTTTTTGGAGGCCCTTCTGGAGATCCGAAACAGGAACAACAGGATCCAATATTTTTTAAATGAATCGCTTATTGTTAAATTATATTAAATTCAGTCTATTAACGTTTTTTCTATTAGCTTATGGAATAAAATGCCTCTCAAAAAAAATTAACAAAGAATAGCATTTATTTTGTTTTGCAAGTACAATAGAAATAACCTCTTAAGTCAGCACGCAGCGCTGTTTAAAAAAACACAATTAATCTTTGTTAATAAAGTATTTTATTAGATATTAATTATATTAATTTTTTTTCGGAAAAGTTGAATTTGTAATTTGTTGATAATTTTGAGTTAGTTAAATTATTACAAATGTTTAGCACGCAGGATTTTTCCTAAACATTTTGTACTAACATATCCATATTATTGGATGAGTGCATAGGTTCGTGCCCGATTCCGCTGGATGCCGTACGAATCGTTTGAGAGTGGCGCTCGTGAAAGAAATATATACATATTATATATCGTTGGAAAGGTGACAGTCCGAACTGTAAATCAAGCATAAAATAACTTCATTTTGATTTGAGTTGCTTAGTGAAAAGACGCATGGAAGATGAACAACGAAAAAGATCATATGCGTCATATTATGTTAAACGAATTCCGCAAAGGAAAAACAGTGGGCGCTGCAATTAAAGATATTCGCGAAGTTTATTTGGACCGTGCTCCAGCACTCCGCACAGTAAAGAAATGGTTCGCGAAATTTCGTTCTTGAGATTTTAACCTCGAAGATCAACCTCGCAGTGGACGGCCTTCTGAGCTTGATGACGATGTTCTAAGGACTTTAATTGCGAATAACTCACGTATTTCGACGGAAGAGGTTGCCAGTGAATTAAACGTCAACAAATCAACTGCGTTTCGTCGTTTAAAAAAGGTTGGGTACACTTTGAAGCTCGATACATGTGTGCCACATCAGTTGAGTGAAAAGAACAAAGTGGACCGTATGTCAACAGCAATTTCTTTGCTTCGACGGATCAAAAACCAACCTTTTTTGGATCGGCTCGTGACTGGTGATGAAAAATGGGTCCTGTACAACAATGTTCAACGCAAAAGAACATGGAAACAGGCACACGAAGGGGCGGAACCGATGTCGAAAGGTGGATTGCATCCGATGAAGGTACTGCTGTGCATTTGGTGGGATATCCGAGGCGTGATCTATTTTGAGCTCTTGCCGGCTGGAGAAACGATCACTGCCAACAAGTATTGTCAGCAATTGGTCGAATTGAAGAAAGCAATTGATGAAAAACGTCCGATTTTGGCCAATCGCAAAGGAGTTCTATTCCATCATGACAACGCCAGGCCACATGTTGCAAAACCGACCCTGGCCAAACTGAAGGAGATGAATTGGGAAATCATGCCGCATCCCCCATATTCACCCGACATTGCACCTTCTGATTATCATTTGTTTCGATCGCTGCAGAACAATTTGAATGGAAAAAAATTTAAAAATGTGGAAGACGTCAAAAACCACCTTGACACCTTTTTCAACGAGAAACCGCGCGATTTCTATGAATCAGGCATCCGTAAATTGGTTGAACGTTGGGAGTGGATTGCCGAACATGATGGCGAATACATAAATTTTAATAAAAGCGCTTTCTTCAAAAAATTTCAATTTTAGTTTGCACTTGAAATCGGGCACGAACTTATGTCCTCATCCAATAGAATGACGATATTTTGTACTAACAAAAAATGAGATAAGTGTTCACTTCACAGGAGTTCACGAAAAAAAACCTCATGATCCGAATTTCCTTTTTTGAATCACTGCTGAATCGTAACAAAATCCACACACAGTCACGTCAATTGAAAACAGTCGTGGGTTAAGGGTCGAGCGGTTTTCAAGCCAGGATTGAAGACCAGAAAGGTTTTGTTGTGTGTTTGGTTTGGATTGGTAAGCAATGAGACTCTGGTTAACCTGTACTGTCAGCACCTGGACCGTCTGAGGGAATCAATCATTCAAAAGATCCCAGCTTTGGCCAATAGAAGTTGAATTGTGTCTCGTCAGGGCAAAACCAGACACGTTGATTGTGACTCGCCAAAAGCTCCGAAAGCTTGGTTGGGAGGTTTTTATGCATCCACCTTATAGGCCGAACCACGCACAAAGTGACAGACATTTGTTTCTGTCTCTGGCTAATGATTTGGCTGTTAATTGTCCCAATTTTTCGCTAATAGGGATACAAGTTTTTACAAAAGAGGTATAGATATTTGTATCTATATATTATATTATAAACACATTAATATTTTATTTTAAATATAAAATTTATTTATCATTTATTAATTGTTTGAAAATTAAAAATATTATATTTCAGAAAATGAAAATATTTGAAATTAAAAATTCAGTAACATAAAAATTGAAAAGGTGAAAATTATAAGTTACAAATGTTAAAGTAGATTCCTACAAGAGGCATAATGACATTGCATTCAAAATGTCAAAATTTCATCAAACAAAGTTATGGCGATTTGATCTAAATTGTATGATTCTAGCTAAGGTAAATAAAGCATATAATGTAATGCAAAAATAATGCATGATTTTTTTGCTAGACCAGTTTTTTAATAATTGCATATTTTGGCGCTCTTATTACCACCCATGTGATTTTTGGTCGACCTTCTGGCAAAATTTGTGGTGTGCATTTCACTGCTTTTTCTAACAAAAAGAGTAATATGCAGTTTTATTTTGAACCGCCACCAAAAGGATGAAGTGTTTATGTGAGGAGCTTTTATTTTATGTCAAAAATTTTTTGCTGAGCGAACACTATAATTAGAAAAATTATTTTTTTAAATTAATTTTCTTTAACAGTTTACACGGACTAGAATTTGACTAGTTCAAAGCTGAATTGTAGATGCCTAACTAATAGTTTCCAACTAGTTCATTTCACAACACGACAAATAATTTACTAACAAAGTACGTGTGTACGTGTGTTTTATGCACGCATAGTTAGACAAATTCGTACCCATTGTCACGCATTTGTTGGTGAATAATACTATGAAATACTTGCTGTTTGGTATTTGCTTGTATATACACAGAAAGCACAACCGTTCTGTGCTAAATTCGTATGTATCAACCAACCACTCATAGTTCCCTTTACCTCTTATGCTTAAAATGCCACAATTTTTCAACGCCAACGTTCGAAATTTATGTTTTTAGCTCAGACAAAGGTGTAATAGGACATTATGTAAAGCCTTTAAAGAGATATTATATATATCTGTTTGGCTAAGGCTTTAGCATGTACACAGAAAAATCTGGGATAATGACATATGTAGCCAGAGTGAAATATATTGTTCACTGAATAAAGAGATAAAATGTTGACAATTGATTACAAGTTCCACTTGAATCATTTATGTTGATTAAAGAGTTGCGTTTGATAAAATATGCCTGATAAGAAAGACCAAAAGACTTGGTTGGCCAGTCTAGGCAATTATATTATACCTATGAACATCGAAAATTTATTCCTCCATTTAGAAGCTGACATTGGTTGTATAGAATTATATAACCAAATCTTGGGGAGTTCGTTAAGCTTATTCACTGCTGATCCAATTATGCTGTAAACCAAAAATATATCACTTTAAAATCGGTCAAAGATGAAAACAATATTGACTGGTTTCTTTTATTATCACGGTGTTCTACAAGCTAAGCGTCTTTATCAGAAGTTCTGGTGTTTAGAATATAATATTGTCTAGTAGCTGAGATCTTTTCATCAAACTATCAATATAAACGAATGTTTTGGCGAAAATTTCAACATATACGATCAAAGAAACACCATATTCACCCACTTATTTATCTTTCTAAAACTCTTTCTAAGCTCCCTCCAAGTACCCATTACTAGTCCATAAAAGAAATACAAGGTAATTTGTCTAGAGTATTGAATTCGATATCACAAAATGCATTTCTGAAAGTGTTTCAGTGATTGATTTGTTCGTCACAGTCACAGTCTATGTGCTAGAGTTTGAAAGATAATGAATCATTCAAGATCATCAATACGGGTTAAAGCCATTTTTTAGTCAAAACAATGCCCCGAAGTTTGAAAAAAATTTTCACATTTGGCAACAGTATTTGACAGTATAAAATTAAATATACTCTCTACCCTTTTTTATTTTCTATCTTTTTCTTAGATCTTAGCTTGGTAAGTTATATTTCTATATTGGAACTAAAGACAAAGCTTCAGATATATACGATCTAAAAGCTGGAGCTCCGCATAATTTCCACTGCATATAAGGCAATAATAGACATCAATATAATTTTTTACACTAATGCAGTTGATACTGGTCTATTGTATTCCTCCTACTATATTAACGGAGCTGATGTTATTTTAAAAACGTAACTAGATGAGCTGGCTCATTGAATGGTACATCCAGATAAATTCTTTAAAATATGTTCATTTCATCTTCACACTTAAAAAAGAAGAAGAAGAACTTCAGCCTCAACCAACTGCTAATTCACCCATGAGGTAATGGTAAGCACGGCTAATTGACTATTATACATCGAAAAGATTAAATCCAAGAACAGCTCAAAATCAAAACCAGAAAAACCTTTTGGTTATTGACTCCCCAGTCTACGCTTGTTTTGGTTTTTTTTTATAGAATGACGATGAAACCAGTATGTATTTGCAGAATTCAAAACATCAAGTAAATCCAGCATAGAATCGATACAGAGATATGTGCCAAAAACACATAGACCAATAGCGAACACCTTATGGTATATAAAAAATATTCATCTACAAAAAGGTCTAAAAACTCCTATTGTTATAGGCGATATAAATAGAAATGAAATTAACCCTCATGACGATGACTACAAATAAAGATGCCAACCAATAATATTTGTCTTTTATTTTCCTGTTTAAAGAATAATTGATAAAACTATAAAAATAAATAATTTGCTATATCATCATAGATATTGCTCTGCTCCTCATGTAAAAATCTTTGCCATTCAGTTAAATTCAGTGACCAGCTAATGAATCATTTTCCATAACCATCGATTCTCAATTTAATATTTCACTAACAGTATTTTTGGTGCCTTTCTTTTTAAATACAAAAGTCAGCATTTGCTTTTAGAAATTAAATAATAGATACAATATGTGAAACCAGACAGAAAATCGATTTTATTGTAGATACAATATGACTTAAATTGCTGGCAAAGCTTATACACAGATATTTATTTTCACATTTGCATTATTTACATTTCTAAACTCAATTTCGCAGCTATAAGTTTTGTTTGGAAAAAATTTTACCTGAATAAATATAGCCATCCCTATTTTTTGCATGTATGGACTTTTGTTAATAAAATTCCACAATAAGAACACACACATTTTCAATTCGTTACAAATAATCAAAGTCGCATTAAATGGTTTGAAATAATTTGGGTGTATATTTTTTCTCACCTGTAAATTAAAATATTTAGTTGTCGACATTTTCCCTAATACCTTTTCCTGTCCATTCTCTTCCTTCTTCATTCAGATATTTTCTTTAAGATTTCTCTATTTTTTGGTAATCATCTTCATCTTGCCTACCTCTTTTATGTTATACCAAACATTTTAGCTTTGATATATGTTTTCTACAATACATTATCATTTAACTGCCTTTTCTACATATCATTCATCATGGCATTTTGCTCAGCATCCCTTTGTTGCTTTCTGCCAGCCAAGCAAGTGGCCTACTATTCTTTATAAAGGACTTATATTTATTATATATTATATTTAAATGTAGTAAATTTTTGGTTTCTTATACATAGACATATAATGAATTTAAATTTGATTGTGTTGTCCAAAATGGAATGGACCTTCTTCACAACTCAACTCCAAACGTATTTATTTCTGGAAATATTATCTGCAACCAAATAACAACTGATTCATATACATACATAGATACATGTATGGACATTCATACGAACACGTACATAAATTTCTCGACTCAAAATTTCTTTTTATAATAGCATATGTATGCCTTTAATGCGATTACCGCATGAGTTATGGCTTTGGTGTTGTAGCACATTTCAACATGTATGCATACACGTATACTTAGTTCAAATAATGTGTGTGGGTGGTCCTTTTACTTGTCACACATTTGTTGTGATATAGAAATTCTCTAAAAGAAGCAAAATGATATGTATATATGTAGTATAAATTACATTAATCGTATGTGTTGACATTTCTATGTTCGAAAAAATTGAATGATTCTTGGGCAGACACAGACAATTTTGGTTAAAAAAACTGCAATAAATATAAATAGAAATAAAGAAAGGATATACATGGAGAAACCCCTTTAAATGAATTTTGTTATCCTTCTACTTTATTTTGCATAATCTAATAAATAAATTTTTGTTAAAACGTGCGCTTAGTGTGGTCATTTGGAAATATTTGTTGGTATTCCTGCTTTGCTGCGCACTTCCCCATCTAAAATGAATTAGTTGAAAAATGTTGCTCATACGTCATGTCGGTCATAATAGAAAAATGGTTTTTGTCAGCACGAGTAGGTATTAAATGGAATTAAATGGAAAAATAATACGTTTTTTAGTTTTAGAAAGTTTTTACTTAGATTAATAGTAAATAACAATATATGAGTTTATTTTTTATATATGCGGTTACTTTTCAAAATTAAAACGGAATCTTATAAAAAAATCAACGATAATTTAGACTTCAAACTTAGTCACACAGAAGTTGAAAAAAATATATATTTTTACTGACAGTTATTTATTATAATGGAAAAAACAATAAATAAATTATTCTACTTAAATACTTAATTCAATTGTTTTCACAGTTTTCGCTTTATTTAAAATCAAGTTTATTTAACGTAATATTTTAAAATCCAACAAAGGAATTCTAAAATACATGCAAATGTGTTGACACTTTTATGTATAAAAAATCGTACTAATACAGTTCATTTATTTTTATTTATTTGATTAGAAAAAATATTTGCTTCATTTTGCTTAAAAAACTCGTGAGAAAAAATTCAATTGCATAGGTATATGGTATTATACTTACTTTTTTTTGGTTAAAAAAATCAGAGTAATCAATAATATTAAAGACTGCTTAAACAAGTTAAATTTCAATCATTTAAGCCCAAATCAATTGCTCTCTATGTGATTACACATTTTTTCGTGTTTAAATTTAAGCCAGACAAAGAATGAAAGTTAATAAATGTCAACAGGTATCGAAGGGAAGAAATATTTATTAATACTTTAATTAAGCATTTCAAGTTGCTGTATAAATATATTGACGTAGTAGTAAAGATGAAAAAATTATGTTTTTTTTTTTGTGCAAAGCATATAATAGAAAATTTTATATAATAAATATATTAAAATTCGTTAGAATAATAACTTTATATATTCACATTTTCATGATCCTTTAATGAAATATAGATAAATTTAAAATTTTTTAAAGAAACGTTTCATACAAGAGTAGCAGCCTTTAATAATATATTACTTTTTACCAAGATTTCCAAATAATATTTAGGAATTTAAAAAATATATTATATTAAAACAAAAATGGCTCCGCAAATCGTAGGAAAAAGTTTCATTGTCTTGGAGATGTGTTGTAATTTTGGTTATTTAAGCCATTGGACGCACCTTCTGCCGGCAATCCGAATAAGAACTTGCATATGATAAAGACGCCTTCTGCGAGGGAGGATAAAGAAGATATTTTAGTTACATCATTCCAAAAATTCAGTTTCCATAAAAAGACCTATCCAATGATCTGACCACTGAACTCGATAAGGTAGATTTCAGAACAGAAAAATATAGTCACTTTAGTGCCATCATATCATAACCCAATCGGCCATGCAGGTGATCAACATGACATGTTACATATCTTAAATACTCCCGATCTACGTAAATCTGATAATTAAATTTTTTGGAGTAAAAAAATTGATTTTTTTCAGGAATTTAGTTCAATATTTAAAGGATCTTTGAATGAAATTATTTTCAATATTCTCTTTCTTCTTTTGCTCAATATTGATTTGCAAGATTTTGTAAAGAAGCTTTATACTCCGCTGATTTGTACAATGCATATCTATATAAGTAAATGAGTCAAGTAAACAAGCGCGGACATATGCAATCATGAACATTTATTGAATTTATTGAAAGGATTATCACGCACACCAACTCATTTGCATATATCATCAAATAAAAATATAATATACAATATATAAATATGTTTGCACTTATATGTATGAACATGCATGTGTTTTGAAAAAGGTTTTGGTTTATGAATTGACATGTCCTTCGCAACGAAAGACGGCATCAAAAGCAATATTTGTGAAGGAACAAAAAGAGAAAAAGTAAAATCCTATTTACTGGCAAAAGTGAAAAAGAAAAAAAGCGCACATTTCACTGAAAAAGAAAAACATATGTAAATAATATATGAATACCATATATATATATTATAAAGAATGAATATAATATATATTTATAGCAAATCGACTGTGTTTGTACGTAAAATCGAATTTATTTTGTATTTATGAAAAGCACTTGGCGAATTGTATTAGCTTTGTAAACAAGCAAGAGAAAAAGAACGCTCACGAACAAAAGTTATACAATACAAAGAAGACGGAACTTGTCAGCATTGCTTGTGACGCAATATTTAGTAGTTATACCAATATATTTACATTTTAGATACGTGGTGGTGTGTTTGTATGGAGTGCATAGGTAGCCTTGAATTTTCTTACACAATATTTTATGAAAAAGGATTATGTAAATAGTGCTCGTGTTGAAAATGTAAATTAGTACTTCTTTTTTTATTTAACACATTCAGCTTCTTTTGAATGTTATTTAATGCGTGTGCCTGTAAGTGTTTCTTTAAATTAAAACCAGAGAAGAAGATTTGGAGCTAAGCGTGTTTGCATATTAGTGCTCATAACAGAGGTTTTTTTCAGAAAAGCATAATAACTTTCAGAAACAGTTAAAAAGTTAAATGAAAATTTGGTTAGGGCTGGCTAATACATCTTAAATTTATGTTTTTAATTTACTTCATGCCAAAATAGTCA
This sequence comes from Ceratitis rosa, assembly GCA_037013455.1. Lineage (NCBI taxonomy): Eukaryota > Metazoa > Arthropoda > Insecta > Diptera > Tephritidae > Ceratitis > Ceratitis rosa. Next base: position 18,389,176 of record JAWMAG010000004.1, read on the forward strand.
TAGCATGTCAACGCTTTCTGCGAAGGCATCTTCTTTTACCACTTATGACTGTATTAGGCATATTTGGGATCTAAAACCGAATATTGCACACTTGATATATGCGGTGTTACTTTAGAGTCATACCATTCCATGACGCAACTGTAGGGTAGCCTGTACCCGGAAAATCTAACTTAAAGAGCACTAGAGAGAGTTTAGTAGATCTCAGCTATGCTCATAAAAGAAGTTCTACCAGCGACTACCTAAAAAAAAAATCCCACAAAACTTGTCGAATTTCCTTCCTCTAGACCTGTGCTGAAAACTTCAAGCAAATTGCAAGGCAATTACTAGGTGGGTTGAAAAGTAACCTCCTTGGCCGCCGGCATGCGCTTCCACTGCAAAAAAGATCATAGTGCCTTGTAGTCCGTTCATATTTAGGTAAATATGGTTCTGTCAACCTATTATCTCTTGCCAAACCTCAAAAGATGGCTCATAAATAAAATAATTCCGTTCACGCGAGGACCTTCCGGGAAATTACTTTTCGGACGGGATCAAAAAGTTAGAAATTCGTTGGAGTAAGTGTAAGGGAATAACATTGAACAAAATAAAAAAACTGTTTAAAAAAACTTTTTTCCATTCCCAAGGAGGTTACTTTTCACCCCACCTAGTAGATTCAGCTCAACTCAGCTACAAGGAATCGCAGTATAGGAAACAGTTCATGAAGAAGATGAGCTACATCACCTTCAACTATTGCTCCGACATCCACTTTTACGCAAGAGTTCTTTACATAAGAAATCCATAGCCTCTTTTTTCATCAATGGAAGCCATAGAATTGCTACTAAAATCTACGATGAAAAGACTACTAATTACAATAAATTTTGACAGCCAAGCTTTCTTTGGTTTTCCACAGTACAACTGTAACACGTCAAAAGAGGAAATGAAATGTAAGGACGTTCCATATAACTCCGTGGCCGGTGTGCAAGTGAGAGCAGGAATTATTCCATTCACAATCACTCGGCACTTGTTGCTTCCGTCCACATCAAAACACAGGGTTTTCGAATAAGAGGTGTTATTTTAATATTCAAAGAAAAATGATATTTTAAAAGATAAATGATCGGATGTTTATTTCAATATAATTAGGAAAATAATCATTCATAATGGAAAACAATATCTTCCAAATGGCTACCAGGGCACCGGTTACAGGACCGTATCCTTTTTATGAAATTTTACATCCCCAAATCGTACAGTGGCTGCTGTATAGTCCTCAATAGCTTCGGGAATCCCATCTTTGATGTCTTGAATCGATGTTGGCCTGTTGACTTATAAGGTGTTAAATCACAAGATCTCGATGGCCAATTGCGATTACCCTTCAAGAGATAACACGGCCAGGGAACTATTTCTTTAAAAGATCGATGGTTTCAACTTCAAAAGTGACATCTACTGAAATCGCATGCTTTTCAAAATAATACCTTTTATTGTAAAACCCAGCATTTAAAAGGTTTTGTTTGACTTGTCTTTGAAAAAGAAGGCGATTATTAGAGGGCTGAATGAATTCACTTGCTATGCGACTATGCAGATATCGCTACCGTTGAATGTAAGAAATTAAGGAGATTTATGCTTCCTGTCAAGTTCCATAACATTAGTCAAGAGAATGGGTTATACTACTCTAGTATTACAAGTTTTGGGTAGGAAAGGAAAAGACGAAGATTCTGTTGAACACTACCTCTGTCGCTATAGTTTTTGACTGGCTGGCTGAAACTGGCTCAAATAAATATAAGCAGTCTCGTAGATTTTATAAAACCCACCGAACCGTTTAGTGAATTTGGATACACGATAGGGTTATCTACTAGCTACTCAGCTGCAGTAGAAAAATCATAATAAAACAAAGTCCAAGAGTTGAATAGATCTTAAGGTGCACAGTCAGATAATTAAATATGGCAGAGGTATATAGAAGATTTGACTGAAGTAGAGCTTAACTTCTTAAGGATATCATGGACTTCTAAATGTACTCCGAAGGATTCATTAATATAAATTTTTTACTCTTTAAATAGATAATTCAAGATGAAAAAATGCTCGGAAAGCTCTTGTCAAAGAAGCCTTTTATAAATTTAATTTAATAATGAGCTTTATATAATATATTTGATCCTTTCAGTCTTTGAATCTTTTCACCTTGGTCCAGAAATATTAGGTTAAGTAAACAGTTCGTTCGGCTTTTATCTAAGAGATGGCGTTATTGTCCATAGTACTAGTGTTAGGTGTCGCATCATGTCATACTATAAAATGCTGAAAACGTGTTTATTCTCGCTAAAAGTTTGTCTTTGACAGTTTTTCGATTGATTGACTCAGTACGTTGTGAGTGCTCGAAAGATATTTTACAATGTTTTTTCGATCAGGGCGAAAAAGCAGCCAAAGAGGTTGAAAAAATTAATTTAATTTATGGGCCCGATACTGTAAATGAACGGGTAGCACAAAAAAGGTTTGCTAGGTTCCGTTCCGGTAATTTCGATGTCAAAGATGAACCACGCGTCGGGAGGCCTGTTGTCGAAAATTGCGATAAAATCATGGAAATAGGGGAAACAGACCGTCACGTGAGCACTTATTTAATTGCTGAGGAACTAAAGATAAGCCATAACACCGTTTGGAACCATTTGCATAACCTTGGATTTAAAAAGAAGCTCGATGTTTGGATGCCACACGAACTAACGCAAAAAAACATGATGGACCGAATTTCCAACTTCAAATCGCTGCTGAATCGCAACAAAATCGACCCATTTCTGAAGCGTTTGGTGACTGGCGATTAAAAGTGGATTACCTATGACAACGTCAAGCGAAATCGGTCGTGATCGAAACGCGGTGAGCCGGCGGAAACGGTGGCTAAGCCAGGATTGACGCCCAGGAAGGTTTTGCTGTGTGTTTGGTGTAATTGGCAAGGAATCATCTGCTACGAGCTGCTCCCATATGGCCAAACGCTCAACTCGGCCCGCTACTGCCAACAACTGGACCGCTTGAAGGCAGCACTCATCCAGAAGGGGCCATCTTTGATCAACAGTGGCCACACAAGTCTTTGGTGACGCGCCAGAAGCTCCAGGAGCTCGGATGGGAGGTCCTAATGCACACACCTTATAGTCCGGATCTGGCACCAAGTGATTGCCATCTTTTGCTGTCCATGGCGAACGCGCTTAATGGCGAGAAGTTGGCCTAAAGAGAGGCCTGTGAAAATTGGTTCTCCGAGTTTTTTACCAATAGGGACGCAGCCTTCTACTAGAGGGGTATAATGGCATCTCGTTGGAAAGAAGTACACAATGTACAATACACAAAGTTATCATATTTTAAAAAATTAATAAAAAACCGAACGAACTTGACCTAATAATACATAACATTTATGTGGAAGGATATTCGCATTAAAAACCTAATGTAATAATAACAATAATAAAAAGTACGATATTGTCGTTGAAAGTTTCTTTGAAGCTTTATGAAAAATAAATAAATATCTAAGTTAGTAGAATAAGAGTTCTTGAGTCTGCGCAGGGATGTATTGTAAATTTTTTGATTGTTTTTTCCTTCCTGCTTCTTTTCTCGGTCTCTTTCTCTTTCACTAAAAGCAATAAGTATAAACTGTAAGGTCTTTTTTCAAATTTCATAAAAAGCACCCAGCAATTTTAGCCAACAACAAATATTCCCTTTATATTTAAGAGGATACTTATGCATAAGTATTGAGATACAAGTATTTGACTACGCTTACGCACATGTAATCATTTTGTTCTTTTTATTTTTTTTTTATTTATTAAGAAGCACACTCTATTGCCTTTCCAAACCGCTCATTTGCTTTTCACAGAAAAAATAAAAACGCTTGAGTGAACTTTTCGCTACAACAAGTCATGTGTCAACCTACTTTTGCCTTAAATGCTCGCCAATTTGCTAGAAAATAAGTGTAACCCAATTTAAGAACCTTCATAAACAAAACTACATTTCCACAAAATAAGAATACTCACACTTTAAAAAGAAAAGCTTTTCATTTTCAGCTGTGCGAAAGCAATGCCCAACCACTGGGAACTCAAACAGCTTCCAGCAAATTTTTTTTTTTTTCTCATTTTACCATAACTTGGCCTCATAATTTTACTGTATTTACATTTAGAATTTATAATGCAAAATGAGTTGGAAAAGCAGGCAAAAGTAAAAAGTGAAGAAAAGTAGAATAAAATTGAAAAAAATGGAATAACAGGCGTAAAGAGTAAAGGAGTAAATCTAATGCGTATGTATGTGTTTAAGATATTTACAAGCATTGCTTTATAGTTTGACCTAAAAGAAAAATTTCGAGTAAAATAACTCATTTGGAAAAATTGGTCAATTTGCTGTGAACTAAATAAATGTTAGCTGTGTGGCGTTGTAAAACCCTTTTTGACAGCGCACATGTTTCCTTTCTCTTTTCACTGCTTGACAGTTGCATAACAGTTAAGTATTGCGCATAAATAACTATTTAAAAAAAATAAAACTCTGTATATGAATTTTTTTAATTTTAGCTAATATTTTACTATTCCGGTTATGTTTTTCTCTGACTGTAAACTTATAACTGCGTTATTATGTAAATATTTTTTTTATTTATTATTATTTTCGTTTTTTGCTCTGGATAGTAAATAACGGTATACGTCCCTTCTACTATATGTAGAATGGAAAAAGGTATATAAATACGAAACTCCACAAAAAAATTTCCTATAATCAATATTCCATTGAAAAGGGTTCACTCTGTTGGCGGCTGTTGCTTATTTGTTTATTTAGTTTGCCAAATTGGCTAACTTTTTCAACTAAATTAGGTTGTTTGTATGGGATAAATATATGTTTTTTCATAGCCAGTTGACAGGCATTATAGGAAGTTATTGAATTAGGCAAACACAAATTTTATAAAGTTACTTAAAATGAAAGGAAACATGAAATAAATTTCGTTTCTCTCAAAATAAGGAGGACGAAAAGAAAGAAAGAATTTTTAATTATATATATAAAAATATGTGTTATCAGCTAAGATATCACAGCTGTGAACAAAAGCTAAAGTTGAATAACTTCTTGTCACATTTTTAACTGACAACATTCCTCACCTAACATATTTATGTTAGCTTAGTTTGATTTTAACGAGCTTATACATATAGTTAAAGACTCCCATTTTGATACTGCTGAAGATCCTAATCACCGCTTACAACTAGTCAAACAAATATGTGGAGTTAGCAAAAAAAAGATTAATCGACCTGTCTTTGCACGCGCTGTTTGGTTTATGTTTCAAATATGTTGCTGCGCATAGAAACCTCAACTTAATTCTGGAAAACCTACAAAGGAAGTGATGTAAAGATCCAGGTTTATTTTTTTTTCAAATCTGAAAACCAAAAATCGTTTGATGGTACGTTCAGTCTTTCTGCGTGGCTGTCCAATAGAAGAATCATCATTATATATACAGGGTCCGCCACGTAACTTTTCTTTTCCGAAAACAGTGCTGTGTGGCACGGAGCGCCGTCTTGCTGGAACCAAATGTTGTCCAAGTCCTCCTCTTCGATCTTCGATCACGTGCGGGTTTTCCGTCCCCCAAATACGACAATTTTGTTTGTTGACGTAGCCGCCAAGATGGAAATGAGCTTCGTCGGAAAAGATGATTTTTTGGTAAAATTCCGGGTCTTCGGCCAAGCGCTCATCTGCCCGTTCCTCAATCGTATACACAACCATTTCCGTTCAGCGGAAGGATAAAACTAACTTTCTGTCAAATCAGATGTAACATCAGTGTTACCACACTCAAAATAACCACCAGTTCAAAAAAAAATGTTAGATGGCAGACCCTGTATTTAATTTCTTTTCAGCGAAATAAGCGCTTGTGGCTTTCTTTTGTATTTTCTTAGGCATATTGCAAAAATTGAGATTACTTTATCTCAAGTTAGTGTCTGCAATAAAAACCTCTTTAAACCCAGACTCCTCCATGATAAGGAGCTCATTCGCCTGGTATGTTACTGTGCTCTGTCACTCATACTAGTTCAAGAAATAACCACTTTGCGAAGTGATCTACGGCAATTTTCATCTTTGTCCGATATTATTGTTACATTTTTCATACATTATGCATACAATTTACTGAGAATAACATGAAGCAAAAAGAAAAGGCTGCCCGTTGAGTAGATTCCACTACTACCGATTTCGTATGGGAATGAATTGAGTCTATATTTCTAACCGTAACAACTACTGTAAAATCCTTCGGGAATTCAATGAAAGTCCGTCCTATTTGGTAGATGGAACCTTCATAAGATATAATAGTATGACAGCGGCTTATTAGATTCTATTTAGATACCTTTTGTAGCCTTCTATGACATACTGATAAAGCCAGCGGTAGTCCGCTCTACACGATATCACTTAAGGTTTTTGGGAAATTCCCATTCGTTCCGCTATAACGCCAGCTTATACTATAACTTTGCATCTCCCTTTTCTTTCATATCTCTCAGCAATTTGTTTATTGTTCAGACCCATTGAATAGGCGAAAAGACTCTCCCAAGAGGTGAGCCACTGCTGATATTCCAAAGTGTAGATACCCCGCGTGGGGAGACCAAACAATCCTGGTAATGGTAATTGTAATGGTACTGGTAAAAATAATTATAATTAAAAAGGTAATGGTAATGGCAATGACAATGGTAATGGAAATGATAATACCAATTGCAATGATAATGGTAATGGTTATTATAACCATAGTTGTAATGGTAATAGTAGCTTAAGTTGGGGTGATAATAATAATGGCAAAGGTTATTATTCCGGTTATAGTATTAGAAAGGATAATGGTATTAGAAGTGGTAATGGTATAAGAAATGGTAATGCTAATAGTAATGGTAATGGTAATTGTAACATTAATAGTAATGGTAATGGTAATGGAAATGATAATGTTAATTGCAATGATGATGGTAATGGTAATTAGTTATAACTATAATTGGAATGATAATGGCAACGTCAAAGGTAATTATAACTGTAATTGTAGTAGTAATCATAATAGTAGTTTTTTTTTAAACTTTATAATGATGATAATTATTATATGGTAATTACATTAATGTTGATTGGGCACAATTTTAGTGATGGAAATTGTTGTAGTTTAGTAAATGTCAATATAACTACTTTTATATATTTAAAAATATATATGAGCAATTGCAGTATCTGACTAAATTTTTTTAATATTTTTTATTCCTTAAAATTTTTACGCACACATACACATATACATATCTTCGTACAAGTTTTTTATAATATAGGTATATGTTGTGTTGTTTGTAATATTGTATATACACCTACATATCTATGGTATATTTATATAAAAAACCCGCATCAAATGAACGCCCTCGAAGGCGGTTGAAAATGTTTAAATGCATTTAATCCCCAGTGCCAACACAATAGCGATAAAACGCATTGAACACACTCACGCCCACCGCCAACACGTATCAACAGATACAGTTAGTATTACTCAGCAGCTGAACTCGCCATTTTAACGTGAAGTGTGCCTTTTAAAAGAGCGCATGCCGACCGCCTATACTCCTGCCACTTGTCCTCCGTCCGTCATTCATGCAATTCCCATTGTCTTGCCCGATGAGCACATTGTCTGCACTGCCGCATTCAATTTTCCGCGAAAACAAAAGGCGTGTTAATTTTTTATAACCACAAGAGAATATAGCGCACATTTTTTGTTCTACCCTTTTTTTCTTCCCTTCAGTGTTGCCCACTTTCACTGTTGGATTTTGTACGCACACAGTCACGATTGACTCACTTCGGTGCTGCTGTTGCCTATCACTTGTATTCAATTGTTGCGGCTGTTGTTGCTTTGGCTGCTTGCTGCTGCTGCTGTGGCTTGGCTCAACTCTACAGGCGTTGTGGTCATGCCTTGGAATTGCATTGAGTTGATGTGGTTTTATGTACATACATATTGTATGTGTATACATATAAGAGTATATGTTTTGTGAGCACATGTTTTTACTCATTTCTGCAACCGTACATCTTTCAGTGCGTATGTATGTGTGTCTCTGTGGCTACACGACCACCAATGTGTACAAGAATTTTAATTTCTCAAGTGTGGGCATCTGCTACTCTGTGCTTGGTTGAAGAATTTTTTTCTCTTCTGTGTACTACATATTGCTTTTAATTTTCCGATTGTGTTTGTGATTGTGCTGTCGTAGTGCTTGTGGCTATCGTAATGCCGCTAATTGCGGGCCGATGTGGTTTACAATCGATTTCGCTGGATAGCAAGGGAAGGAAATAATAATGTAGCATTGATGAAATCAGTTTTAAGTTTGTAAAGAGATTAATTTTTCCTCTAAAATATTTATTTACCTAATAGCTGAAATAACGTATTTATTTTATTGCAAAAATAAGGGAAATCTGATTAATCGCTAAGATTTTCATTGCGAAATAATTGGGACATTGAATTATTATTAACTTATTTCTGATAACACTAATAAAAATTAGTAATGTTAGCGACAATGGTACTGGTAGTCGTGATTCTAATGATATTGGTAATAAATAGTGTAGTAATAAGAGAACATATGAAGGTGTTGATAATGGTTGAGATGATGAAAATAGTAATGTTAGTTAATAGTAACCTCAATGACAGTGGAAATGGTTATGATTATAGTAATGTTTATGAGCAGAGCTACGGTTTTGTTATGGTTATGGTTATGATTATGTTTACTGTTACGGTTCAGATTACTTAATGGTAATATTTTTAATGGTGGAAATAGCAATGATTTAAGAATCATTATAGTTATGGACAAATCTACATCTAAGATATTGTAAACTAATTTAAAATCCCTTCCAACGAGCTGAGCTGTCAGACGTTCCGAGGCGGGTAACAATAACTGGTGAGGAGCTCGGTCAAAAATATTTCAACTATTATAAGGCGCCGTTGAATATAATTATAGTTATGGTTACGGCTATGGACATATTTATGGTTATGGTAGCAACAATAAAAATACCAATGGTAAAAATAATTGTAATTCTTTGGTCATACATAGTTTTGCTTTTCATTTCCATATTCATATTAATTTTTCATATAAACATATTTTCCATTACTTAGTTTTTTTTTTACTAATTTTCGTGTATATTCTTTTGTTCATCAATTTGTATACCTATTTATAATAATGATTTGAGCTTATTATTTGATTATTTATTTTAGTGGTGCTTCTTCACAGTGTGTAATTTACCTTCTGCTCAAATATAAACGAGATTTTATCCATAACTCGACAAGGACAAGACATATGGCCATACTTTTTTTCTGCTTTGGTTGCCAGGACTGTTATATGTTTACATGTCAAATTTGAGCGCGATCTGTCACATAGTTTTTTTTACGGCACTATAAACAAATCAACCTCGAGGGTGTTTTTCGAATTTTACTATGGAAATTAACGTTGAGCAAAGAGTTTGTTTGAAATTTTGTTATTCCAATGGAATAAGTGCGACGGACGCATTGAAAATGTTGCAGAAGGCATATGTGGAGTCTTGCCTATCACGTGCACGTATTTTTGATTGGTAGAAGTCGTTCAAGGACGGCCGTACATCGCTGGAGAACTTGCCCCATGATCGTCGTCCAGCAACGTCAATAAACGAAGAAAACGTCGAAAAAGTAAAGAAAATTGCGTTGGAAAATCGTCGTGTGACTGAAAGAGAAATAGCTAGTGAGCTCAACATATCAAATGGATCCGCTCATAGCATTATTCACGATGTTTTGGGCATGAGACGTGTGTCTGCTCGACTTGTTCCAAAATTGTTGCTCATACGTCTCGTCTTGTACGCGATTATTTGACCAAAAACAACGTAAATATTGTTCCGAAAGCACCGTATTCACCCAACATGGCACCGTGTGAGTTTTTTCTTTTACCTAAACTCAAATGCCGCTTCGTGGAAGGCATTTTCAGTCGATTGAAGTCATAAAAGAGAATTTGAAGAAGGAACTGAAAGCCATACCTAAAGCGGCCTACCAGAAGTGTTATGAAGATTGGAAAAAAAAGTGGCATATGTGTATCGCCTCTAATAATGACTATTTTGAAGGGATGAAATAAATAATGAAGAATATTTAACCGCTTTTGTTTTATTGAGCAGTCTCGTTTATATTTGAGCAGAAGGTATATTTCTTATCAACAAATTCCTTGACGGCATAAATGCGTGCAGGATCCCATAACCATCATTGCAATCATCATTTACTCTTTAGTATTATGTTATATTAATTTCAAGAGTGTTTTAATCGCATTTAATGCTCCTTAGCTGTAAATAAACTGCTCAATTTCTATTTTTTCATAGCTTTCAGCATCCAGAGCTCGCTCTTGAATCAAGAAGATTACTGTAATTCAAGAAAGCTTTCTCGTGCAGCTCTTATTTCTCCTCTTCCTTCGTACCTCTATCACCTTTCTTTATCAAACCCTTCGGCTAGCATAATGCTACATTATATACAATTACGACGTCTAGTCGAGCGAGTTGAGCTCATTGTCCGCTGTCGAAGAAAATCCACACTTATTGCTGCCCTAATCCGAACGCAGCCCGTGTGAAAAGTCAAGACAGGCGGTAAGCTGAGGCCAGCAACTGTAATGAGAAAAAAAATATTAAAGCAATGCAACAACAAAAGTAATAAGCTAAATCGACAAAAATAAGCTTGACAGCGCAAAAGTAGGTTAACGCAATGAAACCCACACTGAAGCAAATTAAATGGAGAAATGACAAGCATAAGAGTGTGAGTTCAGCGGGGCGCAGCTGCGGGAGCAGACCTTGCTGTGTAGCACGTGTTTAAATTACCAAATGAATTATGGCTGACAACAACGTGAGTGTCAACAAGGATGGCGCGAACGATGACAATGGCAAAAGAAGGCGAAAAACAGTGAGAAATAAGCGAAAAGCTCGTGGGGACATACGACGTGAGGTAGCCGTGAAGATCAACAAGGACGCCGTCATTCGGCTTAAAATTTTCCATTGCTTCCAACATGTGGTACTGACACCGCTAACTTCTTGCTCTTTGTAGCCGAATGATTAAGTGATTGTTGTTATTGCTTTATCTTTTGTCGTATTTGCAAAAACAGCTAGGAGTTTTAACTTACATTGAGGTGAATTGTTCGTCGTTCTTGTATATACTCGTACATAGGTATATTGTTTGTTAAAATAAACTCACTCATTGCCTTAATATATGTGAATCTTCTAATTTTTCGTTATCCGTAATTATATTAGTAACAGTAAAAGTGACATGTAAAACCATCAACTCATGAAGGCAGAAGACTTTAAATATGAACATATTTTCTGTTTAATAAATAGAAATAAAAAAATTAAATTTATCAAGTTAATTAAACCGATAAAGGTAAAATAAAATAAAATCATATGAAGCACAATAAATTAAAAAAAAATATAATAATATAAAACAAAACTAATATAATACAAAATAAATAAAATGAAGTAAAATAAAACAATAAATTAAAATAAAACCAAAATATGTAATAAAATAAAATATAATAAAATAACACAAAATAAAATTATATAAATAAAGTAATAGAAAATTGAATAAAACAAAATAAAATAAAATAAATTATATAAAATAAAATAATATTAAATGAAATTACATTAATTTAAATAAAATAAAATAATATAAAATAAAACAAAATAAAATAAAATAAAATAAAATAAAATAAAATAAAATAAAATAAAATAAAATAAAATAAAATCAAATAAAATCAAATAAAATCAAATAAAATCAAATAAAATCAAATAAAATAAAATAAAATAAAATAAAATAAAATAAAATAAAATAAAATAAAATAAAATCAAATAAAATAAAATAAAATAAAATAAAATAAAATAAAATAAAATAAAATAAAATAAAATAAAATAAAATAAAATAAAATAAAATAAAATAAAATAAAATAAAATAAAATAAAATAAAATAAAATAAAATAAAATAAAATAAAATAAAATAAAATAAAATAAAATAAAATAAAATAAAATAAAATAAAATAAAATAAAATAAAATAAAATAAAATAAAATAAAATAAAATAAAATAAAATAAAATAAAATACAATAAAATAGAATAAAATAAAATAAAATAAAATAAAATAAAATAAAATAAAATAAAATAAAATAAAATAAAATAAAATAAAAAAAAATAAAATAAAATAAAATAAAATAAAATAAAATAAAATAAAATAAAATAAAATAAAATAAAATAAAATAAAATAAAATAAAATAAAATAAAATAAATTAATTTAAATTAATTTAAATTAAACTAATTATAATAAATTTAATTAAAGTTAAATTAGATTAAACTAAATAAAACAATAAGTTAAAACATTTAATTTCAATTAAATACAACAAAACTAAATGTAGATTCAATTTTTTTAAGCAAAATAAGGTAAGAAAATTTAAATCAAATAAATCATATCAAAACAATCATGATAATGATGATTGATACATCACACAGAACAGCTTTTGGAATCTGTTTGCTTTCTTTCACAAAAATATTTGGCATAAAATTAAGTGCGTGTCATGAAAAATGATTTTGTAATATTAATTTGGTGTCACTGTCTATTCTCTTTACTTATATATGTATATGGAAAATTACATATGCTTCTTCTGCGGCTCATGCTTTCTCTGTCACCTGCTTTCGTACACACTGCTTTGGCCTATAAGCCGAAGTTGGGCAGTAAATTTCGCAGTTATTGTTAATGTGAAAAACTCACATATACATGCGTAAAAGTATACTTACTTTACTATGCATACATATTTTCCACTAAGATGAGTGCATGTATTTATTAGGAAATACTCAGACATATACATATATAAACACGTTCTTACACAGATACCATGTTTATTGGATGCCCTTACCAAACCCAAGCATACATGTACGTAATACGTGCAAATACATCTAAATATATATGTATACCAAAAACTTAAACATCTTCGAATAATTCGTATCTTTGCGAATATTTTTCCGTCAAGCGACTAGCGCTGTAACTGCAATTTATTGAAAATAACACATTTCAATGCTTTGAGACTAACCGTGACGCCAAGGTGCACATCCTTTAACACACACATACATATGAACACCCTCGCAAGCGTGTTTACTGCGGCATGTACGCAATTTATAACAACCAAGTACAGCACACCAACAGAGCACGACACACATACACATACAAGTATACACACATTAACTTATTGAAGACTTTACTTGGTATTGGCATATATTTGCTATTATGTGTGTGTATGTGTGCTTCAGGGAGCACAGACGCAGCGCACAAAAGAAGTTTTGCAAAATGAAATGGCCCGTTTCCGTTCCGCTCAGCACGCTCTGCTGCTGCACTCTCGAGAAAATTACAAAATCAATCGTTGGAAAAGTAGCGTTGGGAGTAGAAACGTGAGAGAAGACGCTTGTACGAAAGCTAAGGAAAAAACGTATTAAGCTGCATGCGTTCTTAATTCATATTTCACGTTCAATTTTCTTTTACGATAAACTGAAGCGATATATTTATTTATGAAACGGAAAGAGATGATTATGTTGGCAAAAAAAGTTTTGAAAATTATGAGAATGTTACGGTTATAGATATAGTTTTATAGTATGTACATATTTATTTTGGAGCAAATTTCGACCAGAATATATGTACAAACATATAAGTTTTTCGACTTTTGTTATCTCTCAGTTAAGAAAGTTAAATAAATTTAATAATTCACTTCAACACTAGACTAAATGCTAAAAAAACATAAAATAGTATAGATAACAAAGGATTATCAATTACTATACTACTATACTACGATACTACTACACTACGATACTACTATACTACTACACTACGATACTACTATACTACTATACTACTATACTACTATACTAGTATACTACTATACTACTATACTACTATACTACTATACTACTATACTATTTACTATACTACTATACTACTATACTACTATACTATTATACTACTATACTACTATACTACTATACTACTATACTACTATACTACTATACTACTATACTACTATACTACTATACTACTATACTACTATACTACTATACTACTATACTACTATACTACTATACTACTATACTACTATACTACTATACTACTATACTACTATACTACTATACTACTATACTACTATACTACTATACTACTATACTACTATACTACTATACTACTATACTACTATACTACTATACTACTATACTACTATACTACTATACTACTATACTACTATACTACTATACTACTATACTACTATACTACTATACTACTATACTACTATACTACTATACTACTATACTACTATACTACTATACTACTATACTACTATACTACTGTACTACTATACTACTATACTACTATACTACTATACTACTATACTACTATACTACTATACTACTATACTACTATACTACTATACTACTATACTACTATACTACTTGCTTCTCCTAGCTTAAGAACCTGCCTTGGGATTTTGCTTTATCACATCTAGCGTAGAAAAACTGCTGATGCTCAAATATAGGTATTTTGTGTGTATTTATTCCAAGCCCCGTGTAGGATTTGATGCTAAAAGAAAAACACTATGTTTAGTTATTTCATTTATTTTACTAAAACCCTTTTATCCATTTTCCGTTTTTTAATACTGCTGTTTTAATATACGTAAATTTTTAATTAATATCAACAAGCTTTTATCGCATATTTTTCACATTCTATTTTGTATCACAATTTTATGTTTAATTAAATTTCTTTAATCCTTTTAGAAAAAAAATAAAAATAAAAAATAAATTGCTTTTCCCTGCATGACTATGAATTAAGTTATTAATTTCATACACCAGCACAAATACCCACTCACATACACATACACATAAGCACTTACATTTGTATGTGAATTCCTCAAAGCATTATAACTTAAAAACCCAATCAGTGGCAATGCAATTGCATGTGTTGAGTTGAAATCCCTTAAAATATGCAACGTGATTTTTGTTAGCAGAAAAATTCTTAACTACCAACGAAACGAAATGCATACAAACGAGTGTGAGATATAAAACGAAAGCTTTTGGTGATGATAGCAAGTAAGAGTATTCAAGTTATTCAGATTTTTTTCTTTTCACAATCAAATACTACCACACGATCAGGTGTATGTACGTGTGTGTGCTTTGCATGCCATTTAATTTTATTTTGCATACATTTTCTTACATTTTATTTTTCCACTTATGCCAACACGTTCCCAATAGCTTAACAATGAAATGACATTATCTGAAAATGAAACCATTGAAATGTGCGCACAGATTTCTGCCAACAGACACACTCACTTATGTGAATCCATACTCGTTGGCGTTCATATTTACATTTGAACTAGTAAAGTGTATAAAAAAAAATATATGGATAGTAGAGAAGATTAAAAAATCAAACATAAAAGATGGTACAAGTATACGTACATACGTGTATGTATTGCGGTAGAACAGTAGTGGTATATTTGTAGAAATCGCTATGCAAGCAAAAAAAAAGTTAAATATTGGCTTAGTTTACATATAGGATAGTATGTGTGTACCATATGTATGCATTCGTGTATGTGTGACTTTTGAAAAATATTGTGTGAATTCAAATATTATAGGTGACAATATCCGTACCTTTAGAAGCAAAAAAACATTCGCTCTGAAAAGAAAGATTTTCTACTACAAATAACATAACCATTATCATTTCCATTACTTTTTTCAGTATCATTACCGCCACGCTTACCACTACCAATTAAATAAATAAATTCATTACCATTTTATATGTATTTCCATTAACATTACAATGTCAATTTCCACCACCATTACAATGTCCATAACTATTTCAATTAACGTCACCATTAAAATTACCATTACTTTCGAAATTACCATTACAATTGCCCTTATCGTTACATTAAAATTACCATTACCATTACCATTTCAATTACCAGTGCCGATGCACTGCAATTACCAATACCATTGTCATTACAATTGTCATTACCTTTACAATTACAACTACCATTACTATTGAAATTGCCATTACCAATATAATTTCCATTACTATTTAATTTATAAAAGTTTTGTAATTACCATTACCATTACCATTAACACTATCTTCGTGTTTACCATTACAATTACCATTACATTAACCATTACCAATATCATAACCATTTCCAAGAAGCAAAACTTTTGGAGCCGCTATGCATCCACAAAATTTAAGAACATATGTAAGTATGCACAAATCCAGCTTTGACTTCTGGGTATGATTATTTTTTTTGTATTTTTTTTTTGCTCATATATGTATGGGTATATGCGTTTTCGTACATATGTCTATTTAAAACAAGAATGAGGAACTGCCCTCGGCCATACACATGTTCTTATACCTTTCATGACCTTATCAGATTTATGGTATTTCGCCTTGGGATTAAATATTAATTCTCATGTCTGAAAAATTGGTTGGAGTGGGCTATATGATGAAGTATTCCGATTTGGATGATTTTAGGTGTGAAGGTTTCCTTATATCAGTGTTCAGAATACCAAATATGGTGCTTGAAGATGCTTAAGCCTCATTTCCTAACAAATCGGTTGCATGGGACTTGCGATTTCGATGATTTTCGATAAAAAATATTTCTTTATAGATAGGAAGTTATAGTTCAAAATTTCTTATAAGTGGTAACAGTCCGATTTCGATAATTCTCAGCAGCTTGCGGAATACCAAATTTCCCTCTATTAATTTTTTTCTTTGGACAAATTTATGATCCAAAATTCCAAATCTGAAAAATCGGGCATATGTATCGCTGGATACATTATAGTTTGAATAATATTGAAATCTGAAAAACTGAGGGACTACCTTGCGTGCTGAGAGACTAGTTTGCACAAAGACGGACATTGCTAAACTCGTAACCTTGACCCAATCTCTGTAAATTTTGATGGTTCAACCTCCTTCCCTTTAGATATTTACGTATTGCGGACCAAAGTTAACACACCATTTGATGTACATGTAAAGTAGAAAAGGCAATCAATATATATTTTGCAGCTTAAAGTTAATATATGTATGTTAAATAACAACAAAAAAAATGTGAAAAAAAATTAAAAACCCTAAAAAGTACTGAAGAAAATAGTATCTCATAAAAACACAAAGCAATAGCAAAATCCTAGAAAAGTGGATCGCGTAGCAACGTCACAAAAAATATATGAAAATAACCTAAAAATATAAGTGCAGTAAAAAATTCACAGAAAAAACAGAGAAGAGTAGAGAAAATACTTAATGCAAATCTGCGCAAGAAAGCGCTGCTGACATGATTGGAATTGAGGTGAAGAAAAGCATGTTTGTATGTCTATCTGTGACTATATGGCTGCTTGAAATGGCGCCGAAGTGTGAAAGTAAGGCAGCCATACTTTTCATACACGTATTTTCTACATATGTATATACCTATGTCTATGCGCATACACTTATACATGCAGCATATAAATATACATTTGCTTTCATGTATCACGCATCGGCAAACAGACTAAGCCGATATTGGTTTCGTTTCATTTTGAAACGCAAAAGTGATATGATAAAAGGAAACAACACAAAAGGAAAGCCAATAGCGGAAAATCGAAAAATTGAGCTATCTCTTATGCAAAATTTGTGACTTTGTTTATACCTACATACGAGTATGTATGTATGTATGTATGCATGTGTGCTATATTTATTGTATACACATAACACAGATTGTGTCACAAAATATGCATATAAATTCTATTTTCTTGCGCACTACCTTCTTTCTTTATCCTATTTTTTTAGCACAATTCTAAATTTAATATTTTTTGTGCGCTGCTTTCTGCTCTTTTGCTGATACCAATTTTCCATTGAATGCACAAACACTACCATTCTGCATGAATGCTATTATTGTGTTGCTAGCAAGCAATCAGTGACAAGTTTGTGTGTGTGTGTGTGCGGTTGTGTGCGGTTACAAGAGGAAAAAATGGAAAATCAACTAAAATCGAATAAAATTATGTATGACTACATTGTATTCTATTGGAATTAAATTTGAAATTAAATTAGGTTATATTGAGTGCGATTTTGAAATTTCAAGCTAAAAATATTTAAATTTATGATAAATGTATTACTTTAAGATAACTTCTATATATAACAAAAAAAATTCTGAAAAATATCAAAAACAAGAGATAAAATATTAAAGAGTTTTTGTACTTACTTCCATATTATAACCATAATAAATGTGGAAAATACCCATCCAATTGACAATATTTCACGTCAATGTCCTTAGAATGGAATAGGAAGGGGTTACCATAGAAACAAATTTGTGTTAGTCTTCAGGAATGAGTATGTAAAATATAATATGTCTTCAAAGTCCAACCAAATGCGTAATTCAGTTAAAAATTTTTTCTTGCTAGTGAACTGGATGATATACGACTTTCGTAGTTAGTTATTAACTCCCTAAAATAAAGCGATAATAAATATGAAAACCTACAGTTTATACTCGTACTTAGTCGCTCCGAACTGCTGATGGATTTTTATGAGGAGCTTTTTCCATTTCGTGTTAAAAATACACTCGGAGGAACTCACATTCCATATCGAGGGGCAACTGCTAATAAAAAACTAATTTTTCGAACACTTGGCTTCCGAATGGCAGCACGTACTACTAACCAGGCTATTGCGGCCAACTTATTAATTGTACTAAAAAAAGTAGTCAATTAAACAAATTTCTACTGTGTGCAAATTGCCAGAATTTCGATTTTGGGTACATTTTAATAAACATTTTAAATAGGTGCAATTTAATCATTTGTCTTATCGAATTACTTTCATTGGTATGACAAAAATTTCATACTCATATTTTATCAATTTGCAAATTTTAATTAGGTGGCAACGAATTTTATTAATATTTTCTGCTAGGAGATTTCTTAAAGCTGAGCCTTTATTGTAACATCTAATTCAATATTTTTTTATTTTATTTTATTTTCGTTGTTGTTATAACCGCAAAAATATTCCCTATTCAAAGGTGAATTTTTGTTTAATATGTACTTAGGCTGTAAGCAGTTAAAACTTATTCACGAGTTCAGATTAATCAATATTTTTTTTCTATATACAAAAGGAGCTGTCCTAAAATTGTCTTGAATATTTGATGCATCAGCCTAAGCCGGTGATCAGCCAGACCTTAAATTTGGAGGGTGTGTTCAGCGTATGATATGAAATAATTATCCGGGAACTGGACCTGTCAGAGAAAATGAATTTATTTTTAAATCCTTCGGTGAAGTGATCGATTTATTCAGAAATATCGAACATATGGTTCGAGTCGCTTAATATTTGGTACATAGATCTATATATAGAATATATACTTTCCGTAAAAGAAACAATGATCGGAGTTTTGGTTCGAATAAATCAAATTAAAAAGCTTACAAGAACCATCTTTAAATTGCATCCGGACTGTAGGCATCTATTTTGATTTGCTAATTTTAACTTTTAAATTTTTATGTTACTTAATTTTTGACTTCGAATATTCTCATTTTCTGAGACATTCTAATTTTCATTTTCAAACAAAGAAGAAGTGTTAAATAAATTTTATAAAAAAAAAACAAATATTTATAGATTTTTACAAATATATTTACATATGTATATATATAAAGCTACGTATGTAATACATATTTAATTATTGCTCTATACGGACTAAGTCGCTGGTGACCTCTAGTGCTAAATAAAATCCGGAAATCTTAATTTTTTTATTTTTTTTAACTTTTTTTATGGTTTTGAATATTTTTCAATGCAAAGAAAGTGGATTTTTTGGTAGCCGGAAAAACACTACTGTGAAGAAAGAATGATGATATTATTGTATCATGATCACATGTACTATTCGGAGGAGATTATGTAATGGTGTGTGGGAATTTTACATCAAAATCTACGCAGTTCATAGGCCCTTAAATTAACATCAGAGACAAAATTAAACTATTGGAAAATAGTCGCCTACTTTTCTCAGGGGCTTACAGACAGGGACTTATTAATTGTACTAAAAAAAGTAGTCAATTAAACAAATTTCTACTGTGTGCAAATTGCCAGAATTTCGATTTTGGGTACATTTTAATAAACATTTTAAATAGGTGCAATTTAATCATTTGTCTTATCGAATTACTTTCATTGGTATGACAAAAATTTCATACTCATATTTTATCAATTTGCAAATTTTAATTAGGTGGCAACGAATTTTATTAATATTTTCTGCTAGGAGATTTCTTAAAGCTGAGCCTTTATTGTAACATCTAATTCAATATTTTTTTATTTTATTTTATTTTCGTTGTTGTTATAACCGCAAAAATATTCCCTAAAGTAGTTTTTGGGGAATATTGCGCACGCATTGGGTATTTTAATATTTAACTGAAATGGGTGGCAACTCTCTTTAAATATACGTTAATATGTTCCACCTCTTAAAAAAGTTTAATAGGTGACAACGCTACTAAAAATTGTTAAATCTGTAAGGCAAAAATAAAGATTTCATACTTATATTGTGCTATTTCACATATATTTAATTATCATCTCGCGATAGCGTAGTTCATTAATTTTTGGAAAAGTAAGGTCCATTGACCCAGTCGGACCATAAACCGCACCAAAAAGTTACAATTAAACAAGACATCTTGGGTTTTCCGAGACCCAGATGAGACAGTTTTGCTTATTGACTCAGCCACCGGGGTAGAATTGAGTCTCATCAGTACAGATGTTTTTTCGATGAAATTTTTATAATGAATTTTAATAACTAAAATGCATTAGTCATGCGTGTATCGCACCATTTTTATTACTGGCATAAATTTTTTTTGTCATGTCAAAAAACTACAGCTTCAAAAGCGACACTTACCGGAGTAGGAGGCTACTCAAAATACCACCTCTTATTGCAAAACCTTTTTTAATCCTAGGTAGTTATTGGGATATTTTTTTATCTCGATTCTATCTAAATAAACAATATATCTCCATATATATTTCTCTGGAGTTTACAGGAAAGTGTTGAATTGAAGAGAAATAAATATCGTCGCGTTCACTATTGAAAAAATATATTTTCATTCTACTCTTGTTACCTTTAAATTTTTGTTTGTTTTGCATTGAATTTAAAATTTAAACTTAATTACATCGTTCCAATTCTTCTTGCCGAAAATTTGTATTATCCATTAGTTGTTTATATTCCTGAAGTATTATACATTACTAGTAACAAAAGGTAATGGTTTAAATCATTTATCTCGTTGTAGCGTATTTCAAGCAGTATCTTTGCATTTTTATTGTTCAGACAGAAAATTCGAGGCAACGTTGGTGCTAGAAATTGCAAGATTTTGAAGCCTTTAGAATAAACATCTAAATTTGATACTTCGATCCAATTAACTATCTGAAGATGCACTCTCAAGCATAAGTTATCTGGTAAATACCGGAAAGAAATTATTCGATAATCTGATTTTACCAAATTAATCTACAAAATTCGAAGCAATTCAATTTGTATGCAATCAGACTATTAATGCAGATAATATTCTGCACAATAAACTTTTACATTTTAAAATTAAATAAAACTATTTTTAGATCTAAGTCCACAATGCAATTATGAAATTTGAAATAAAGCTATGTCTAATTATCAACTCATCCCAGCACGCACGTTTTCCGAAAATTCCCCAAGCAACTCTTCCATCCTTTAACCCACTGAGACCCGCATCTCAAAGTGCGCCGCTTTCAGGCTGCACAAATTAAAAGCTAACTTGTTGGTTATTATCAGGCGAAAAGCCACTCAAATGCAACCGTCATATCTAATAGCAGCACAAGTGAACTCATGCGCTTATGGAAGATATATGTATGTATAACCCTCATGATAATGCTACCCAACCAATTTCATTAAATTTAGTTCAGTCGTATTTTCCGCATTGCGACTTCACACACAATCCAATTCAGTTGCAATATTAGTTTATTTATATTCCATTTCAAATCGTATGTGAATGTAATGACGTCTGTGTGTATGTGTAGTTGGGTGAATGTGTGTGTGTGTGTGTTTATGTTGCGCTAATTTATGCATTGCACGTTTTGTTTTTGTCACGATTACATACGCAAATTATGCATCACACTCACACATAAACTAACAAACACAAACATAAATATAAATAGTACACAAATATATATACGAAATATTTGTATACCTATATTTATGTATATACTCCTATAAACTCATACGAATAAACTCAATTTCGATTCCCCCTTCGTCGCTTTAGTTTGTATTTGTGCGTGATTGAATGCTTTTGTGTGCCTGCATGAAATTCATATTACATATATACATATATATATGTACATATATGCTTTTATAATTATTTAGAAACCAATTACTAAAGATAAGCACGAAATTTAAGTGTCATACTAAGCTAATTAAAGCAGTTCACAGGCGAATATTAATGAGAGCAATCAATATTGTTGGGAGTGTTTTGTGGTGTTTTGGAGGAGGAGTTTGGAAGTCTGGGAGATATACGTGTACAGTAACTGGCGCGTTCCATAGGGACATATGTATTTGAGTGCATGAGAAAGTCATCTACAAACACACATACAAATATTAAAAGTAATAATATTTTTTGTCATTGAATAGCGCATTGGTAATTATTGGCAGTTTGTTGGCTTGATTTATTGATTAGTTGTTTGCTGGTATAACACTTTTGGATTGGTTGGTAGTTGGTTAATTATGCAATTCAACTAAAGTGGAACCAATTGTGCATTAATTAGCCTAATTTTTAGGGCAATTAATTGGACGAGTACTGTTGAAAAAAAGAGTCTTTTTATTTCAAAGGTGAATTTTTTTTAATATGTACGTAGGCTGTAAGTAGTTAAAACTTATTCACGAGTTCATATTAATCAATATTTTTTTTCTATATACAAAAGGAATTGCATTGAATTTGTCTTTTAATGACCGATGGATCAACTCACAGCCTAAACCGGTGATCATCCAGACCCCAAACTTGGAGGGTGTGTTCAGCGTATGACGTACGCATCTGATATGAAATAATTTTCCGGGAAGTGGACCTGTTAGAGAAAATTAATTTATTTATAAATCCTTCGGTTTACAAGAAATTCGGTTCAGAGGTAGATGAACCAAGTGGGAAACACATTTTCGTCCAGAAAGTGAAGGAGAGTGAAAGTGATCGATTTATTCAGAAAAATCGAATATATGGTTCGAGTTGCTTGTTTGGAACATTGATCAATATGTAGAAAATATACTTTCCGTGAAAGAACTAAATTAAAAATGTTACCAGAACCATCTTCAAATTACATGCGGACTAAGTTGCGAGCGAACTCTAGTACTAAAATCCAGAAATTTAAGCTTTTTGGTTATTTTTTTTAATTAATTCTAAAGAAAGTGAATTTCTTCTGGTAGCATGAAAAACACGACAGCGAAGAAGGAATGATGCTTCTTTATATTATGGTATCATGATCACATGTACTATTCGGAGATTATGTAATGGTGTGTGGAAATTTTACATCACAATCTACGCAGTTCACAGGCCCTTAAATTAATATCAGAAACAACATTAAGCTTTAAACAACAGACCTTTTTCAGGGTCTTACAGGGAGGGGTCTCTAATTTTCCAGCATAATAATGCTCGCATTCATGAAATCAGTAAAATGGCTCAAAATCTTAGCTGATTGTTCCATAGAAATGGACTAGCTGGCCTGCTCTCCGGAATTAAATCCCATCGAGAACGTGTGGGTCATATAAGTCAAAAGATTTTATGCAAATAATCGTCAATTTGACAATAAAGATTTGCTTAATGCTGCAATTATTACCGAATGGTCTAGTCTGGATGCCATTAGTACATTTATTATTTATTGATGAGTGTTAAAACTTGGCGAAATTTCTCAGGGAAAATGTTTACTTAGTTAATTTCAACGGCAGTGGAAAGTGTCTTTTAATTTTGAAATAACCTGTAAAACGTTTTTAATTTAAAAAAATGTTATTATATAAAAAACCATTAAAGCTTTTATTGCATTTTGTTTATTTTGTGGCAAACACAATTTGCCTACTATTAATACTACTTTCCTGTTAGAATTATTGGTAAAAATATTGAAAAAGAAGCTAGTGTTTTATGATTATGATCCTGAAACGCTCCTTAACAGGACAAATATGTGTTCATTATGAAAACTTGAGCTTAAAAAGCCTACTCATTCTTCTTAGCTGATACATTAGGTAAAAACATATATTATAATACCTTTACTAATAACTAATTACTGTGGTATAAACGATCCCAATAAGAGCTTTGACGAATGTAATAATGAGGGCATAAACAAAAGATTAATAAAAAAGAATAATAATATTGTATATAATTAACATTTCATTATAAAATGTCGTATTTTTAGTAAGGAAAGTGTCATAAGAGATTTTATCACCAAAATGACTTTCATTTATTTTTGTAGCAACTGGTTGATGACTTTTTATATCTTTCCTGAACATGAAATGGTAACTATCTTTGGTCCGAAGTATGTAAGTACCAGAAGGATAAGAGAGGGACATGATTTATCCATGTTCGCCTGCCTGCCTGTCTGACCGTTTTTTGTACTAAAACTATTTTCTCAGTTTTTGTGATATTTCAACCAAACTTGATAAGCAGATGTACTTTTATACTGTGCTGATCAGTTGTCGGAACTAGTCAGTTCGGGCAGCTATAAATTATTGCCTCGAAATAACGATTTGTTCCAATATTAGAATTCATATCTGATTCCAAAATGAAATACCATTAATTTGGTATGGTTACCAAGGGTATAAAGGCTTCTTGTTATCTGAATTATGTTGAAAACGTACGTCAAAGTGACTTAGCGTCATCCTTTGTTGCCTGTTGGATTTTCAAAGTGATTAGAAGATGATTTCGCTGATAGTCAATTTGATAGCAATGCCACAATGAAATGGATCAACTATAAGATTTAAAAGTTGTTATTGCTGAAAAATAGCGAAGGAACTAGCTTTCGTACTAATAAACGTTGTTTGACTTCGACAGTGCAGGCCGCCTAATAAACCTTTGGAATGTTTCAAAATACTTTTTACGGAGAAAATAATTGTAGAAGTGATCCGCTGGATTAAAACAATGGAACGACCAGCTCATTACGCTGCTAAAAATGAGAGATGACAAAGTCCTACCGATGATTTACTCTCTTTAATCAAATAATTAAAAGTACGTTTTTAAAGTCAAAACTGGAAAATCAGATATGATAATAACCACACCAAAGGTGGTGCCGATAAGTTGGATCAAACGTATTGCATGATGTCTTTTTGAGAAAAACAAAAAGATAGCCGATTAGAGTTTTTCATGCCTTAGAAAGTCAAATACTAGCCGAAAACTTTTAATACTTTCTTCATCATTAATTTTTTTGTCATTATTTTTTGGTTTAATAATATTTAAAGATTTATTATTTAAATAAAAGCAATCATCGTTTAATAATTAAGTTTAAAGAAAATTAACACTAAGAACAATTTAATTAATTTTCTTTAGAATGGAATCATTTCCTAATATTTCTCCTTTAAGCTAATTTTAAATATTGAAAGTTATAGGTTCACTCAAATTTGTATTCAAACAAATACGCTTAAACATAAGCTAAACAAATAATATTTAACAAATTCAAATTTCTTCATTAACAATGAGTTTGGTACGAGGATTACCTTTCGTGTTTCGGGATTTGGCAGCCCTAGTGTAGCAATATGGCAACTAACAAATTTATTGTATTATTTTACATTTTTGTTGATATGAATGTTCAGCATGTTTTGACTATTTGTGATGTTTAAAGCAACTTAAAATATTCATCCTGGTCAAAAAATGGAATTAAATGGCGAACATATTCACACAATTATTTTTAGAACTTTCGACGTGGATTAACTAAGCAACAGTGCGTCGACGAGCTCAATTATATTTTTTATAGATAAAACTCTGTCAAGGACCACTGTTTATCGTTGGTATGTTAAATTAAATGGAGGTCGTAGATAATTCCATGACGATTTTCTTGAAGGCTATTCAAATTACTTATTGTTCCGGAAACTACTGATGCTGTGGGCAAATTGATATTGCAAGATCGGAATGTGTTCTATCGTGAGATTGAGATAACTACTGGCATTAGTGAGTCCAGCAGGCATTCAATATTGCATGAACATTTGACTGTAAAAATAATTTGTTCAAGTTGGATCCACACAATTTGTCAATCGTTCAAAAAATAGGCTCGTGTCGATTGATCGAGATAAATGTTAAAAAAATACAATAGCACTGCTTCGAAATACATCCGTAAAATCGTGGGTTTAGGGATGAGCTGAATTCAACAAGAGTTGTTCGCTCACGAAGCACATCCACTTTAGAAAAACTGGTCATGTCGCAATCGTACCACTAGAATAACTCAGAGCTGTAAATTTTAAGTAGTATATAACCATTTTTTATGCAGTTTTCTTTCAAAAAATCATGAGAACCAACCGCCGAAGACGGATAGTCACGTATGTAAAAAAATTTGAAGAGGCGATTTATGTATTCAGAACATTTATTTTTGGGATATCTCATTCAGAGTGGCTAAAGTGCTACGATAATTGGTTTAAACGCTTACAAAAATTATAGGTTTTTATGGAGAATATTTCAAAAAACAAAAATAATTATGCAGCGATTTTTCAAAATTTGTTTTTGTTTTCTAATGCCGAAATATGAATGGCATTCCTCGTATGCGTAAAACACACACTTATTTTAGATATGCGAAATTTACAATTGGATGGCCTGAAAGCGAATTATACAAATATTATTTGCCACTAAAAAATCATTTAAATACGCACCACTGAATAATTTGCTAATTTTCCTATTTATTATAATTTGTATAATTATTTGAAAAGTGACCGTGTGTGTGTGTTTATAGTTATTTTATTGTAAATGACTGTGCATAATTGGTCACATATATATGTATGTATATAGATACTGTGAATAAATATCAATATGAAAGTACTACTCGTACGAATATACCTAAATATCTTTGTATGTGTAAATTTTCCGAATGCGTGACCTAATTACGTAAAAATATCTTTATTATAAAACCAGCAATGCACTAAAAACAATACTATGATTATATATACATAGGATATATAAACATATGCAGTATGTATATGCGTATGCATTTTATTACTGTCGCTTCAATGCTCATTGTGGCATATTAATGTTTAATAGTAGTAGTGGTAGTTTCAACATAACTGTTTTATAGTTCTAAATGTCATTGAATTTTGTGGTTGAAAGTGAAGTCGGTGACATATTTCAATATTTACTGCTAAATTCACGGGGAATGTACCATATGGGTGTAGTAATAATGGCGAATATTGAATTGTAATATGTTTTTGTATACAAATATGTATTTTATGTATAGGAATTAATATATAAAAAGCTTAAATTATTTTTATTTTATTTATGCGTCAAAAAAAAAACAATAATATAACTTGAATTTAATATTAAGCAAATGACGATAAATAATCCAAAAAGAACCTCAACAATTGTTCGAACAATGTTTTCACATTTCCCAAAAAAAAGTATTTACTTTTACTGAATAAAAGCAGATTAGAAGACTAAAAATTTACTCAGTGAACAAAACCCTAATTTCTGATGCATTGCAGCCTGATGACCCCTTCAAATCATTGGATATAAATCCAGCAAACTATATTTCGTGTTCTTTGTTAGTCAACGAAGATTATTAAAAATTCTGAATTATATTTTAGTTAAATCTGATATTTTTTTAATTTTTCTTTTAAATTAGTACCAAAATTAGAACAACACGGAGACATTTTATTTGGAACTGAAAAATCATTTGCGAATTCAACTTTCCTTCTAATTTGTTTTATCATTATGTACACAGTATAACCATATATATAGTTTACAAATGTATAATTACCTTGCACTGTCACACATACATATGTAAGTATGTCAAAAATTTATACACTTGCAATTTAGTGGCATGGCAAATGTTAGATAAATAATTGCAGGCATTCTATGATTAATTGCATCCGCACAACGATGTATTGTTGGGAGTGACTGCATATACATACAATTACATACTACATAAATATGTGATGTATATTTCTACTGGGAGCACTTACATATTTAGTGCTATTAATTAAAAGATAATAAATTATAGGAAATATTAAAGTATTTATTTACATAAAATTATTTTTACTGCTTTGGAGAAAGAATTAATTTCCAAAGCAAGCTGTAATATACGCGTAAATGTATTTAAGTTGAAAAATTTAATTAGACTTAACCCAAATAAAGTATGATTTGAAATTATTCTTGCCAAAGCTGTTTTTCAGCAACAATTTGATACTTTTTTTTTGTTAAGACAGATGTTTCAATAGTTATTTAAAAAATGTATTGAGTTAAGAATAGAACTTGATTTTTTTTTTGTTTTGTTAGGTTAGGTTAAACATGGGTCTCACATAGACGAAATACAACCATAGTGTTGCCAGGCATAATACAAGCTGTACTGCTGCACTCCTATTGCGTCTCCAGTGTGAAGTGTGTGGATTGAAGATCCTGCAGCCTTTCTGTGCCAAGTATGCGTAGCCTATACACATCCTCCTTGGCAACTTCGTCAGCTATCCCATTACCTTTAATGCCTGTGTGGCATTGCACTCAGTAAATATGCACTCTTCTGTTTTCAGACAGTACTTGAATTCTTTTACTTAAATATAGGGCCACTGCTAAACGCTAACAATAATTTGGGTCAGTGGCGGAAAAAAAGTTTTTCATTAAAATTAAGAATTCCTTATCTAAATTGATTTAAGATAATGTACTAAAAAATGGTACCATCAAGATACTTTTAGTTAGCTGATACTATTTGACCAACATTTACGGCCAATTTGAAGACACGTGGCATTTCATTGAAGTCAAAAAAATATTATTTCGCATAGGATTGCTTTTTATCCCATAACTTCTTTTAAAACAAAGAATTTTTCTGTCAAGTTTTTAAAGCCGGTGAGAACAGTCTAAGTTTTTCAAAACAGTTTTTTCTTTTCTGAAATTACATATCCGATAAATTGGCCGAGTGGTTAGCATTGCGTACTGCCATTCGGAAGGCGCGGGTTCATATCCCGATATCGTTCTAACATCCAAAAATGTATAGAAAATTAATTTAAATATAAAATAAAGTTAAATTTTCTAATTGCGCTCCTCGGCAGGGAATGCCAAAATATGTGAAATTATGGAGATATTGTACATGAGATGACATTTAAATATTTTAGTTTTCAAATATAAAATTTCAGGAAATTTCTTCGGAAATTTTTTTTAGAAATTTAAGACCCAACTCTAATCTTCTAATACAGGCATTTAGTACTAATTTTTGCTAAGTTTTGAGCTCAAAGGTAATTTAGAAAACACATTTTCGTCTATTATTACATTTTCATAATTAAATCTTAAAATAAAAAATTTAAAAAACTATAAGTGTTTTTTTTCCTTTTTCGGTTAAAAGAAATTCTGGAGAAAACATTTGAAAAAATGGTATCTCAATTTTATGCCTTTGAGGTTAAAATTTTGCAAAAAAAATCTTTATTTTTAAACCCTGCATATTAAAAGTAGCAAACAGTTCTTAGACATGCAAAAATTTAGCACAGGCTTTCTCTAGCTATTTCTAGTTTTGAGCCCAATAGTATTTACAGAAATTAGTTTTTACTAAGGTTGGATTTTCCCATGAATTTTAATTTATAACTCAAAGTATAAAAACTAATGGTTGAAGAGCATGTGTGCATCTCTATACTTATATGAGTTTTGTGACCAATCAAAAATTTATATAAAGCAAGCTTGTACTGGATTATATACAATGCGTCGCTCTCTGTTCAAAGAAGCTGAAGCCCCCTGAAAGGATGTTATCTCGGCACTAGGCACTAAATCATATTTGTCTCACGATTAAGCGAATATAACAAGCTTTGATTATTGATAGGATTACCATCATTAATCTGGTAACCAGTCATTCGACTTTTAAATGCAAGCAAGAGTATATACTACTATATATACATATGAGTACATCCATATATACAATAATTGCTGATTTTTAATCGGTTAAGCGATCTTCGGTCGACCTTCTCCTATAATATGTGTTGTGCGTCTTAATTTTTTTCTAAGCCTCTTCCAAACGGCTGATAGATTAATATGAAGAGCTTTTCATGTCATGAATGATTTGATATTTATTGCCGTTAATTTGAAAGTTTGAAAATTTAACTTGATTTCTTTCATTAAATTTATTTAAATTTGTTACGACCGTCTCCGCTTGGGCAGGGATATGACAAGAGAAACTCTTCGTACATTATGCATGCCGCAAGTTTCCTAGCATATGCATATTAATATAAGAAAGCAAAATACAAAAAAATAACTATGGTAAAAAATAAAAATAAAAATATACTTTGAATAATTTAAAGCAAGAGCTGGAAACTAAATCACTAAAGAAAATTAGGTGGAAAAAAAATATACAAATATATATAGCTAACTGTGAGTAAAGAATAAAATATAATATGAAGGTGGGAAAAAGAAAATATTAATACATAAAACAATCCAGCGCTTTAAATTAAAAGTTGTTACAAAAAAGAATAATACTAAATATAGAAACAAGCATTTCAAAAGCTCATAGCATTGAAACAGCTGAAAGATTAGCAAAGAATAAGTTTAAATAAGCGCGTGAAATAAACTGTGCCACTATGTCATGCGTAACAATAAAACAGAAAAAACTCTCAAATATATACACTCGTATATTGCTACACAACCGCAAAGAGGGAATTATGAAAAGATGAATGAGATTGGAAGAAATGAAAATAAATAAATTTTAAACAGTAAAATAATAATAAATGTGCAAATACAATTCAAACGAGTGCCGAACAATAAAAATAACAAATATGGCGCAAAAGGAAGGAAGCTGGTGAGTGGAAGCAGCTCACGTTGCACAGGACAATGTGAATGACTACGAAAACCGCAACGAAGCGCTGATTGACAAACAATGGCAGGACGAAAAGAATGGCAAGGCATACTGAAAAGAAAGAAGACGGCAAAAGATGCAGTGAGCGTGAAAATCACGTGCAATAACACTCCTATACAAATGCAAGCAGACAGACATATAAATATATATGTATAGTATGTATACCACAAAATATCCATCCAGCAAGTAAGGCAACGGAAAATCCGCTGATGCAACAAATTGCAGCAAAAATGGGTATGGCAAATGGAATAGAGAACTCAAAGCTTCAGAGTAAAAATGTGTGTGTTTGTGTGTATATGACAACACCTGGAATGGAACAAAAGATGAAATACGTGTATGTTAACGAAAAAGCGCCAACAGTGTGGAGCAAGTCATAAAGAGATTGCCAAGTGAGATTGCGTCAGTGACATGGTAGAGGTGAAAAGTAAACAGAAAGGCAAGCATTGTAGTAAACAAAAAAGGAAGAAAGGCAGCACATGTGCAGCCTGTGCAAAAATAGAACAAAAACCAAAACAACGAGAAGTCATTTGCAAATCGGGTAAAGGATAGCAAAACGTATCGCTGTTAAAAGAAATGTAGGTGGAAAATACATCCTTTATACGCACATACATACAAAAGATGAAAAGATTCGGTGTGCTCCTTGTTTTCTTACCTTTTGTGCGTAGTCTCTTCATAGTCTTCATATATGTACTTTTGTTGTTGTCTTCACATTTTACTTCATTCTGCTCATTACAGCGTATCTGCTAACGTGTACGTTGTTGCTCTTGTTGTTTTTCTTACCACTGCTGAATCAGATAACTTAGCTAAAGCTTAAATAGCTGCTCAAAAATACCTTGTTCACCTTGAAGCCATAAAAGTATGACTTACATAATGTTGTCATTACTGTACCGTCTTGACTGCGACATTGAAATATGCCTTTTGAGGATTATACTTTTGTTCTTTAGGGTAATCCAATAGTTTATGACTAAGCATATGTATATAAATATAACATAATTGGCGCTTTGTAACCGCTGAAGCGATTTTCCCCCAAGCTTAGTTTGCGTCTTGATATTTTCCCAAGGAAAGGTCGAACCTACAGTTTATTCTAATTCGTCTCCGAATGGCCGATAGATTTTTATGAGGAGCTTTTTATTTCAAGTCAGAAATACTCTCGGATGGACAGAGGGGTGACTATAATTAGAAAAAAATAAATTTCTATATCTTTTTACACGTATGTTGATCGAACCAATACTCAAACCATGGCTTTCAGAACGGCAGTACGCAGTGCTAACCACTCGGCTAACCATAAGCTTAAACTTTTATGTTTATTTTAATTTTGGAACATCGGTTTTGATGCCATGATTATAGCTCTACTCCAATGTGCCTTTTTCATCCAATGAATTTAAAAACTTTGTTTTTATTTTAGCTTCTCCCACGTTGCAAGGGGTACTAACAAGATCAACTTGAATGTTCAAACATTTTATTCTGCGTAGACCATTGCAGTCGGGTAACAGGTGGAAACTTCGTTCTTACTCCTAGACATTTCTGCAGCTCTTTAAAATCTCAACTTTCTTTACCGGTAACGTTTCGGGAAAATTTACGTGGACTTGTGATAAGCAGAGCTTTTTTCTCAACTTGACTAGGCCTGGTATGACGCCAGGCTTAAAAGTTCACGAAAATTAAAAATGCTTTTAACTTTCATTAACTTGTAAGTGACTTCTTAGACTAAATATGTTCACGGAAGTCAACAAATAACACAACTGAGCTTAGTTGGGAAAACGAGCTAAGTTGAGTTAAGGCGATCACAATATATTCAGGATTGTCTATTCCTCACCATTTTGGAACTTAGCATTACACAAACCTTATTATACCGTATTTTGCATAACGACTTGGTTCTTAAAGCTTACAAACTTCAGTTAACACAAGAAGTCAAGCTGGTTGATCATCAACAACGTCGTTCCTCTGCTGTTTGGGGCCTTGAAATGCATGGAAATAATCCGGAATTTCACAGAAAAATCGTCTTGACTGATGTGGCCCATTTTCATCTCTAAGGCTACGTCAGCAACCATCTAAAGCTCCGAAAACTAGTGATTTCTTGTTGGTTATTGAGAATGCAGAGCTCAACGTATAACTATGTGGTGCGGTTTATGGTCCAGCGGGGCCATTGGGCTTTACTTTTTCGAAAATGGATGGATTGCACTATCAAGGGATAATTAATGATTTTATATGGCCGGAATTGGGTTGTATTGATCTGGAAAATATTTGCCTTCAATAAGATGACGGTTGTATACTTAGTGACTATTTTGTACAAAATCCATGAATTAGTCAGCGTCGGATTCAAATAATGGTAAAACAGACCCAGAGGTCATCGCTTACTTCGGAAACGTATCTTTTAGATGTCCGTGATACTGTTCAGGAAGTCGTCACCATCCACATGACGATTATACTCTCTTACCAAGTTTAGGCACTAGATGTTTATGTAATTTCAGTTTTGTTTCTCCCATCTACGGTTTTTGTACAGCAAATGTAGGAACCAAGTTCACGATCTTGTTCTTCTTTCATGCAACTTTAGACACATCTACTCCGTTGATGTTAGCCAGTATTTTTTTGAATAACTTCTTTCTTTCTTCATCATTACCTTTTCTGATGACAGCTTACAATTTGATATAAGATGTGTTCCGTGAAAAAGGCTACCTTTGTTTATAACTCTAGATAATTGCACAATAAATGTCACTCCAATGAACTGTCTGTTATATTCTTCAGAAACCTGAAAAGTGCTGTTACGATCTTTCTGTACTGATAAAAATTTGTCGCACTGTAGGTTCTCCCTTTTCCAAAGCAAATTTAATTTGGCTGGATTACTTTAGTATATTTCCCTGGTTTCTTAACTTGAGATGGCTGATTTGAAGTTTCACATGTTGGTACAGTTTCTGTACTGTAGAATGGATTTTCATGGTCGAAAGATATAAATTTTTTTCAACATCGTGTAATCTGCCTTAACTTCAATACATTTATTTCAATGATCTTGCAATAATTTTTTTTTAATTTCCGGAAGCTCTGAAAAATACCAGTGAACAGCTGTAATAAATTCTTCATTCGGCAAAAATCGCTTACCACGAAGGAATTGCTCCAGGTTTCTGAAGTGGTAGTAGGTAATAGTCGCTGGGGCCAAATCTGGTGAATACGGTGATTGCTCAAGCAATTCGTAGTTTAATTCGTTGAATTTTGTATTGTTAAAACATTCTGAGCATGTGAGCAGGTTCATTGTCTTAATGAAAAATGATTTTTTTTTGCGCTATTTAAGTTACATAAATTTAAGAAAATTCTTTTAAACAATTATTTCGTCGAAAATGGCTTTAGTGGCAATTTTATCATTATTCAAAATGATTTTTTTTTAATTTTATTTAGTTGCTACTTTCTTTAAAAACTTTAAACAAGATAATTTTAAAATCCAGAGAGGTTTCACTGTTCATATAAATATAATACTAAAGCACATAAGAGATTTGGTACATAGTGAACTCTTGTAGTATTCGTACCGTAGTTTAATTCAAGGCAACTAAAAATTCATAGCCAGCAAACATTTGCATGTCAGAAGGTACATTAATGGCTTGAAACTTGTGTGTGAATGTTATAAATAAAAAGAACAACTGCACTCATAATACTGAACATAATGCTACACAACAGAATATAGGCTTGTGATAAAAAGGAAAAATTATTATGTCATCGACCATGATATGAATCTGCATATTTCAGCAAGTAGGAGCTGGCATTTTATGAGAAAAAAATTTTGGCCAATATAAACTTTATGATCTTGCGTAAAAATTTCAACAATTTTAAGGGAATTTCTTACTTATTGTCGATAAAAGCCAAGAAAATTTGTGGTTACTTCATCAAGTAGTGTTCCTAAACGAAATTAAAATGGGATGCCCTATAGCCCTACATACGTGTATACACCTTTGTGTTGTAGTTATGTTTATATGAGGATATGTATCAAAAGCTGGTGTATACGTTATCTATCACCACAGACAAAATGTGCTGCCATTCAAAGCCACAGCAAAAGACAATGTGATATTTGAAATACAAAAATTCTTACCTTTGTATATGCATCTATCAGCCTTGGTGGCTTTGTTTGAGGTCTATAAACTTTAGCTAAAATGCAAATATGACATGAATATAGAACTGAAAGATTTTGAAGGTAACGAAAATTTAACTTTTGATATGGTAATAAGAAATTAGATTTATAAATTGGAGTGAAGGGTTTTTTTAATTTTAAGGAGCTCGTAAGAGAAAGAGAAGAAGATTTTGAGAATGTGCCATTACATATGTTAAGAGGGGAATTTATTTGAGCGCTTTGGTTCTTCAAAATCCGTCAGGCGAAAGGATGATCCGTGGAATTCTTGAAATTCCTGGCGCTAGCAAACATCTAAGCATGCAATTATGCAAAAAGAAAACAAAATGAATTTATATAATATCGAACATAGAAAAGCTGTAAATATTATCATTATAAATTCAAGAAAATTAATATTGATTTTTTATTCAATATGCTAATTTTTTCTTCAAATTTTTTAAGAGATTTTTGTACATACGAGTATATATAAATATATTATGTATCACCATATGAGTATTTAAACTTGTTTCCCTATACTATTCTATTCAATCTAGTTATCTTCTATAGAAATCTTCATTTGCATATTCATCTCAATTACACATTTCATTACACACAAACATACAGGCAGCTGTTCATTCAATAAAATCAATCTTCTGGCCTTTCTGATTTCATGATTTGAAAAACATTGCTGCTGTTCATTTTTTCACTTCATTTCACTTTGACATAAATTTGAATGCGACAGAGAGGAGATTTCATGACGTTTAGTGCATTAATAGATACACACAAAAATTATTTATAAATATTTGCATATGTATATATTTTATTGGAAAATTAAAGCGTCAAAAATTATTAATGAAAACCGTTTTTTATTATAAAATTTGAACCTTGAAAATGTGAAATACTACATCATTCAAATGAAATGAATTGTGCGATATTTGTAAACTTCGATATATTTGAGGTAATTATCAACCACTTTTAGGCTCATATTAGACTCTATCTCAGCCATATCTTGACAAATAATGTTGGTTTTCAAGTGGGTGTCATGTTGAATTACTTTGGTGGCCAACTGACAAAGTCAAGATGAGAAATTTCTCTCGCAATGTAGCTATTATTTTTCGTGTTATGTGGCATGTGACACCATCTTGTTCAAATCACAAATTGTCGAAATCGTGTTCTTCATTTGCAAAAAGTTGAACCTTAACGTTTCGAATTGATGGTGACAGCCTTGCCGGGGTCGTTTACCAAAAAAGGAAGGTCGAACTACAGCTCCGGATCTATGAGCACACAAAACAATAAGCTTGTATGGCCTCTCTTTAAATATCTGAGGATTCTCGTAACCCAGATTCAGAAATGTGCCTCGTCGCTGAAGAAGGTTTCAGGCTCTTGAAAACGTCGGGGAATAAACACATTTACGTCTTGGACTACATTTTCACTACCGATCATGATGCACAGGCCCTACATTTTCTGTAGCTGATCCAGTGTATTAAAATTTGTTTAAAACTTTTTCGATTGCTTGAGTAGTTGGAGGATTTTGAGTGCAATAATCTCGTCTTAAAGTACGAAACTTACTTTTGAATGACATTTTTTGTAGTAGGTTTTCAAGCCGCGAAGAAGATAACCCTAAGTATTTTGTAGATTTATAATTACAGCGATTTTTTATGTAAACCTTCTGCTTTCATCGACTTGTTAGAAAAAACATCACAACGTACGCTGCAAATTGGAGGAGGAGCTGAGCCGAAAACCGTTTCAGCCTTGCCGTGCTCGCCACTTACAGTATATATTTATGTACCTCCTTTTTTCATTCGCTATCTTCGAATGGCTGCTGAACTATAACGAAGAGCTTTAGATTCCAAGTCTGAAATACGTACGGAGGGAATGCCGAAGGGTAAACTTTATTAAAAAAGATTTCAGAATTGGAACACATGAGCCTCAGCACGGTAGCACGCTCTTGGAATGTCCTCTCTAAAATTTAAAGAAGTAGCAGGTTTTATCTGGAGAAATAAAAATTACAAAATCTTGCAAATCTTTTTTTATATTATTGTACTAAAAATTATTAGAAAAATTATAATGACTTAAGTAGAGTCCGAACACATTTTCATACATACTGTATGCAGACATAAAATATTAAATGTTTGGCTGCACCTACGTGGTGTAGATTTCGATGG
The DNA here is from genome assembly GCA_037013455.1 of Ceratitis rosa. Classification (NCBI taxonomy): domain Eukaryota; kingdom Metazoa; phylum Arthropoda; class Insecta; order Diptera; family Tephritidae; genus Ceratitis; species Ceratitis rosa. The sequence goes on from JAWMAG010000004.1 coordinate 18,426,340, forward strand.
ATTTTTACGAGGAGACTTTTACTTCATGTCAGAAAGATACTCCTTGTGGAGAGATGAGCATAATTAAAAAAATTTTATTTTTAGCTCAATTTCCGGTCTGGACAAGATTCCAACCGATGGTGTTCTGCGTAACAGCATACACCTTGTTTTGCTTAGCAAAAATATAATTTCAACTAAGGCAGAGGCAAACTTAACTGCTGGTCGGATGTTTGCATAACTCGCACTTAATCAAAGACCAAAGTAAGAGAGTGGTGACTGAGCAACAGACAAAAAATAAAATCACCACTTCATTGTGAGACAAATGGCAATAAATTTACTTCATTTTAAATATAAACAATTTGTTACTTTAACCCAAAGGCGGCCAAAGCGTAGATAAAAAGTCACATTTTTAAGAAGCTGTCAACACAGTCTTGGAAGAGCTAACATCTTTTCTTTTTGACTGATTTTTATTTGAATTATACTTCACTTTTTATATATTTTTTTATTTATTTGTTTCTATTACTTGGTGTGACAGTGTAGCAATTACAGTTAACATGACATTTGTTGCCACTTATAAAAGCAAAAACAACGAGCAACTGTAACAATGGTAGGTTGGCTGTTGGCTGGTAGCTTGAAACAAATAGCTTTGGGAGTAATATTATTATATAAAACGAAAAAATCATTTAGAGAAAAAAGCAGGCGACATATAATATTATATATGTATATATATATGTATATACATCACATAACTACACAGCGCACAATAACAAACATTCATATGAGTACTATATACATATATGTATTTCTACTCACAGCGAGTTATTTTTGAACATGATATGCCAGCAGGCGACAGTCGTTCACAATCAACCGTACGAAATGTCCATAAACATACTGATGCTTAGAAATATTGTACTCGTACATATTATATATCATGCCTCATGAATCAGAGCACAGTGAAAGTACAAATATTGTGGGAATAACCCGAGCGTAAAACAAATTGTAACAAATGGCTTGTTTAAAGACAATAAAAGCAAGGACGTCTGAAAATCTTATACAAGGACATATACATACATATAAAAAAGAGGGTAAATTTAAATGACACAGTAAAGCTAAACACAGTTTGTGGTAGCAGGCAGCCTAAGGTTAAACTAAAAAAAGTTGTTTGTTGAATGTAAAACTTTAATAAAAATAAAAATATGTGATATAAATATCTTATTTAATGTTTTATTTAAAATTCAATCAATAGCAACCCAAATACAGTTATGCTAAATATTATACCAAAAAAATAAATTATAAAATTTCGTGGTTTCAAAACTACAGAACTACATTTTGTCAATTGTTAAATTAACTGCTCAACGCGCTAAAATTGTCATAAGTTATTACAAGAATTGTGATTTAAACGTGCCCGCGTTTCGTGCTTTGAAAGAAGATTATGGTGCAAATAAATGTTCAACAACTGAAGCAGTTGGTAAAATTTTTAAGAAGCTGGATTGGCTATATATGGTAAATATTGTAAGGTCTGTTCATCATCGCTGTGCTCGTTTCATCTCAAACAACGCTACTGTAAGTGAAGTGTGGCTGAAGGCACGAATATGTCTATTTCTCGACGTTCTCAAGAGCCGGGATTTTGCTACTGCAATTTATGAAGTCTTTTGTACTTGGATTTACACCTACATTCATATAAAGACCAACTGACATAACAAAAGTCGTCACCTAACCATTCACAGTGCCATACACACCTCGATTGTGCGCTTGAACAACAGTAGTGAACAGCGATTTCTCGAATAAAATTTAATTCATCGACGAGACACATTTCTCACTTGGGGGATGCGCAAGCACGCAAAATTGTAAAGTTTGGGACTTTGATTGGTCCTTAGTCCTTTGAATACACGGCAACAGCGACCCCGACACTGTAAATTCGGAGCATAATGGTCGTAATATAACCGACCTTTTGGCCTGCAATTGAAGTACATGACTTGAACACTAAATGACTTTATTGCGAAAAAATGTTCCCAGCAACGTAATAGCTCGTCGTGGCGATATCAATTTGTCACCAAGATGGTGCGATTTGCCACCGTTGGACTTTTCTTGTGGAGCTGCGTGGGTACATCTTAAAATCTTGAGCACTTGGAAACTAACATTTGTGGCCGAAAGTGATCAAAAATTACCAAAAACGGATAGAAGTTTTCGAAAATTCTCGAGGTGGTCATTTGATTGATGTGATGTTTCACATTTAATGCCAAAGTACAAACTGAATAAAAAAGGAATTTTACATTAAAAACTTATTTTAGATGCATTTAATTATTTACGTGTATTTTTGAAACCGTAAAATTGTTAACATTTAGCAACAAAAAGGTCTAAATACTATAAAAGAGATCTAAAAATGATATTAAAGCATCTCTTTACTACTATGAGTGTGTTGTTTTAAGGAAGGATATTGTTATTTTCATTTCAGTGAAGATCTTTAATGCGAATAATATGGATATTTATTTTTAGGTTGAGTGAAAGCAAATACTTCTGTTGCTTTCTTAGCATAACAAATTAAATGGTTTCTAAAAAGCGATTTGGGTCCCATTACTCAGTGACTTGTTACCTATCATTTAGACAAAATGTTAGATTTCCTAGAAAATGATACAAGTTTTAAGGCATGCAAGTTGCAAGCGTTTTTTATCTTCTATAGAACGAACTAATTTAAAGAGTATACGTAGTCACCATACATAACTCCATTTCAATGAAAAACTACAGTAAGGGACTCAAGGTAAGAACTGAAAAGTTGAGGAGTCATAAAGCTGACAGGGAAAATAAATGAGATGTGATGACTTTTTGGTATGGCCAACCCAGATATCAGGTTACGAACACGAAGTTATTTTTTTTTTTTTGCAAATTTATCACAGGTAGACATTTTTTTTCTTTTTATTTAATTTTTTTAATTTTACAACGAACAAAAATAGTTTTTAAATGTACACGTAAGTATATTTTATAAGCATAAATATTGTAATTATACACAATTGATTTTGCTTTACTTGATTTTTACAAGTATTTGTCCTTTCAGTCCGGACCATATGGATATGTAGGTTAAAATATTTTTTGCCTGAAGAGATATTTTTTTTAATTTTTTCACCTCATGGCCTGTACACCTTGGCATATCGACTTTGTGATAGTTTCTGTTCTGCCAAAAGAGCAGGTCACTTTGCTGAGCACGCTGTGAACCTTCCGTCAAATCAAATTCTTTATAGCTAGTGTTCTACCAATATCCAAGAAAAATAGAAAATTAATTTTTGTAACAGAGATTGCCCCTCGGGAGGAAATGTCAAACCCTCCGAGTGTATATATGAAATTAATTTAAAGCCCTTCATAAAAATATTATACATCGGCCGATCGGGAGTAGCTAAACAGAAAGTGTAGGTCACTCCATTTTTTGGAAAAACATCCATACGCAATAGCACAAGTACAGCGAAAAACACAACAGAATTTTGTTTTATTTTTTTTTTTTAATATTTAGGTTGATCTTGAAATCGGGTTGTCTCGAGCTGCAAGGTGCAATTGGCCTTTAAGTATATTTCTTAGATTGGATGAATTTATATCATTTTAGAAAATTTCTGTTGATTTCTGTAAGCTTCAACTGGGCTTAAGTAGAAATGTGAAGCCCCAGCACCATCGTTGCAGAATCACTAGCTCTAGAACCCAAACAACTACAGAACTGCTACGTTAACTGGGTTGACTGAAGTCATGCATGTAAATATTTTTCATTATTTATTACCGCCATTTCTAAGCGTGAATGTGGCATAATTTTCTCAACACATGCACGCACAAAGGCAGCACCAAAACAGCTATGTGTTATGCGACGTTGGTTTCTTGGCTTTCGCGCTACATTTATTAGGCCTCCCACACGCCACAGTTGCCGCGAGTTGAATGCCTTACTTTGTTTGTTTGCTTTTGCGCTTTATTTTGCATGCACACGCATTTAAGTAAAATAAATACACGAAAAATATAAATAACGCGAAGCGTGCAGAGAAAGAACAAAAATATTAAAATAAAAATGAAAACAAAAGTGAAGGCAGCGGAAAAAATTAGGCAAGAAATTTGTAGGACACACAATTAGTTGAGTATGAGGAAATGGCAAATGAGGCAACAAGCAATTGTGCGAAGGCATAAATCCAAATACATGCTTACATTTGTATACATGCACACACACATGCACACTTAACTCTCAACACTTAACATATTTCCAACGTAATTGTTGAGAGCTTGAGCTCGAGCAGGTTGAGCTGACAATGTAATCGCTAACGCGAGAAGGTTGATTCCGTTGGCATTTTTCGGCAACGATGGCATATAGCATGAAATCTCAGTTTCACTTGTTCACTTAGCTGCCATACAGGCACTCACGCATAGAAAACACACACGCGCGTCAAATTACCCACACATTAGTGCCGCCGTTTTGGCACTCCAACTTGCTACCGCGACATAATTAGCATTCACACTTAAATTTATGACCTTGTGCGGAGGCCGTTCACTTGACTAGGGCATACAAACGAACACGCATGAGTACATCAATGTGTATATTGCATGCATACCAGTATATGCATATGTATGTGTAAATTTATGAATTTATATGTACGCAAGAAATTACCATTTTGCCATTTCGTTAACTGCTTATGCTCTACGAAGCACAATGATCCAAAATTACAAAAAATTGTCAAAAACTCTAAAAGAGATTTTGAAGATGCTTCGTGTTCCTAATTTTAAAGATTATGTGCTTGATACAAAACAAATTTTTTACATTAAAAAAGAAACAAGTTTTCTAAAATACTCTATATATCTGAAAAATAATTATAGAATTTTTATATTAAATATTAAAAAACAAAATTAATTAATTAAAATTAAAAACAAAAGGTTTAAAATTGAAAATAAAGAGCTTAAATATAAAATTATATTAAAAAAAAGCTAGATTTAAATTTCGCAACTCAACATTAAGAATTATAGCCATTAAAATTTAAAGGAAAAATTTATAATTAAAAATTTTAAATTCAACGCTAAAAACTAAAATGTCAAAATAAAAATTAAAGATTAAAAACTATAAACACAGCCATAACCGTTAAAAATAAAAAAGCATACTTGTAAATTAAAATTAAAATTAAGAACTATAATAAAATAAATAATAATAAAATTTAAAAACTACAAACAAAAAAAAAATTGCCTTAGAAATAAATATTAAAAATTGACATTTAAAACCCTTAACTCTGAAAGGTAAAATTAGTAGTTAAAATATAAAACGCAACCTTAAAAATTAAAAGGCAAAAATAAAAAAATTAATAATAATTAATAAAAGCTTAAAACATTGATAACAAAAATTAAGAACAAAATGTTTAAAATTAAAAGTAAAAATAATTAAATAAAAAGGCAAATTATAAATTTAAATAAAATAAAATAAAAACTAAAAATTTGTAATTAAAAAACTAAGAAATAAAAACTAAATTTAAATAGTTAAATTTTAATTTTAATTTTAATTTTTTTTTTAAATTTATTAATATAAATATACATATTAATTTTATTTATTAAAACATAAATTTACAGTAAAAATTTTAAAATTAAGAACTTAAATCTCAGAATTAAAGTTAAATTTAAAATTAAAGAAATCCTAGAAATAAAATTAAAACTTTAAGCTTCAAAATAAAATATACCATAAAATATATTTTCTTAAAAATAGCAGCTAAAATAAAAAAAATAAATAAAAGAAGGTTTAAATTACAACTTAAAAATTATAGTAAAACATAAGAAACAAAAAATTATAAAATAAAGTTTAAAAGCTAACAAGGAAGAATTAAAAGTTTAAATTTAAAAATGTAATGATACAAATAAGAATTGAAAATTAAATAAAACATTTGAAATAAAAATTTAAAATTTAGAACTAAATATTTTGAAGCTAAAATTAAATATTAAATAAAAGAAATGTAAGATTAAATGTTCAAAATTTAAAAACAATAATTAAGAATTTATACTAAAAAATAGCAGATATAATTTTAAATTAAATTCTTAATAATAATTAAAAACCAAAATTTAAAAATTTAATACTAAAAATTAAAGATTAAAATTAAAAACTTAATAGAAAAAATTAACAAAGTAAACAAAAGAAAATAAAGAAAAAAATGTTGAAAATAAAATTAAAAGTTGGAAATTAAAACCGTAGAATTAAAAAAAATATTAACTTGAAACGAAAAATTGATGACCACAAGTTAGAAAATTTGTATTGTAACCTTTGTGACCTTTAACGAAAAAATTAAAAAAAAGTCCAAAATTGTTTGCAACTAATTGAAAGACTTTCGAAAGTGTATGGAACATTAGCAACTTACTCCGTTTCTCAAAGAAAATGATTAATTACCAATTGTTTTTAATTACTATTCAAAGTACTTAGCAACTTAGCTTTTGCGGCAATTCCACAACGATCTTAAAATCAATAGAAACTAACGATTTTTTTTTAAATGAATACCTTAAGCTTCAACGTAAATTGCTAAAACTGTTTTACTAGATACTCACCAAAATTTTCCAATTTCATCTTCACTGTGCGCAACGTAGATTTTTACATATGTATATTGCATATTTAACAAATTACATATTTTTAGGCGCTAGATAATAAATTTCACGCAATGTCTCCGACCAAATGACATTTTTATGCAAAGTTATTGTAATTTGTCTGACTATTTGCTGCCACATTCTTTTTTTTTTTTTTGTTTTTTTTTTAGAGATTGTGTGAGCAAGTTTCTACAGACGTCATTACTCATTGTTACAGTTCCCTAGCGCATTGGCACTGTTTTATTTTTTTATTTTCTTCTCTTTATACGCCCTCAATTGCCTTTTAGCATGCATATATTCAGACAAAATGCGCAATTACTTCATGTATTTTTTTTTCGAAATTAAGTTATAATTTAAATTAAAGCAAAATTTTTGAAATTTCTTAATTTTCTCTGTATGAAATATAAAGTTAATTTACACTTTTTATTATGAAATAATTGGTCAGACATGAGTTGGACAATACTTATCACTAACGATGATCAAAATTTCAGCAGAGGAGGCGGTAAACATGGCTTCATCAGCTATTCATTAAATGTGAGGGTCCAAAGGACAGGTGACCATCTACGCACATCTATGATTCAATTAGTATAAATTACTTTTTGTTAACAGTTTTCTATTACGTTTATTTAATTTGTAAGCACTTCCTTACAGTACTTTGATATTTTAAAGCTGGTCGTGTAAATTTTAGAACGTATATATTATATAATATCTTCTATGATTTTGTCCTCACCGTAAAAAATTTTTTCTTCTCTTCTTTAAATAACTATATAAATGCACATATTGTACATATATATATAAGCATGTTTACATATTTACGTCTGCCACTTGACATGCTGCCTTACCAAAAGGTAAACAAATTAGCGCAATGCCAACAAACAACAAAGAATAACAGTCACTCTAGCTCAGTAAATTAAATTTGAAAAAAATTACTACGTTGTACAATAACGAAAGCCAACTTGTTGGAGCTCAGCAGGAAAAAATAGCAAATTGTATAAATGGGAATTAAAGGAAAATGGGAAAAAAGAAGTTCGTTGAAAAAGTTACAACTGAGGCTGCCGTTGTTTACAATGAAAATGTACTCATTTGTTGAAAAAATATTTTATTAACTGATGCCGTATATGTGGTATATTACCATATGTATGAGTATGAATAGCTATGCGAACAACTTGACTACTCCATACGCGCGTGACAATAGAGTAATCCAAAACTAACCATAATCCAAACAAAAAATGTGGCCCAATTAACATTCCGATGTCCTAAGGCTGGACCTCATACTCCAGCTCTGCATAACATCCATTGGTTACTTTAAATTTAATCGGTTAATTTAAAATTAATCCGAAGATTTGTCCATGGAGTACCTACGGTGTATTAAATTATGGAGTATATACGAAAAATGACTATCGGACATAATTTTTAGTTTCGACTCAATTTCAGTTTCATACATTTTCTATATATGAGTGTAAATCTTATTGTGCACTTGTAGCTTCGCTTAGTAATTTGGATCGTTAAATTACGACAAATCATCCGCTAACAACGGAATGGTTGCGATTAATGAGCTGTTCCAATAGTAGACTACGGAGTAGTACTTATTAGATTACTTCAATGGATCATATGGTTCACAAATGTTTGCAGGGAAAGAACAAAAAAAAATTTTTGTTGGTATGAGTTTTTTAGTGTTTCCTTATTTGCTTATTAGCGCGTCTGGATGTGTGTGTGTGTCTGCGAAAGTTAGCCTACAATGTTGCATACTCTTAGGCACTTCACGTTGCAAACTCAGACGTAATTTAAACGTAATTAGAATCGCTGTTTATTATTGTTTCAATTATTTTCTAATTGTTGAAAGTTTTTTAAATTATTGTGAGTTCATTGGCTCATTTTAATTTTTTCCTCCACATTTATACGATTTGTGTCCGTTTAATTTATTATAGCTTGATCTTAAATTAAGAAATTTAAATGTAAGAAAAAAATGTATATCAGTGATTAAGAAGGGTGAACTGTTAGAACAGGAGGTAATTACGAACCTAACACTCTCATTTAAAGAAGTGAAACATACGCAAGAAATCTTCCTGGCTCAGGGATTGCATAGAATCTTTAAATTTATGGGCAAACTATATGACGGGAAATCTACTTGTTTTGCACTGAGGCTGTACTACAGGCTGGTAGTAGGAGTACTAGTGGGGCAGTTCTACTTTCGACATAAAAAGGGCATAGTCTAGCAAGGTAGACCCATGAAAGAGCCAGATTTGATAAACGATCATATGAAAATGGGAGAAAGAAAGTGAAAAGAACTTTACGAAGATCACGTTCTTAAACCGCGAAAAACGAACTATGAATTAGTTCCAGTGAAATGGTGCTATTGTTATTTACGAATTTCGGTCCAGCTGCTCCTCCAACTTGTTGTAGGCGTCTTGATCTTTTACCATCAAATAGAGGGAGCTACATTTTATTCTAAGCCGTCTCCAAATAGCTGATGAATTTTTACAACAAACTTTTTATTTGATATCAGAAACACACTCGAAGGGCTTGACATACCCGGCCGAAGGGTGACTGTAATTCGAAAAATTTATTTTTCAAAATTTTTGATTGTTTGTCGAATCAGGAGCCGTATCCTATCCTTTTGAATGGCAGTACGTTGTGTCATCCATTGGACTATTGTGGTCTCCAAATGAACATACCTGTATTTTATATTCCTTCACTCATCGGTATAACAATTCCTTCGCCTGTGGTGGTTGAGTTTGATACCAAACTGAACAGGTTTCACGACTTTAGAAAGATAACTTAATATCAGGAAATTTAATAGAGTACAAGAACGTTGTTAGAGTTACAAGAGATGTGATTCACATTCATTCGAAAAACTGCAACATTTTCTGCTGTCAGACTTAAGACTTTGGTGGTTAAAATCAAAAGTATGATGTGAAAAGCACTAAAGACCTATTGAATATGTCTAGGGAAAGTATTGTTTATATGTATGGACTTACTGCCAGGTGTTGTCCTTTTGGAAGGCATGCATATGAAATGGTCTGTACCATGACAGACATTATGCAACATAGGACTAAAGCTTACATTTTCTTCTTTTTTTGGGAATGCTATTTGAACGCAATGGTGAATTGTGATAGCAGAAATATTAAGTCTAACGTAAGTACATTGCACATAGCTACGTTACACCGTGATTAAAATCTCACGTCACGCACTTCTATTATCCTACCTACCCATACAAAGGTACTTGAATCATTGCAAGAAGAATTTATTAGAGATTTTATGCAATTTTTCGGTTGAAAAGAGTAGCGTTGCAAGATCAATGAAACCAACGTTTTCCTGGTAGAAAGCTCAGTTTGGGTAAGTCTTATTTATCTTGAAATGAAATGCAAAGAAGAAGAAAATTCCTTTTGGAAATAAAATTTAATTTTTCGCCTATGTTCTTAGACCTTACTCAAAAATATTTGGTGTTTGCAATAATCATATGGTCATAGTACTCCAATGGTAAATTTCATAAAATAATGAGATTAAATTATTTTATTTTCGTTGTTGATCTTCTTTGAAAGTCTTTGTACTATTGTTGAAAAAAAAGCACGCGAAAGCGCTTAGGTTAATAACTGAATTGGTTTTTATTAAGTCTGATACATTTGTTTCTCATCCGAGGCTTGCTTTGGATTTTTCATTGGATGTTAGTTTACTTATGGTGGATCTCAAACCCTGTGCACAACCGCATGGGATTTGGCTTCACACTTTGGTTCTCCTTTGTTGACTACTGAGAGAATACTTAGTCTACGACTGGAAGTCATAGTCTGCTTGAACCATATGCAAAACAATATTTTCTAGCCAATTCCAGATAAATGGCAGTCAAAAACATTCCACACTTGCGTGAACTTCTACACATGGTCACATCCTACACCATATAGTAGGTAGAAGCGTGGACGATGTCAACATTCGATAAGTTGGACTTGGGAGTAGTCTTCGATAGAAAAGTTATGACATAGTTCAGTGTAAGAAGGGACAGCGGTTTCGCTGGCTAGGTCATGTCGTAAGACTGAATAACAGCACTTCAGCTTTGAAAATACTCGATGCAGTAGCCGATGGTAGAAGCAGAGGAAGATGAAGATTTCTACTCTGTCGATATTTTTAAAAAAGCTCTAACAAAAATTTCTACCGGCGGGTAATAGGTATATGTGCATATGGTTGTAATGGCAAATACTCACAAAATTATTTATGTTTCTAAAGAGGCAATAGACCTATCATTAAGTTATGTTAAATATTTCTTATGTATTTTCTATTTAAAAGCGCTCTCTCTCTCTTTCTCTTTCACTCACAAGAGAGTTCACTTAATTTTCCATTTGTTGCTGCAGTTAATTTTACTATTGTAAATGTTAATTATGCGCTTTATTTATTATTACTTTTATCAAATTGACAATGGTTGGAGAACTTAACGTGGCCACAGAAAACAATCACGCAGCAATTGTTACCATTGTTGCTCTTAGTAATGAGTGTATTTCAATCAATTGTTTATACATATAACAAACAAGAGAAATCACACAGCATAATAAAAACAGCAAACACCTGGATTGTGTGCATTGAAATTAATAATATATATACACTAGTAGCAATGAAGTGATTTAATTCTGAAAAAAATTAAGTAATATTTGTTTTTTTGTTGTTTATACTGGAATAAATATACAAATATGCGTATGTGGCTTTGTGTGGATGTTAGTAAAGTGAAATCATTAATGACCATAAAACCATTTAATATCAAACAATCAGCATATAAAATCACAAAATTGAGCAGCGAATTGTTGCACAAAGAGATAAATAAATACAAGAGCCATTAAAATAAAGAAGTTTACACACATAAGTACGTAAATAAATAATAAATGCGAATATTGCTATTCAACATACGATATTTATATTCGTGGTGGAGCGTGTGGTTACACATATTTATCGAAATATACATGTATATTATATTTTCGTAGGTATATCAAAATTCAATAAAATATACATATGCATTCGCTTAAGCGCCTAAAAATGTGCTTATTGAATGTAATGATTGGTGCTCAAATGTCGTTACATTGAAAAGAAAGCGTTCAGAATTATATTAAATGTGATACTTCGCTACAAAATTACTTTTTTTGTTGACTGTTATTTAATGATGATTTTTATTTATTACTGATTTTTGATATAGCAGTTGATGAGATTAATGCTGAGGCAATTAAGGGGGTCTCCTCATCAGTCAGTTTCAAAAAATCGATTTTTTTTTTTTGCTTCAATCGTTAGAATTATTATTAAAGAATATTCTTGCAAATTTTGAGAGTCCAACTCAAACTCGTTTAGGATTTACAAATCTGAGTAGAGTCTCGCGTGGGGCAAGCGCGAGCTAAACTAAAAACTTTAATGCCTATTTCCCGAAAACCGTATTTTTTAAAATTCCGTGCACGATTAAAAATGAACCATTAAAGCTATGTATACAAGTAAGACACCGTTTTTTAGATAATTTTATTGTCCATAGATTGAACTAAAAATATTTATTAAAAAATTTTTATTTTACAATGTTATCAACTCAATTATTCTTAGAAAAAGCACTAAAAATCGAGTACTTTTTTAAAAAAATGACAAAAATGTTAAAATTTCAACTTTCAATCACCATAATAGTCTATGATCTGCAAAAAAGCCTTCTGAACAAGGAAGTATTTCCATTTTTTGTTTCAGATAAAAATTACGGGCTGAATCATGCACGGAGTTTGAGTTGTTAATCGCGAGCTGCTGCGCAAGATTTTTCATAAATCAGCCATTTTTAATTATTTTGACATACAATAAACTTTTTTTTGTTGAATAAATATATGTTCAAAAATATGCAAAAGATCATTTGTTTCTCTTGTTGTTTTCATGTTCAAAAAAAATCCTGAAAAACCTCTTTTTTTGTAAGCTACTGATGAGGAGGCCCCCTTAATGTGGGTATGAATGAATAAATCCGTAAATAAGTGAAAATGATTGTGGTATTTGGTGCATAATTTATGTTTAAATATATAATAATGTGGTGCATGTGTTGACATATAATACATATAATTCGAAAAAATGGAGGAAATAACAACAATCTGGTACTCGCTTCAAGTGCTGGATATACCAATTAACGTACCATCTCTTACTCAAAGATATATATAATTACAATACGAAAATTATAAAAAACCAAACATAAATATATTAAATCATTTAAATAAATTTCTAAAAGTTAATTTCTTATTATATACAGACAAAAATTTACGAAAACTGAAAATATTCATTAGCTTTAAGTCTTAAGATATTTAAAAAAAATTTAAATATTATTTTTACTAAAAAAAATAATTCAATTCCTTCTTTTTTTTTAGGTAAGCACTTGATGTTTTAAGATGCCCATAACGTATTACTCGTATAAATCTATCACTTGAAATTTTCCCAGGTAAACCTTTACTAGTACTGTGGGCTAAGAACACGTAAAATCCAGTGTATAATTTAATTGAAATTTATGAAAGTGATTTATTTAGCTTATTATATAAATTGATATAATTTTTCGCTTTTTTACGAATTGTTTCTTTACTTTTTTTATTGAACTTTAAATAATTCAGCTAAAGTAATAGCAGAAGAGTGCAATTCTGATGCAATAGCCGAGCATAAGCTGTGGGTCTCTTAATTTGTTAGAAAAACATCAAGAGGTATTCCACAAATTGGAGGAGCAGGTCGGCCGAAAATCACTTTAGCAGTTACAAAACGCCAATAATATTATATGAATACAATTTTCTTACTGCTTCTATTATATATAATAATATTATTAATAATTTTTAACCAAAATTATTGTTTAAGTTTCTTGTCATATTTCTTGGGGAAAATGGCATTGCACAGCAGACAGACAACCGATCTAAATTTAGTATTAAAGAGCTGTGTGAATGCATTTATTGTTATTATAAGAGGGGCTGCGATTGCTCATTCTATATAAGCGAATATGAATGAGAATAAAATCGAAGAGGAATGTAGGAATATCTCACATACTCGTATGTACACTTACCTTTTTTTTTTTTTTGAAATAATGGCAAATAAACATAGCCTATGCAAATTATTTATTAATATTTAAATACATATATCTTATTTTAATACTTTTTAAATTATTTTCTGCACCATTCACATTTAAATATTTAATTCGATATCGGAAAAATTGTTGTTTTTTATAAAAGTAAATTGAGCTGAGTTTCAGGAAGGAAAACCGCTATCTTTTTGTTGTTAAACCCTTGCCAATCTATGTACATACTAAGGGGTTAACAAAAGTTCGGTAAGCTGACCAGAAAAAAAAAACAAAAAAATTCTTTTTATGTTTATTCGTATTCCTTATCCTTTTGTTATTTTCTCAACTTAATCGCCAATGATTTCAATGCATTTGTTAAACCTATAGTTCAGCATTAACCGCATTAATTATCTCCTCGTTACTATTAAAGACTTTTCCTTCAAAATTTTTTTTTAATTTTTGGAAATAAACAGAAATCACAAGGTGCTATATTCGGAGAATATGGATCCCAGAGGTCGCTATAAAATTACTCGTTATTTCAGTAGTGTGGCGCCGCAAATCCTTTTTCCTCCTGTTTTCTAACAAATTTTTGAAAACTTTTATTCAAGTTGGGCTCCATATCATGGACTGCTGTTGAGTTTTGGATCGTACAATTAGAACAAAGATTCGTCGACATTAATGACTTTACTAAATTGGCTAGACTGGCCAATTTCGAATTTGTATAAGAAAAATTTAGCAAAATGCAATCGAGCCTCTTTTTGGGCCTCATTTAAAATTCGTGGTACCCATCGAGCAGATTTCTTCGTGTATCCCAGCTGATTCGTCAATTCGTCAGAGCTACAGTGACAGATTTTGGTCGACCTTCTTGAGGCTCGTCCTCTACGGAAAGGTAGTGGACGTTCCATTCCTCAAATATTTTACTCTTATCAATTCGAACTCTCTTGTAGATATTATTTGCAAATATTCTACAATTTTTGAGAGTAAAAAGAATGATCCCAAAAACGAATGCATTCGTTATATGGTGGCAGCGTTAGCCGAGGGCTTAGCAGTTCAAGTCTTGCTACGACCTACATCCAAAATTACTAACATTAAAATTAAGTAAATTTTGCTAAGTGGTGTTGCTCCTCAGCAGGGAATGTAAACTCCACCAAGTGTATTTCCGACTTGATTTCCTATTAAAAAACCATTAGCCGTTCGGAGGCGGCTGAGCATAAATTGTTGATCACTCCAATTGTTGGAAAAGAAATATCAATACTCATACTGGAGAAGATAAGAGCCAAAAATCGTTTCAGCGGTTTTAAATGTACAAAACTTCCGTTAAAACTGACTCTAGGCTACATCAAGAGTGCCGAATTAGGTTAGAACTTTTCGAAACTATCGAAATCAGCATTGAAATCCTGCTCAAAATCGTTATAGCCAATTGTGCACATTTGGACTGAGTTGGCAATTCGAAAGAAGTTTCCCTTCTCGGCAAATGAAAAAAAAACTGTTAAGTAACTCATCATCCCCTATTCCAAAATAGAATATAAAGCACGGCGTGCTTTCTTATTTAGACAACCGTTTCTTCAGGATCAAACCTTTTATAGATTTATTTTGTTTACACGTGTTTACGCCAACAGAAATATTGCAGGTATAAGCATATATAAATATAACTATTTTAGCAATAAAAACAAGAAAAAAATAAACAATTGCATTTCCGTATAAAAAAAACAATATAGAAAATTCCCTGATAAGTGAGTGCTGGGAGTCTTCGAAAGAAAGTTTTACTAAAGATTTTTGAACCTTTGCATTTGTCAACGCCAACGGCGTAGAAGTTAACATTCTATGCAGTACCAGTTGTAGGAATTAGAGAAAGAGGAACAGGTTTAGAAGCATTAGTGCTGTCCACACCAAAAAAGAAAATAATAATAAAAGTAATAATTCCCTATACCCTTAGGGTTGGTTTTCTTTCCAAAGATTATAGTGTATCCGACCTCTTTTTCATATCTAAATAAATCTAAATTTTTCCAACATCCAAAAGAGATTAACCAAAATTTGTAAAATTGTTCATATGAGTAATACGAATATATGTATGTATATAGAGATACTTTTCAACAGTTTCCGATAGTTTGAATTTATAATTATATTTTTATCGTATTTTAATTACAATTATACTGAAACTAATTCTAAATCCATTTTATTTTGACTGATAACAAATTTTCCAAAATTCACCATTTAAACTAAAAACAAATCAAATTTCAACTGAAACCGCTTTGCATAGTTATTCAATGCATTCGTAATACTATTATTACATTTTGGGTGCAATGCAGGCAAATTTTCAATTGCGAAAAATAATTTTTAATATTACATACAAGCAAAGTGCTTGCTGCTACCAAAAGTAAAAGCAAATTGTGTGTTCGCTCACGAATGAATTTCAAATTTATCCGGTACTCGAAATGAATATACATACATATGTATACGTACTCGTATATTTGAAAAGATTATGATCGATTTCATTGAATTGCCTACAAATAGACAAATTATAGTCAACAATATATTTATATGTAAAATAGCAACAAAATTGTCAAATATACGTGTATGTATATATATGCATGTATAAGTATTTTGTACGCTCTTGCGTGCTAACAAATTAGATATATATTTGCAATGAATTTGGATATCGCACAAATTTATTTACTAACCGCTGATTTGTGGCAATGCTGCAGTACATTTCCGTTGCGTGCTAACAACAAAAACAAGATTTATACCATTGACAACAACAAAATTGCATTACAAATGCCAACTGCAATGTATTAATACCAGAAAAGTATTTGGTTTGCATTGCAATCAACCTAATAAATTGTCAACTGCGGCGCCCAACTGCTGTCCTACGTACGTGACGTATACGCAACGTTTTGTTGTTGTATTGAATTTTATGCGTTGCCAAAATACATGGTGTGACAGCAAATAATAATATTATTGTGCTAAATTTTTGGCTCTCTGTAAACAATTTATCTCCGCTGGCTTACTGCGTACTGTGGGTAGGTGGGTGGGTGGAGAAGTTCTGGTGTTGTTTAAGGATGTTGAAATTGCTTTTGCGGTTTTGGCTTAAAATTTTTGGGTTATCAATTTGATATTATCACGATATTGAAATGTACAGCGCAAATTTCATTCATTCATTTAATTTCTAATTTCATTTGTGCATATCATTTGATTTTATCTTTGCGAATTATTTGGGGTAAAATAATGAAGTGCACTATTTTGAATAATTAAGAGGGCGTTAAAAGCGTTGAAATTATAATGCCTTCCACTGTTGTCTTTTCGAGGAAAAACTTCCCCTTTTTTGGATGTAAAGAAATTATATATTTGTTAAATATTTATTATTTTAACGTTTGTATGGTTTTGTGCCAAGAAAACAACTAAGAGTGCTGAGTTCTTTTTAAACTGATTTAGTCTGGTTTACTTAATGAACATTCTGCCCAGCACAGAAAATAAAAATCAATCGACGAGCAGTCTCACAGGAACTCCGTAGGAATGAATATAATCACCTCTACTTTGAACTTGTTCGTTCAACATTTTGCTGAATAAGCTGGAGAGAGGATAGGTCATGACATTTTGGTATTCGCAAGCTGCAAGTGCTTCACAACCATAGCATTTCTGACGTATCAGGCACTCAGACTAATAAAAAATTATTGTATGGTATATTATCTTCGTCGGGGATAACATCAATACTGTTAAGACGGATTTATTGTTTTTCGAAAGAAGAAAAATAATAACAATTAGATTAAAAAGTGTTTAGAAGAAATTAGGTTACAGCAGAGACCAAGTACTAAATGCAAACCTTCCGAAGCAAAATATTTTACATATATAACAAAATATACCACACGAAGTTCGAAGTGGTTGCACTATGCAAGGAGACGCTCAAAAAAGGCTCCAGCTCTGTTGGCTGCGAAGCTGAACAGGATCGCTTTTGTATCATTGATCCTGGAGGATAGCGAAGCTTAATCAATTTTAGTAGCAACAAAAAGTCCTACCTGTGGGCGTTTAGTAGGACTATTAACAAAGATTTGACTATTTGCATTCTAACATTCAAATTAGGTCTGTTTGATGATAAGAAATTCAGGAAATACAAGGAATGTGCCGAGAGAAAGGAGTATGTGAGTGACCAGCAGACCTACCTTGATAATAACTTGTTGCGGAAAAGTTGAAGGATTTACAACCTATAATGGAAAAAAGGACAGTCTCTCTAAACTTGCCGATAGGACATCAATATTCTTTGAACCGGAGACAAAGGAAGACATTTTGCAGGACAGAGTATTGGTCAAATGTACTCAATATTTTCGGTAACAGTATATACGTAATAGTGTTAGACTCACCAATAAGTCAAGCAGTTGAACTTAGCTTAACCTTCCCATATTCGGAGAACCAGAGCAGGGAATTGAAAAATTTTGCTGTTGTGTTGATTCGATGGTTGATAATTTAATAGCAAATCTGTTTGGTTTTTCATGATCTTAATAATTTATTTTTCGGTTATTTTCAAATATATTTTGTTTCGTTAGTAGAATCTTCAAAAGTATTTCATATTAAACCTGAAATACCCAATTGAGCACGGTATTGTGACCAAATGGGATGATATGGAGAAAATCTGGGATCACACCTTTTAAAATTAATTGTGTTTCACCCACGAGGAACACGCTGTTTTGTTGGTCGAAGCACCTTTGAATCCAAAAGCTAATCGTAATCGCATGTTCAAAATTTTCAACACACCCATAATGTATGTGGCCATTCAGGCTGTATTATCACTGTACGCTTCTAGTCGTACCATTGGTATTGTGCTGGATTCTGGTGATGGTTTATCGTACACAGTGCCCTTCTATGACGGTTATGCCCTACCACACGTCGCAGATTTACCAATAACTTATTAAAGATCTTGACTGAACGAGTTATTCATTCACTGCCACTGTCGAGCATGAAATAGTTCGTGGCATTAAGGAGACATTGTTCTATGTTGCCCTTGACCTCGAACAAGAAATGGCAGCCGCTGCATTCAGCTCATCGCTGGAGAAATCGTATGAATTGCTTGATGCTCAAGTGATTACTATTGTTAATGAACGTTTCGGCTGCCCAGAGGCTTTCTTCCAGCCATCATTCTTGTGTATGAAAGCCACTAGCATCCACAAAACCACATACAACTCCATCATGAAGTGTGATGTGTATATCCGTAAGGATCTGTCCTGTCTGGTGGTACCACAACCCTGCTCAGGATGAAATAGGTACATTTGTCAGAAGGATTTCTTTCCGCGGCCCCAGTCTTTTTTTATTTTCTGTTCGATAGATTAATTATTAGATAGGTTTCACAAGTTCCTGACATTAAATTCCACATTTCTTACTTACATATATTTATTGTAAGAAGGCAAACCTCGAACCTCCCCAAGAGGTGCAATTTAAATGACCTCTCTTTTACCCGTAACAGAAAATTAATATGTATTGTATTTCCAAAGTAGATATACCATAAGAAGGTAATCCACAAGCAAATCATCCTTAAGAATAACGTTGCGACCAGTTTGATCTGACCGTGTTCGAGATAACTTTTGTAAAGGTTAAAATATTTTGGTGTTTCGATGATACCTGGCTCACACATTTCTTTCGTCACAAGCAGAGACGTTGTTGCAACTGAAAAAATGGCACCAAAGTGGGGATCACCTCCCCAACTCGGGATTAACATCGTAATAGAGAAAGCGGAAAAACTGCGTAAAAATTACTCATTGAAGTTGTCTAAACATTCCAAGTTCCCATACGACTAAAGACAAACAAACTGCGATTAAGAGCTCTGTTAACAGTTCTACAAGGGAGATATTTTCCGTCCATATAAATTGCGTATTTCACATCCCTAATAATATCACACTTTCTTTGTTAAAGCAAATTTATGTTTATAATTTATTGTACTTTCCTTCCTTTGTTAATCGAGGCAATGTAAATGGTTAACTTGTATTATGCAAGAATAGACTTTAAGATTTCTTAAATTATTGTTAGTTTCTGAAAGAAAGATTCAATAAAATAGGTATGCTCAGGAATAGGCCTACCTCTCTTAAGCCGAACTTCTATTTTTGACCACGCTGTTTTCCCAGAATCGAAAATTCTGGTTATAAAATTTTTCAAACTTCTGCCAAAAAGTACTCATAAGGGCCGAAGTACAAGCCTACTTCTGATATATAAGCTACGAGGAATTTAATTTATGTACCAGCCGAGTATTTAATATTTGATTTTACCCCAACTTAAGAATTCTCATTTCTTCCAAATTATTTTTTTCGTTAATTAAATTATTTGCTTAAAAAGTATTTAATGTCAAAAAAGGAATATAACATGGATACATATTATTTTCATTTTAAAAAATGGGTATTTGTGTACATTTCATAAGAATTGTACGTAAAATTTTGTAATAAATTTAAATAAAAACTAATGTATTTTACTTTTACAGAAATGCTGTTTCTTGACCTATAAAGTACATCTACCAAGAAAAATGAGATTTATATATTAGTACTCTCTCATTATGAATAAGTGGTGAAAGCTATGTTATTTATTTATAAATACACACAGTTGCTGTAATTGCCATTAGACCCACTTGCTCCTAATGAGCGCATATGAATATATCCTCTACTTGAATGTCAGACAGCTTTTATTTCTTCTTTTTTTTTTTTTGCTCGTCATTTAATTATTTATTTAATATTTGTATAAACTTTATTATTACCTTTCAACTAGCAACACTAGCAACACTTGCATTATAAAATATTCATTCTATAATCAAAGCGTACACGTTTATTTACTTAAATCAACTATTGTGTGGTCTTTTCATGGCAACCCTTTCGCAAACGTGCACGCAAATAATCACATACGCTAACAAATGTGCACACACACACACACACACACACACGCAAACAAACACTAAACAAATTCAAAAGCGCAATTACCTTTCAACACAATTTATAAGTAAATACACATATACGTGTGTACGCATGTATTTCACACTCTTCCACACACACATACATACACACGAACACCTTTCGCTTGTCCTTCTCATACCACACTCCACAGCTAACTTTCTCTAGGTTTTTCTTTTTACTTGCTTCGCTTTGCGCCTCATTACACACTCTCCTCATAACCCATTCAAAGTTATTTCTACTTTTGTTGTTATTGTTATTGGCGTTGCTGATGTCTTGTTTTTACTACTACTTTTTATTTAAAACACCCATATAACCCTTGTACAGCATGTCCCTCGCCCGCTCGTCCCGTTTACCAGTGCGCCAGCTAGCGCTGCATACAACAATTCAATTTCATTTTACAGCCAATGTTGGGTCGTTGCAATGTAAATTGCTATTGCATAATTTATTGTGACACAACGCAACACAAGTGGCAACAACAACAAAACTAACAATAACAATGGCAAGAATTGTGGAAGTAAAAACCACTGCGAAAATAAATACATACGTATACATACATGGTTATATATACATATACTTACATACAATTTAAATATCGCAGCACAATTTTTGCGGTGAGTCCGTGTGGGAGGCACATTCGGTCAGAAATTGCATAAATAAATAAAAATAATATCTCTATAGATATAGGTACATCTATAATATTTATACAATAAATTAAATAATGTAAGAAAATAGCATTTAATTTTGAAAAAGCGCAACCGTTTTCTGGTTTGTGGTGTTAAAATCCTATTTTATTTCATTTTCGTGGACAGCACTCAGAGTGGATTCTGATGGTTCTCTTGAGTGGAAAGTTTCCAAACTTACGAAATATTAAGAGTGTATACATATTTGTGATAAGCTTTCACGGTACCGCTAGTAAAATTTCGAAGTTCGAAGTCGCCATCAAGAGACCTTATCGATAATTCCTATTTCTCCTAAGAGTACTCAAGTACTTGGTTGTATTTTGACATATGTCAAATTCAGCTGCAAAACTAATAATGATTTGTTTTAGCTAAATTAGGTTAGGTTGTTGTGACTACCGATCTATCGTATCTCATTCACTTAGGACTGACTAAGACCCAATGGAATGCCACAAAAACTTTGTCATTGTACTTCGTTGTGCAGCTATTTCGATTCACTAACTAACATCATTAGATCAACGACTTGGCCGTCGGTTATCTACTACTTTGAAATTAAATTTAAGCGAGCCTAGTATTTTTATTGCTAACTAACTGTCGCTGGCATGTTAGATCGTTTTGCTCATTCCATTATCGCGTATTTTTCACATGGACTTACACTTTCACCTGTAGAAATTAAAGAGGTACCATACATACGACCCAACAAATTTTAGTCAGGACTGTGATAGTACCTTTCTTAGCAGAGTCAATTTAGAGCGATATAGTCAACTTGGACAATATGTGATTTTAACAGGATGGTGTTGAGATGATTTTTTTGGCAATGTTTATTTTTTATATACATAAGTACATATGTGTCCATAGTACCTAATTTTGTGATTTATTTAAGGTTAATATAGTAAAACCTTAGCTCTGAACAATCGATTATATATATGGTATGATAAGGTCCTCCGAGCTCGATAATTTTCAACCATATTTTTTTGATAGAGTTCTGACCAAAACCTCATATCTGAAAAACCGGTATATGGGTACTGTAAAGTTATGACCTAAAATCTTAAAACTGAAATGCACCAATGCATCTGTAGAAAGACGAACAGATCAACACTGCTTGCTTCTCCGTCTGTCAGCATTACTTACATTCAACAAACATAATTAGCTCATCTACAATTTATGAGGAAGAAAATTCTTTCAGTTTTGGCCCAGATATGATTCCAATATGCTTTCTGAAAAGTTGTTCAAAAAATCTGTGTTTGTCTCTAACTCAACTTGTTAATTTCTCTCTCAAACAACGTGTGTTCCCTATTATATGGAAGTAGTCTTTTATTGTACTTTTACATAATATTGACAATTATAGAGGTATTGCAAAAATATCCGCTATACCAAAGCTCTTTGAGGCAATCATCATTAGTCAGATAACGTGTTCGATCTCCTCATTACCATCTAATTTCCAACACACCTACTTCAGTAAAGCATTCGATAGGGTTAATCACACAATTCTCATCCATAAAGTATATATTCTGGGATTTCAACCAAGATTTCTTCAATGGGTTTCCTCGTATCTCTGCAATAGAACACAACGTGTAACATTTAAAGACCCTTTACCCCAATTAATTAATGCCTCATCAAGGGTTCCTCAAGGCAGCCATCTCGGCCCGATTCTGTTTCTATTATTTATAAACGATATTTCTTCGGTAATAAAGCATTAAGATATCTTGTTATATGCCTTTTTATGTCATACACCTCAATCGACATTTGTTACAAAACAACAATCAATTAAATTATTGGGTGTGATAACAACGACATGCCTTTGATCCTTTAGAAGTTAAGAAACCACATACTTTTCGCAAAGACTTGTTCATCCATCTCCTTATACAATTAATAACTTTAGTCTAGGAGAAGTGTACAACTTTGTTGACTTGGGGGTTATGATGGACCCTAAGCTAAACTTTCATCTTCATAACAATACCACTGTTTAGATAAACATGATTTTGCCTTTGTGAAAAGATGGTGAAAAGAATTTAAAGACCCTTATGCAACTAAAGCACTTCATATGGAATATACAATAGTTCACTGATAAAGGGTGGTTAAATTGTAAGGGCCGAAGTTGAATGTGAACCACACCTAAACGCCAAGTTTTTTCCGAATTTAATTTGACATTTCTCTATTTCAGACTTACTCAATTTGAACCATGGAGAGATACACAATCCAACAACGTGTTAAAGTTATCCAGACTTATTATGAAAATTTTCGAAGAAAATCATCTTCAGTGATGAGGCACATTTTCACCTCAGTGGATTCGTCAATAAACAGAATTGCCGCATTTGGGCGAATGAGAATCCAAGAGTGATTGTCGAAAAACCAATGCACCCACAAAGAATGACTGTTTGGTGCGGTTTATGGGCTGGCGGCATCATCGGGCCGTATTTTTTCCAAAATGAGGCCGGTCAGGCAGTTACTGTGAATGGTGTTCGCTATCGTGAGATGATAACGAATTTTTTATGGCCACAATTGGAAGATATGGATGTGGACGATATGTGGTTTCAGCAGGACGGTGCCACTTGCCACACAGCTAACGAAACAATGGCTCTTTTGCGCAACAAATTCAATGGCCGTGTTATCTCACGTAATGGCGATGTCAATTGGCCCCCAAGATCATGTGATTTGACACCGTTGGACTTTTTTCTCTGGGGTTATTTGAAAGAAAAGGTGTACGTCGATAAGCCAGCAACAATTCAAGAGCTAAAGGATGAGATAATTCGGCACATTAACGGCATAGAAACTCCATTATGCCTCAGCGTCATCGAAAATTTGGACCATCGTATGGAGGTGTGCCGCCGAGGTCGCGGCGCTCATTTGGCCGATATTTTGTTACATACATAATTGAGTAATACCAATATATCATAATAAAACAAAATTTCAATAATTTCCTAAATAGTTTGTGTTTTATTCAAAATCAACATCGGCCCTTGAAAATTTAACCACCCTTTATAAATAGAACCCTAATTATCAGGTTCATTCCTATAAGTTAGAGTCTGTGCAAAACCAATATTTTCTTTTTGTATTAAAACATTTCCCATGGAACTCTACAATAAATCTTCCTCCCTACACCAACCGCTTAAAGCTTCTAAACCTACCCACTCTCGCAAGTCGTAGAGAAATGTTAGGCGCATTGTTCGTAGTGAAACTTCTTAACGGATCAATTTGTAGTTCATGGCTCTTATCTGAGGTAAACTTTAATGTTCCAACTCGTGTTTCCAGGCAGTTGAGGTTTTCACTATTAAAATCGTGTGAAACAAATTATGAATTGAATGAACCCTTTCGCCGTCACAATTTTAATTTTAATTCCAGCACCTTCGATCTTTCAGACTCACTCTGTAGCATAAAAAAAAACTATTCTTACTTCTCCCAGGAACTATATTTTAAAATTCCATAAATACTAAATTTCAGCTGATGAATAATTATTTTTTCTATAGCTGAACAGTTTTAAATCTCGACGCTTAGCAAACGCTTCCCAATCATGACTAGGCATATTCCGTACGTTATCCTTGGTAGGGAATGTCCACTCCTCCCAGTGTATTCCGGACATGAAATAAAGGCTCCTCGCAAAAAACCATCAGCCCTTCGGAGGCGGCTTAGTATAAACTGTAGGTTGATCCATTGGGTGGGAGTTGCACTTTAAAAGTTGAAGAAGGAGCTGGGCCGAAAATCACTTCAGTGGTTACAAAGCACCAATTGTAGATATATATACCTTCAGCTAATTATTATTATTATTATTTGTATTAACTCAACTCGTCATTCTGATCCGATCGGTTTTAGTTTTAATGGGTCTTTCTCTTCTCTCTTCTTACCACCTGCAAGGTAAAAAAAAATTAAAAGTAAGTTTTTACAAAACATATTTTCAATTTCCTGAACGGATAAGTACATAGACTAACCTCGCATCAAATATATGTATTTTATTGTATTTCTATATTGGCTGCAAAAAAAATTATCCACTCAGAAAGGTGGCATTTTCATTGTTATTTTTCACTCTTTACTTGGCTGGAGCTCCTTTTTCAATTGTTCAATTTTAAGATCACATATCAATCATTCCAAAAATTATCTCACAAAAGGATAATCTGAGCTTTTAAAATTTTTTGAGCGCAACAATAAATTCAAAAAATAATGATTATTTTCTGAGCAACACTTTTTTCTTTTAAAATAATACAATAATTCTTATTGTTTGAGCGTTTAAATAAATTTCGAAAAATAAAAAAAATTATAAAAGTCAGTAAATAATCGTGTAATTACGATTTTAATTATATTTTCAAGATTCCTCTTCTTTAATTCACTTACCATAAACTATAAAATAAAAATAAAACAAAAAATGAAAATAAATAAAAATAAAATAAAAGCGTTAAGTGCAATACAAATAAGGGAAATGAAAATGTATGATATTTATTCATCAACGTTTTCAAACATTTTACCATATTTGCGTGGAATAAACAATGAATGAACGGCGAGGGACACCATGGCGTATAAGCACGAATAATTGTGTAATTAAGGATTATTTATGATTAATAATGCCCACGAATGGCCGGGTATTGAAACCGTATTCCAAACAAGCCTGCACATGCATAATATACAATAACAGTAATCATGATAATGGCGTATTTTAAGTATAAAAACAAGAGCAGGCAAAGAAATCTTTACAGCACTTTTGCAGGTGAAGCAAAAAATGTTGGAGAATTAAACACAAAAATAAAAAGCAAGCGCGCAGTCCACATAAAATTACCCCTTTCGTTGTTAAATACACAAATAAAACATTTTCTTGGATTTGTTGTGTGTTAAATATTTTTACAAGAGGCGAATTTTTTTTAAATTGAAGTTAAAAAAGAAATAGAAAAATAAAAAGGAAAAAAATAAGAAAGTGAGTTTCATAAGCAATATTTTTCTCCTCATATATTTTTAATTAAACCGATTTACAAAAATAGTAAAATTATGGTATTTGGTGTTTTTGAACCCAAAGTTGAGAGATGGGAGAAGTTATTTTATTTTGATTTATAATAAAAAATTCAGAATACCATAATAAAAGTAATAAAAACGATTTAATTAATACTTAAGCTCTGAAAAGGAAAAATTGTTTTTAGGACAAATACTTCGTTTTGAACTAATCCAAAAACAGTAAAGACCTACCTACCATCACAAAGGCTCAAAAAATCCTTAATAAATATGTGCTGCAAGTTTTCGCATGTGTTTGCATAGTAAATATAATATTACCTACAAATATTTCTGTCCATGATGACCCGTCAGCCAGCACACTCAAGCGTGCTTTTGCCACTAAATGTGGTAAATCAATTAAATTGCCATAAATAAATAAGACAAACAAATAAACAAAAGCACCAACAATCATACAAACATAATCACATATGCAAAGTGAATGAAAAGTGCTGATATTTATACTATCGCATGCACATATGTATGTATGTGTTGAGTATTTATGCTTGGCTATTTGGTTTGGCGGTCCGCTCTGCTAGCTAGGCATTCATTGACATTCATTGTGGCTCGCGACGCATATAAATGATATGCTGGTAGCTGGTAGCCGCTGAAATTAAACCAAATTGTTTCCACCAATAGCGTAAAAAGTGATACAGTAATGTTTTTGTTGTTGTTTCAGCTATTATTACCATACACTGTTATGCCTTGAATAGGGTCTGCGTGTCGTTTGAATGTCGATAAACAATAAATTTTCATTTGATTGTCGGCAGTGCTGTGTATAGGTATATGAAAATATGTTCCACCACATAAAGGACACATGCCACATATGTATGCGACAAAATGTGGCAACAGGCAGTCAGCAAGGAAACGTAGTAAAGTTGAAAAGAAAAACTCAAAGCTGCGCAATAAGCAGTTAATAGCTTATGAGGCTTACTAGCCCAACTCTGCTTCTTCTCTTTGGCATAAGTCCAGAAGCGCCCTGCTAAACCAGCTACACCAGCCAATGCCAGTTATTTGTTTTAAATAATAGCCTACGCTGATATATCGCAAATAGATTATGTGTATAAACGTTGTATGGGATATTTAATAATTTAAAGCTTAATAGTTGCATGCAGGCGCCGGCCAAAGCACACAATACAAGCGATCGCATTAAATCATATATGTTACGTATATCAGGTAATATACCTAGGTATATGCGTGCGTATATTTTTGTATAATTTTCAAATAAATGAGGCAGGTGTATAGTGAAGTTTTCTGATAACATCAATACTTATATTAATAATTTCCGATTTATCAAAACAAAAGCCAACACGTGTGCGACATAAATTATGAGATAATGAAATACGTGGAAGCCACGCGCTACAAGGTGAACAACTTTTCTGAGCAGAATTATTTTACTTTTATTAGCGTTTAGTTTTATACTAGCTACTTTAGTAGTTATTTTTCTGGCAAAATTTTGTTGTTTTAGCAGTAAGAATAATTGGTGAACAAACCACTATCATAATACTATTAATACTATACTACTGTACTACTATAATACTTTAGTACTATACTACTACCTCTCAAGGTTTATAGAATAGAAGGCTACGAGAAGGGCGATATCATATATTTAGTGACGAAGTTTGTTCAATTTCGTGGATTGCAGAAGATTTTAAAATAAATTTTCATAATTTTATCTATAAAACAACGCAACACTTGCATTATAAAATTCTAAAGCCTTGCATTGAAATTTATTAAAACTAATAGCAATCGCATTTAAAACGTCCAGAATAGTTTCATGTCGAACAAATGTATTTTACTTTCCAAAAAAATTTAAATTATAAAAATTAATATTATTTTTAACAAAAATTTTTATAGCTAGCAACTCTAACTTCTGATACGAATTCCATGAGAAAATAATGTCAGAAGTGTTAAAAATGATGAAAATTGAAAGCAAACCCGCATTACTATAAAATATTTAATAAAAAAGGAGTTTTTCGCATGCTCACCATGTGAAAAAATTGTGTTCAAAAATTCGAAGTGGTGAAAAAGTGTGCAGTGGGTTATTGTTGACAAAAATTTGCAAAAAAAAACGATGTGAGTACTTCATAATAATATTTTCTGAAAAATTAAAACTAAGATGCGATTTTATGGCAGATTCGCTTACCGTTTTTTGAATTTAGTGATATAAATTTTTGAACTGAAAACTTGAAATTTTGATATTAAGAAAATCGGA
Organism: Ceratitis rosa; assembly: GCA_037013455.1. Classification (NCBI taxonomy): domain Eukaryota; kingdom Metazoa; phylum Arthropoda; class Insecta; order Diptera; family Tephritidae; genus Ceratitis; species Ceratitis rosa. The sequence goes on from JAWMAG010000004.1 coordinate 18,454,690, forward strand.
TAGTTAAATATTAATATAATATAACATATGCATATGTAAGTATTATTGTATATTGTATTTTTTACTGGTACTTGGATATTAACACCAATGCGGTGTACCTTTGCGTAAGACTTTTATTCACATTGGGTAGTCTTCGGCCACCTGGACCAGGGTTTCATCAAAACAGACTACGCCTTGCACCTCGCACATAGTTGGTTGAAGTGGTTGCCGGGCATCGGCACACCTAGGCCCCAAACGGGCCCGGTAATTGAACCAGTGCGTCGGAGTTTGCAAAACTGATCAGTTGCCGCATCTTAGCCCCCGCTATCTCGCTCAGGTCTCCAAAGGTTGCCACCCCTAGAGATTTCAGCCTACTCCTCAAAAGTGCGAGGTATTCGCAAAGAAAGTGCTTTAAAGTTTCCGGTGCTTCTTTCTGTCTGCAACTTCTGCAGAAATCATTAAATGGTACGCCCACTCTCTGCGTGGCTGCCCAATAAGATATGTCCAGTAATCACATAGTAAAAAATCGCCAAATCTGTTACTGCGGTGTGTTTTTTTATTTTTTATAATAAACTTTTTCCCCATAACTACTTTATTATCATCACATAAGTATTTATATGTAATATTTTTTAAAGAATTACTTTTTTTGATAATATATATATCAAGTCTCGCCCACTCTATTTATAACGAAGTTGGTTCGGTGACGTCTTCGGTTGTCGTATCCTTGTATTCTATAAACCTTGACTACCTTAAAAATAAAAAATATTTCAGTAATTACAAGTAACACTTCATTATTTCATTTAGGCTTTTTATTCCAAAAAAATATATATCAGAGTTTTTATAAAGATATTAAATGGTAAATCATAAGTGCAAAAAAATACGAAAATCGCAACTGAAAACACAATGAGTATCACTTGGACCCGGGATCAGAAAGGTTCAGTCAGTTGTGGCTTTCAATACGTTTTTGTTAAATTTAAAAATACCAAATCCTTTGCAATTACCTCAATAGTCTTCCTTTCAATTACCTTATTAGTCTTCCGAAAAAGGTCAAAGATTACTAATAAATACAATACGATTTTTTTTCTGGTCAACCTACCAAACTTTTGTTAATCCCTTCGTCAATATATTAAATCGAGCGAAATGTTCGCAAATGTATAGTTAGGTTATGCGGAAGGCATAAATAACCCACTCTGTATCAACTAACCAACAACCAACTAATTGTGTGGCTAAAGAGACATTTGTTAGGGGCGAGAGCAATAATGGGAAAAACGCGAGGCGAAATAAGATACGTACATATGGGCCACAACTCAATTTTACGTCAAAAGTATATCCCAGAGGCAACTTGACAGAATTTGACAAATTTCATATATATAATTCCTTTGGTCTAATATGAAGACGTATTGAATATGGGCGCAGTCGTACCAAAACTAAGCCCACGTGCGATAAAACGGTCTATTTATTTTCCACCGATCCAATATATTAGGTATTATCTACAAATTTTAAACAACCTTGGTATTCAAGCAACTGATTGACATAAATCCACACAGGCTAAGCAGGAGTAACTGAAAATTAAAACAAAGCAGATATACTGGCCGCAACTCTCAACTTAGTCTAGAAAAATAAAAAAAATTTTAAAAAAATTGTAAACCTTAAAGTTTAAGTTTGTAAAATAATTTTTAGCTAATGATGATAATAAGATAAAGCCTAGAGTGGAGATAACCAAACTGAAGTATTTTTAAATTTTATTAGTGTGAGCATTGAATGAAATAGATAAAAAAATTCTTGATTCTTTATGTAGATTTTCGCAGAGCATTGTATACAAAATTAAATTTGCTGAATGTCTCATGTAAGGTAGATTGCAAATAAAATAAGTTTAAAAAATATGAGCCGAATCAGGCCTGATTTAATAATATACAGAGCACTAAGAACTAAACAAAATACTGAAATCGAAGCGCTTTAGTTCTTTTTATTTTTAAGTAATATGAAAACAAATTGTTAAGATAATCTGCGGATGATCAATAAATAATTTATAAATCCAGGCTCTGTTAAACCACGATATTAGTTGTACATTTACAAATAAAATACAATAGCAAATAAAGTTTTAATTCTCATTATATACAACTAAAGGGTGGTTAAATTTTCAAGGGCCGATGTTGATTTTGAATAAAACACAAACTATTTAGGAAATTATTGAAATTTTATTTTATTATGATATATTGGTATTACTCAATTATGTATGTAACAAAATATCGGCCAAATGAGCGCCGCGACCTCGGCGGCACACCTCCATACGATGGTCCAAATTTTCGATGACGCTGAGGCATAATGGAGTTTCTATGCCGTTAATGTGCCGAATTATCTCATCCTTTAGCTCTTGAATTGTTGCTGGCTTATCGACGTACACCTTTTCTTTCAAATAACCCCAGAGAAAAAAGTCCAACGGTGTCAAATCACATGATCTTGGGGGCCAATTGACATCGCCATTACGTGAGATAACACGGCCATTGAATTTGTTGCGCAAAAGAGCCATTGTTTCGTTAGCTGTGTGGCAAGTGGCACCGTCTTGCTGAAACCACATATCGTCCACATCCATATCTTCCAATTGTGGCCATAAAAAATTCGTTATCATCTCACGATAGCGAACACCATTCACAGTAATTGCCTGACCGGCCTCATTTTGGAAAAAATACGGCCCGATGATGCCGCCAGCCCATAAACCGCACCAAACAGTCACTCTTTGTGGGTGCATTGGTTTTTCGACAATCACTCTTGGATTCTCATTCGCCCAAATGCGGCAATTCTGTTTATTGACGAATCCACTGAGGTGAAAATGTGCCTCATCACTGAAGATGATTTTCTTCGAAAATTTTCATAATAAGTCTGGATAACTTTAACACGTTGTTGGATTGTGTATCTCTCCATGGTTCAAATTGAGTAAGTCTGAAATAGAGAAATGTCAAATTAAATTCGGAAAAAAACTTGGCGTTTAGGTGTGGTTCACATTCAACATCGGCCCTTACAATTTAACCACCCTTTACAATAATAACTAAACTACCATCTCAACTATAACTGAGCCACAATTAGAACTTAAACTACAATTACAACTACAACTTCAATTTAAACTTACAGTTGTAGTATCACAGCTATGACTAGATGTACAAACACAATTAAAACTACACCTACAATTACAACTACAACCACAATTACAACTACAACTACAGCTACAATTGCAACTACAACTAAAATTACAACTACAATTACAGCTAAAACTTTAAGTAGAACTACAATTAAACTATAACTGCAAATACAACTACAACTAAAATTACAACTACAACTAAAATTACAACTACACTTACAGCTAAAACTTTAAGTAGAATTACAATTAAACTATAACTGCAACTGCAACTACAACTAAAATTACAACTATAACTGCTACATCTACTACTACTACAACATATCTACAACTGCCCCAATTACAACTACAAATATGTAAAGTTAAAGAATCTATGATGAAAATGCATCAATATTTACTTTTAATTTGTAATCTAATTAATCTTATAATGAATTTAAATTTTGAAATAAATATTCACCGAATCCTTTAAGATGAAGAAATCACTAAAAAATTCCAAGTAGCAAAGTGCTGAATATGAATTGAGTTTCAATATATTTGTGTCAATATTCGTTTGTATGTATTTCACTAGAATTCAGTCTTCAACATAAACCTGAAAATTTTATGCACAAACTCAGCTATCAGAATTGAGCAAATATTAGAAGAAAAGCTTTTGAAAATGTTTATTATTTACGATATACTCGTACAATCCTTCTATCATAAGCGCCTTCGCATATGTCATTTTTGCCTTGATTGGTCTGATGCAACGCCATAATGGCAAATTTACGATATAACACAACAATTCTAGTGCCTTTAAAAACAACCTTCAACTATGTACAACTAAAAGGCATAAAATACTAATATTTGCATAAGCGTACATATCTTAGATCATCACCTCACATACAAACAAACCAAGTACTGTACTTAGGCATATTAATATTTGGCAACTTTTTGAACGAAATTCGCCATACAAAATCGGTAAATGCTGGAATCATCAGTTTTCACTGATCTCAATACCTGGCCTAATTGCCAAAGTGGTCTCTTAATTATACTCGAATACATCTATGGCGTACAAAATTTTGAGTCAGTCATACATGTGCAGACATCTGAGAGTGTGCGTGTACATTTAGAACTGTTTAGTTTGACTTTATAGCTCGTTTTAAATGCGACTTATGTGCTGCTATGTTGGTGTTAGTCTGCTTTCCTCTATTAGAGAGAATGATATGCTAATAGAACTGTACTTTTCAGCGTTTGTGTGTGTATGTGTTTCATTGGATTTAATAAAGTTTACTTTTCGGCTTATCAACATTGACCTTTTGCTTGCTCGCACTTTAGTTAGCTCATCATTGATGGCTTTTAATTAAAGTCTCGGAATTTATGAAAGCATTAGACTGGTATTAATATGGCAGCTTTCCGTAACTCACACGTTATTAAGCTTATATCAAATATTTTGACACACATTTTGTAGTAGAGGAGTGTAATTTGAAAGTATAATCCAATTTTGGACAGTTTTGTTTACTCAAGGTTATCAAGTTGTGCGGAAAACATGTTATTTTCTTGATTTCTCTGCTCACTCAGTACATGTGCTATGTACAATACTAACCAAATTAAATTATGTTATTATTTTATTTTATTTTATTTTATTTTTTTTATTTTACTTTTTTTTATTTTATTTTATTTTATTTTATTTTATTTTATTTTATTTTATTTTATTTTATTTTATTTTATTTTATTTTATTTTATTTTATTTTATTTTATTTTATTTTATTTTATTTTATTTTATTTTATTTTATTTTATTTTATTTTATTTTATTTTATTTTATTTTATTTTATTTTATTTTATTTTATTTTATTTTATTTTATTTTATTTTATTTTATTTTATTTTATATTATTTTATTTTATTTAATTTTATTTTATTTTATTTTATTTTATTTTATTTTATTTTATTTTATTTTATTTTATTTTATTTTATTTTATTTTATTTTATTTTATTTTATTTTATTTTATTTTATTTTATTTTATTTTATTTTATTTTATTTTATTTTATTTTATTTTATTTTATTTTATTTTATTTTATTTTATTTTATTTTATTTTATTTTATTTTATTTTATTTTATTTTATATTATTTTATTTTATTTTATTTTATTTTATTTTATATTATTTTATTTTATTTTATTTTATTTTATTTTATTTTATTTTATTTTATTTTATTTTATTTTATTTTATTTTATTTTATTTTATTTTATTTTATTTTATTTTATTTTATTTTATTTTATTTTATTTTATTTCATTTTATTTCATTTTATTTTATTTTATTTTATTTTATTTTATTTTATTTTATTTTATTTTATTTTATTTTATTTTATTTTATTTTATTTTATTTTATTTTATTTTATTTTATTTTATTTTATTTTATTTTATTTTATTTTATTTTATTTTATTTTATTTTATTTTATTTTATTTTATTTTATTTTATTTTATTTTATTTTATTTTATTTTATTTTATTTTATTTTATTTTATTTTATTTTATTTTATTTTATTTTATTTTATTTTATTTCATTTTATTTTATATTATTTTATTTTATTTTATTTTATTTTATTTTATTTTATTTTATTTTATTTTATTTTATTTTATTTTATTTTATTTTATTTTATTTTATTTTATTTTATTTTATTTTAATTCATTTTATTTTATTTTATTTTATTTTATTTTATTTTATTTTATTTTATTTTATTTTATTTTATTTTATTTTATTTTATTTTATTTTATTTTATTTTATTTTATTTTATTTTATTTTATTTTATTTTATTTTATTTTATTTTATTTTATTTTATTTTATTTTATTTTATTTTATTTTATTTTATTTTATTTTATTTTATTTTATTTTATTTTATTTTATTTTATTTTATTTTATTTTATTTTATTTTATTTTATTTTATTTTATTTTATTTTATTTTATTTTATTTTATTTTATTTTATTTTATTTTATTTTATTTTATTTTATTTTATTTTATTTTATTTTATTTTATTTTATTTTATTTTATTTTATTTTATTTTATTTTATTTTATTTTATTTTATTTTATTTTATTTTATTTTATTTTATTTTATTTTATTTTATTTTATTTTATTTTATTTTATTTTATTTTATTTTATTTTATTTTATTTTATTTTATTTTATTTTATTTTATTTTATTTTATTTTATTTTATTTTATTTTATTTTATTTTATTTTATTTTATTTTATTTTATTTTATTTTATTTTATTTTATTTTATTTTATTTTATTTTATTTTATTTTATTTTATTTTATTTTATTTTATTTTATTTTATTTTATTTTATTTTATTTTATTTTATTTTATTTTATTTTATTTTATTTTATTTTATTTTATTTTATTTTATTTTATTTTATTTTATTTTATTTTATTTTATTTTATTTTATTTTAACTTATTTTATTTTATTTTATTTTATTTTATTGTATTTTAATTTTTTTAATCTGATATATGTACTTATAATATTTTTATGAAAACGAAGGCCTGCATTTTTCGCAATATTACTTTGTGGGCAAAATATTGTATATTTCCGTGGGATGCCAGAAGCTGAAAACTTTACCCTTTGAGCCTATTCTGGAGAAATTTCCTTACAATTGGCATACAGCCTTCTCACAATTCTTTCTTACATTTTAACTCAGCGGCGTCGGTGTTCTTTACTGAGATTTGTACAGATATTTGACGTTTCGAATAACTTCAAAAGAATTCCTTTTATGACTGAGACGTGCTCATTGTTTGGTGTTAAGATTGCATTCTGGAATAATCATTCTTCGAAAGATTAGCACCAACAATTATTCCTAATGCTGCAGAAACGTATACATAATAATTCAGCTACGGGAAGCACCACTTCTTGATTTAAGCAACAGGTCTGGCGATAATAAATATATAGCTGTGGAGCACATTCTCCAAACCTCAGATCTCTGCAATCAGTGGCTTAGGATGTGGCTTAATCCATCAGTTATCCAGTTATTTATATTTTATTAATAATTTAAATTATCATTTTAAATAAAATTTCTTTGCAAGAACAAATATATTTATTTGTGGCAGAGATATAAGTAAATTAAATAAATTTATTTCCTTTCATTAAACAAATATTTGTCATTTGCCGTAATAATTTCCTATCAAACAGTTTTTGTCCTCTGCTCAGACAATTGTAGAGAATGTAAAATTCTGTGAGCATTAGACGACATAGATAATAACAATAATTAATTGTATACAAAAGATAATCATAGTAATTAATCAAATTTTAATTAGTTATAGTTCAACAACTAGAGAGCAAAAGAGCAAAAAATATAGCAAACACATAAATTCGTGTGTATGTACAGATTTTAAATTTTGAAACGATTTTCAAGGAGATGTTGGGATGAGAGTATTATATACGGATGTGCATATAATATCAGAAAATAGAAGTTAACTGGGGGATTGAGATGGGGAGTGGAATTTAGGCAAGATGTCTTTGACTGTCTTTAGGTAATATGCAATCATTATAATTTACAGCGCACTACTTGACTGAGCAAATTATATTAGTTACTATAAATTGATTGTCATTTCGGAAACGCACAGAATATTTACTCAGAAAGATATATACTTATATACTATTAAATATAAAAAGTCATATAATCTTTACTTTCAAATCTTTCTTCGTACATATAAGTTTTCCGATATGCTATTGTCTCATTTTACATGCTTGGCAAATAAGTAAGGTAAAGAAAGTGTCGGTAACACCTTTAGTTATTGAAGAATCATGTTTGCTATATAAGGACACAAACATACATACTATATCTATAAAACTAAGGTTATTTGCCGACAGCAGAGAACTGAGTGCAATGCAAATGCGTTGAAATTTACACTATACTTGTAATTAGAATTTACCATAGCAAATGCATCAACAATGACAACAACAATTCAACTTAGTCAACTCGAGAAGATTAAATTCATGAAGTTGCAAAATATATTTACATATTCATTTACATATTAATAGCATAATGCATAGCTGATAAGTACAAATGGTGAACTTTGCCTGACCAACCTAAGCCGAAAGATGATTGTACGTGCAGTTTGTAACTAGTGGTGATAGTAGTAGCAGTCAAATTGCCAATTACCACCAACTCGGCAGAGATTCTAGCAGCTGTTGCCTAACTTGGCTATTTGCCAGATAATAAACTTGTAAATAAATTAGGTTATGCAATGTCTTTTGTGACCAGACATGCACACACACACTTACTCACATACATATAATATACACATCTACAAGTGTTGACATATATAAATTCGTTATCTTCACTTTGTTGTTATAAATATATATTTTTTTTATTCCGTTCTGCCTGTCAACAGCTCGTTTCCAGATTAATATTTGAGCACATTTGATCCTTGACTTCAACTCAACACTTGTAAATACACAAAGTCACTCATACTCTCTGCTTGTAGTTCATTCATGCAAACTTTACTAGTAGCTCATGATTGTTTGACAGCCTATTTACATAGCACTTTAATTATTTGTTTGAATTTAATTGGATTTTCTCTACCGAATTTTGTTTATACACCGAGGAGAGTTGACCCGTGTAGCTCAGTTGGCAGGTTTAAGTTGAAGTTATGCTTTCATCTAGTTATTATTGGCATGAAGCTGTTGTGTAAATATGAATTTATAGATTAATGTAAATATGTATATATTACTATACAGGAGTTGTCCTCTACTGTCTCAGTACTTTGCTTGCGCTGTCAAGAGTTGTTAAAAGTTTGTGTGTTATGCTGTTGTCTATCCTTCAACCCTTTTTGCAAGGACTAATATTTTATACACCTGATTTCATTTACATTCTCTAAATATATCACAATCCCAATGCTATTTTTCTTAAATATCCCATGAGTTGGAGTTTTTGGTTTGATTCGAGAAGTGATGCACAATGTCTTTTGAAAATACTCAAAAACACTCAGGTTCCTGCATAATAAAATTCAAAAATTAGTATTTAATATTTTATGTATACAACTACCAGAAGATTAACAAAAGTTCGGTCAATTTGTGACTTTTAATTTGTTTTTGTTAAATCTAAAAATACCAAATCTTTTGCAAATACTTTATTAGTCTTCCTTTCAAATTAAAGAACGATCGGATGGAGATAAGAAAACGCAATCAGAAATTCACCATTTGATTATCTTCGGGTTTCGGCGTAATTTACAGCCAATACAAATATTCAGTGAATGCCAAATTGCATACGGAACGATTTCACCGTTTTTAAAGACTAGTTATTACCAAAAATTAAAAAAAATGTCAAAGAAAAAGTCTTTAATAGCAACGAGGAGATAATTAATGGCGAAGATGCTGAACTTGATAAGCTTAAAAGGCAAGATTTTGAAGACTGTTTTCAGAAGTGGATCTATGGGCTTAAGTAATACATTGAAATCAATAGCAATTATGTAGAAAAGATAAAATAGGACAAAGATTACGAATAAATACAAAAAGAATGTTTGTTTTTGTTTTCTGCTCAACTTACCGAACTTTTGTTAATCCACTCGTATATAAAGAAACCTTAACCCTCAACTGCTCCTTGTGTATAAGCGTTAGTCTTTTTAAGTTATACCTAGAGAGTTTACTACTGAATTAAATTCTTTTTAAGGTCATTGTGTGTACGAAAACTAGAGTATTAAAAAGTTAACTTTCCATTACCCCTTGTATGACAAGATATGCAAAATTGCGTATCTGTGGAACTGGGCATTACACTATTTTTCCTAGTATGTAGTGAACGTCTTAATGCATTTCAAAACATTAGTTGTCAGCAATTTCTTTCAGATTTACTGCTCGACAGATTTATACGCCTAAATCTACCAACAGAGAGCCTCATGAAGGAAGTGACATGCCTACCCTAAAAGCAAGATTGTCGACCGAAAAAGGAATTGCTTTAAGTAGAATATGCTTGGTGTCTTCTTCGTCATTTAAGAGGCTTTTACAATAACAACATTCTTCCTGAATTCGTAATAGCGGCTATCCAGTATCATCTCGCAGAGATAGACACTGCCAGTTTCACCAGGCCCAAAACAAGAGGCACCCCATGTGGAGGAGCCTTATCCCCACTGCTGTGGCATCTAACTGCAAATACGCTAATTACAAAATTGAACAACACAGACTTTGCCCAAACAGCGACAGGCAAACATAAAACCATAAGCGATCTTCTCTAAAATGTTCTATACAAAAATAGAAACTGATGCTAGGACAATGGACTGGATGTTAAAATAATAAAAATAAAAAACTGGAATGGTTCTATTTACCAGAAGATACAAACCGCCAACTTTACCAAGAGGCATGGAGACCATCCTCCCTGCCGAAGTCAAATATCTCGGAAATGCGAGTAGTCAAAAGGAAGAAGGTCAAGAAAAAACGGAGGCCATAATTCAGAACTATTTTAACGTTTTCATGTAGATTTTCGTCGTTACATCTACATGAACCTGGCCTATGTAGTGTTTTCCGTTCGTTTCTGGTAATTTTTTAACGAATTATTTTCAGTTGATAACGACTCACATCGATGATTTCGCCTAGTTTTAGCAGAATTCTTCTTCTTCAAACTTTTTGGGCTGGCCACGGCGCTCTTTGTTTGCGACTCTAAAATCATCACTTTTGAGGCGTCGAAACTACTGCCTGTATGACTTATTGCTCGGCGCGGATTTCTCATAAACTTCTACAAGTCTTTGCTGGGGCTCAGCTGTTTTCTTCCAAATCAAAAGTTCCCGCAAAAGCCGCTCATTTAACACAGAACTGGATATTTTTGAAGAGCTGAAAAATTAATTTATTACCAGCAATATACCCTAATTCACACTTATTATAATTGGCAAATGTGAAAGCTTGCCAATGAAATAGCTAATTGTTTTCAATATCGACCACAACTTTCAGATGTAGCCATATTTTGAAAAGTTTGGTTACCCAATATTTTTTTTAAAACGTCTTTATGGAAATTGTTAAGTAATAACTGCACAGAATTGTTAAGAAGTAACAACAGCATAGCATTCTCAATGATAAATAATACATACCGCATTTACTTTGATAATACTGAAAACATAATTATAACGTATAATATATAATAGATTTATAATTAAGACCTGAACGCCTTCAAAGTACAATTCGAATGACAGAAGGAATTATTTTGCACATAAATATCTATTGCTGAAGTATTATGCTTGTAGCTTTGTGCTCATTGCGTTAGCTTTATTACCAGTTAATTTTGCACTGTAATTATGAGAATTGGATCATAAATTTACACAGTAAAATCTAAGCACACATACATTTATTTCTAATTGCTTATGCATGTATAAATATATATAAATATATTTCTATAATGTAAAATTCAACAACTCATTGCATATAGTTAAATAAATAGAGATATATATGCAAATAAGGTCAGCTGGAGCTGTGTTAATATACATAGATATACAGACAGAGGGACATTAATATATATAAATAGCATTTGTATTAAAATTTATTGTGCATATGTGAGCCGAAAGTAAAGTTGAATAGATATAGCGCTGCAGAAAAGATGCTCTGCTAAATGATTGCTAAAAATATGTTACTCATACGCAATGGTATCTCATTAGGAGTAAAAGTGGTGGTGGTGGCACAAGAGCAGTAACAGCTACTAATATGTATAATGAATTTTAATTAACAAAGCATTGCCTATGCATGAAGTATCAGTATGAGTGTGCACTAATTTGTAATGTATGTCACAAATTATGTTAGTATATTAATAAATACTTACAATCATTATCTTTCGCATATAAATAGATCTATTAACAATTGTAAGCATAGGTATATACTGATATATACGTGTATGTCTAGTCTAGAGCTGACATATGTAACGTTGAACACTTATTCCTACATCAAATAGTTTTCCACTTGTAGATTTCGTAGCCAATTAGATATGCTATTCTGCTCGCATTCATGAAATAATTATATGTTGTTAGATAAAATCTTATACAAAGACACACGCATACATATCTACCAGCAAGTTGTTATAAGCATTAAGAATTTTGCTGAATCTAGTGAGCTCATATACCTATATATATATATATTAAGTAAAATATGAATTGCTTTCATGCTACTAAAGGAGACGATGCATAATTTTCATGTACATATAAATATATATATAAGTCATAAATACTCCATATTTATTACAGCTTTGTATAATTACTTAGTTATTGTGAACATATTTCACTTGCAAATATTATATTTGTAAAAAATCATTTTTTATCTCTATACTACACTTTCATATTTATGCCTTTTTTTGTGAATAATATAATTATATTTGTATTTAAGTTTCGCAAATGGGAAAATTGTTTCTTCTATAATATTGGATGCTGTTCGCACCAGGACTTAAATCTAGTTTTCGAATATTTATGTGTTATATGGTACGAAGGTTAAGATAAGTTGGGATAGGTAGGTTCTAGAAAAGGTGATACAGAAACAATGAAAGTGTTCCAACATTAAACTCATGCATACCTTCCCACACACACTCATACATGCACACATACACATATGCCCACACTCTTGTCATTGCCTATGTTCCTCGAGTATGTTGCTAGTCTTTTCGAGATTATGTAAACCGAATGGTGGTTATTTTACTATTGCACATGATTTCTACTGTGATCAATACAGGAAATGCATTTCCTTGCATCCCGAACAGTTTGATGCT